>CM042012.1:18964030-19211530 GCA_023525715.1 Cichorium intybus
GATCTCATTTGAGGCAGGATATTTTTGCTGCTCAGCTTCCAGAAAATTCTAAAAGGTTGGTTTTCTAATTTTATTCTTTTAGTTAATTTTCTTATGGCCTTTAGGTTTTGTTATATGTTCAATTAGAAGAAAACATAGATCCTCATAGGTTGCATGTGAACTTAGGTTATTTAGTTCATTGTTTGCAGAAAACCTTTCAGTGGTATCAGAGCCTGTTTTGTTTTCTTGTTGAATTGCTATAACTGTTTTAGGGTTTAAAGCCTATAAACCCTAATTATAATGTGGATCGATTTCTAGGATTAGGGTTTTGGAAACCCTGATCCCCCCCTTGCTATTTTCGAAATTTGCTATTAGGGTTTTAGGAGGTTTTCTATTTTTGGTAACTTTATTTGTTAATTAAATGGATAACCTTAAACCCCATTATTTTAATTCGAAATCTAGGGGGTTTAGGATAGGTTTTAATTAATTTGATTAATTTGGATAAACCTATCTTCATTGAATTAATTTAATTAATTGTTAATTAAAAGATAATTCAAAAGGGATTTATTTAATTTTAAATTATCGAAAATTAATGGAAAAATCCGGAAAAATTATTTTAAAATGTTTAAAATATTTAGATTTAATTAATTTAATTAATTGGTAATTAAAATTGATTAAATCGATTTTAAGGTTTAATTTAATTTAAAATTTAATTGTTAAATTTGGTAAAATTAAAAGATAAACCTTGAATATTTTAAAGGGTTTTTAAAATACATCTTATATATGTTATTAAAAGTTAATACTGTATATATGAGATAAATTTGGTTAGTCAAATCAATAATAGGCCTCATTCACAAAGTTGGTCTATAAAGTGGGTATAAGGAGACTGCCTATAAAATGGTAGTCTAATGGGTGAACACTCTCACCCACCGCTCGCCTGATCAGTGGAGGGTCGTTAGCCGAACAGTTTTGACAGAACCGCTTAATCATTAAAAGTATAATGATCAAAGTACTAGAACCTTTACACAAAATCCCAGTCTAGTTACTTTAAGAAAAATGTGAATTTGATGCTACCCCATGAAATTGCACATTGCACTTTATGAAACGTTGGTGGAGCGTGTGTGGTTTACTGGCACACCAATGGGGGTTCATAAAGAGTGGCAATGGGTGTCTCGGGTGTTATCATTGTTGATGGAGCGTGTGTGGTTTACCGGCACATCAATTTGAGATGACAATGGACCCCGAGAGTACCAAGCTAATTTGCATGGTTATTCACACCCAGTTTGTGATCCTCGGCATCCCAGTCACAAACGGTGGGGCATATCCGAGATTAAACATGCTATTGAACAGTTCAATAAATCTCAAAAGAAACTAGGAATTCCATTTATAATAAGATTATTTTTCCGCGGTGGAATTGGCTGAATCGTCATTCGCCTACCTTTATATAATTTGCTTATAGATTACGGCATCCCTCTTCTATGTTTCAAATTGTTATAGTTGGATCCTAGCCTTATTTTATATTGGGTTATTATAAGGACCGACATGTATCAAATTAAACTTACCTTCTTTTATAGATGTCTTCTGCTGATCAATCGGCTCCCCAATCAAACTCCAGTGTTCCCTCTATCCTCTTACTGTGTTACAAGGTTCAATTGAACGGGATAAACTACAATGACTGGATTAGAAATATCAAGATGGCTCTGAGGTACGAGAACAAAGAGTATGTCCTCGAGACCGAGCTTGTCGATATTGACCCTGAAACTGCTACTCCCGAGGAGATTGCCTCGTACCAAAAACATTCTGATGATGCGACCAAAGTGGCCTGCATCATGATCGCCACAATGAACCCCGAATTGCAAAGGATATACGAAGACTACTCGCCCTTTGAGATGCACAAGGAGATTGCGGAAAAGTTCCGCAAGCAAGAGCGCATCGAAAGGTGCGAGGTGGTCAAGGACTTCACGAACAGTAAACCTAAAGATGGAGAGTCCATCTGCGCTCATGTGCAAAGAATGCAAGGTTACGTGGAGCGGCTTAGAAAGCTTGCGATGCCTGTGCCTGAGGAGTTGACCGTTGACATAGTGCTTAACTCCTTACCGAGTTCTTATGACCAGTTCAGGCTGGCTTATCATTTGAACAACAATCAGGCTAACCTGACTGAGTTGCATCGCATGCTTCGAGTGGCTGAGGACGGGATGAAGGGTAAAAGTGTACCCTCGGTTAATCAGCCCGTCCTAGCCATTAGAAGTGGCAAAGGAAAGAAGAGGAAGGGCCCTCCTAAGCAAAATTGGAGGGAAAAGGTTCAGGTCGGGTCGTCAAGCAATGGCTCGAGAACCAAGTCTTCCCAGATTCCTTGTGTGGCCAACCCCGATGAAGCCAACTGTTTTTACTGCAAAGAGAAGGGCCATTGGAAGAGAAGCTGCCCCAAATACTTGCAGGATGTCAAGGATGGGAAAGTAAAGCCATCGACAGCAGGTATATACACTATCTCTAAAAACTCACCATCTTCTAATTCTTGGGTCCTTGATACAGGATGTGGTTTTCACATTTGTTCTGATCTGCAGGGCCTAAAGGAAAGCAGGAAGGTGGAGCACGGTAGACTGAACTTGATCATGGGCAATACGAGATCGTCCCCTGTTACCAAGATCGGCGTTTACAGTTTAGTGCTTAGTAGTGATGTTAGTATAGAGTTATTTAATTGTTGCTATTCGCCGGAAATGGCAAGAAACATTATTTCATTTCACGCATTGTTCAGACAAGGATTTCAATTTTATTTTGATAATAAAATTGGTTCGATTTCTGTTTTCAAAAATGGTATTTTGATTTTTACTGCTTATCCTTGTGATGGTGTGTATGAAACTGTTGAATGTGTTGACAATTTAGGACATAGTGTAAATTATATTGATTCTACTAGTGGTGTAGAAAAGGCATGTCTGTGGCATAGTCGGCTCGGGCACATCAGCAAGAAACGCATCGCCCAACTCCAAAAGGATGGAGTGTTGGAATCATTCGACCTCAGGTCGGATGATGTATGCGAATCTTGTCTGTTGGGCAAGATGACTAAATCACCTTTCAAAGGGTCTTTTGAAATAGGTGAGGGTCTACTGGACATCATTCACACGGATGTGTGTGGTCCATTCAGATCAACCACAAAGGATGGCACGCGGTTCTACGTAACCTTTACTGACGATTTTAGTAGATACGGTTACATCTACTTGATCAAGCATAAGTCAGACACCTTTGAAAAGTTCAAAGAGTTTAAGAACGAGGTAGAGAATCAATTAGGCAGGAAGATAAAGATGCTCAGGTCCGACAGAGGCGGAGAGTATCTAAGTATCGAGTTCCTAGACTATCTAAAGGAATGCAGAATAGTTTTGCAGTTGACACCTCCCAGGACACCACAGTTGAACGGTGTTGCGGAGAGGCGCAACCGAACCCTGTTGGACATGGTCCGTTCCATGATGAGTCGAGCTTCACTTCCCATTCACTTCTGGGGGTATGCCTTAGAGACTGCCGCCCACATCCTCAATCTTGTCCCTACTAAAAAGGTTGCTAAAACACCTCATGAAATGTGGACGGGGAAAGTTCCCTCGTTGGCACATATCAAAGTCTGAGGTTGTGAGGCTTTCGTCAGACGAGAGACTCAAGACAAACTCGCAGAAAGAAGCGAAAGGTGTTTCTTCCTTGGTTATCCCAAACAGTCCTTTGGATATCTATTCTACAGACCGAGCGAGGACGTGGTCTTTGTAGCTAGACGAGCGGTCTTTCGAGAGAGAGAGCTCATATTCAAAGAGGACAATGGGAGTACCATTGATCTGGAAGAAATTCAAGAGTCATCAGATGACGCAACCTTAGGAGAAACTAGCAACCAACATGAGGAAGAAGTTCCTGTTGGTCCGACAGATGTATCCTTACCTCTTAGGCGTTCCGGTAGGGTTAGCATGCCACCCGAGTTTTATGGGTTCCATATAACTTCGGATGGGGACACGTTTGTCAGTGATAGGACACTGATAAATTTGGATGAACCAGCTAACTACCAGGAAGCAGTGGCGGGCTCTGAGTCTGCCAAGTGGAAAGAGGCCATAGATAGCGAGATCAAGTCCATGTATGACAATCAAGTTTGGAACTTGGTTGACAACGTACCGGGTCGAAAGACAGTCGGGTGCAAATGGATCTTCAAGAAGAAGACCGACATGGACGGAAAGGTACACACTTTCAAGGCAAGACTGGTTGCGAAGGGCTTTACTCAAACCCCAGGGGTTGACTATGACGAGACCTTCTCACCAGTAGCCAAGATAAAGTCTATTAGGATTATGCTGGCCATAGCTGCATTTCATGACTATGAAATTTGGCAGATGGATATCAAAACCGCTTTCCTTAATAGGAAGTTGACTGAGGATGTTTACATGAATCAGCCAGAGGGTTTTGTCGATGCAAAGTATCCTAATAAGGTGTGTAAGCTTGAGAGATCAATCTACGGATTGAAGCAAGCTTCTCGCAGCTGGAATCTTTGTTTCCATGAGAAAGTCAAAGAGTTTGGCTTCTCTAGGAGCGAGGATGAGTCCTGCGTATATGTCAAGGCTAGTGGGAGTATAGTCACCTTTCTGGTGCTGTATGTCGATGACATACTGCTCATGGGAAACGATATTCCAACCTTGCAAGATGTCAAGGCTTGGCTTGGGAAATGTTTCGCCATGAAGGACCTAGGAGAGGCTGCCTATATTCTCGGGATAAGAATTTTGAGAGATAGGAAGAAGAGACTGATTGGACTTAGTCAGGGTACATACTTGGAAAAGGTACTGAAAAGGTTTAGTATGGAAAATTCCAAGAAGGGAGAGCTACCTATCCAAAGTAATGCAAAATTGAGTAAGGCTCAAAGTCCGAGTACAGACGAAGAAATAGCTGAAATGAGTCGGGTACCTTACGCTTCGGCTGTAGGATCGATCATGTATGCTATGACGTGTACTCGCCCTGATGTGGCTTTTGCTTTGAGCATGGTCAGTCGGTACCAGGGTAACCTTGGAAGGGCACATTGGATAGCTATGAAAAATATACTCAAGTATCTGCGAAGGACAAAGAACATGGTGTTGGTCCTCGGTGGCAGTGATACCTTGAGAGTTGAAGGATATACAGATGTCAGTTTTCAAACGGATAGAGACAGTGGTCGGTCTCAGTCGGGCTGAGTATTCCTTTTGAACGGTGGAGCAGTTACTTGGAAAAGTTCCAAGCAAGAAACAGTGGCTGATTCTACGTGCGAATCAGAGTATATAGCAGCAAGTGAAGCGTCAAAGGAAGCGACTTGGCTGAAGAACTTTATCGGTGACCTTAGAGTAGTCCCGAGTATTCAGGAGCCCTTGGAACTGTTCTGCGATAACGAAGGTGCGGTCGCCTTGACTAAGGAACCGCGAGATCATGGAAAGTCCAGACATATCGACAGAAAGTACCACTACATTAGACATAGGGTAGAAGAAGGTCACCTCCTTGTAAAGAGGGTATCATCGGAAGATAATCCTGCAGATCCCTTGACAAAGGCTCTGAGTAGGATTAAGCATAATCAGCATGCTAGGAGCATTGGATTAAGAGATGATATAAGTTTTTGTAATTAGATAGGTTTTGAAACTTGTAACAATATTATTGTATTTGACTTTTGTGATTTAATAATGGAGATTTATTAATGAGTAATGGTTTACTGATTTTGTCAATATATATATCATTGTGTTTCATTTTGCATGTTTTACTTCCTGAATAATTGGATTATTCGAATATCCACAGTCGCTCATGCTTTTAGGGAGTAAGTATGAAGCAAGGCTGTCATGAATTAGTTGTAGATTGTCTAAGGAGTTAGACATTGCAATACGATTGCTGCAACATTCATGAGTACTTGGAAATGGAGATTTGAGTATTGGATAAACCCGCGCTCAATGGATTGCTTCATGGATTTCATCACGAGCAATATTGAGACGATAATATCTTTTGATCTTTAAGCTAAGACATATGAGTTATGATTTACTAGACGGTTGTTCATTGATAATACGAAAACGCATCGGTAACTCGGTGTTATAAAACGTATTGTTGTGAGTAATTTGTCTGGTAAAAGACATAAGTATATGAGTCAAAGTTTATTCGTCCCTTGACCCTAACGGGGAACAGATATCTGTAGGCCTCTCGATGAATTTGAAGTTGACTAAAATGGTTGGCCAACCGGGACTAAATTGGTAGTCTAAGAGTCATATGCAAATCGGAAATCGAGGAACAGTGAATCAGACTAGATTGATTTTATCCATGTCTTGAGTCTGAAAAATATCTAGTTGGACGGAGGATCATCTGATCACTTATCTTTGGACAGAACTGATTATGTCAGAGTTTCGCAGTAGTTTCTAGGAAGCTTAAGGTGCTGGTTAATTAGAGGCTAAATTGGTAATTATAGTCATAGACTTATCCAAGTGGGAGACTGTTGGATTAGGAGTCTAAGCCATGACTAATAATTAGTGTTTACCTAATTAATAGAAGCACGGTCCATTTGGGTTGCCCTCATGGCTGGAGGTTTGGTAGAAAATTCGGTAGAGAGAAAGGTTGATTTATTATGGAATTAATAAATCAACAGGAATTAAATATATGGTTTATTAATATATTAAAGTCATAATATATTAATTAGAAACTATAGTAATTAATTAGAAATTAATCTGGAATTAATTGGATTTAATTTGGTGATTAATTTGATTAATTGAAAGTGCAGGGGCTGAATTGTAATTATTCAATAGTTGAGTAAGTGACAATTTTAGCAAGGACAATAACCACGAAATTTATATATTAAATATATATAATTTTGATGATAATAAGTTAGGATAAATAGATTTGAATTGTAAGATAAAGGTTTATCTTATTTGAATTCAAAAAAGTTTATCTCTAAAGGCTTATCTGGTTATCTGTTGGAACCTATAAAAAGGGAGCCCTAGGCACACCATTTGGCACGCCATTTTACTCATTCTCTCTCAAGATTTTCGTGACTCTCTCCTCTAGCTTGGGTGTGATCTCATTTGAGGCAGGATATTTTTGCTGCTCAGCTTCCAGAAAATTCTAAAAGGTTGGTTTTCTAATTTTATTCTTTTAGTTAATTTTCTTATGGCCTTTAGGTTTTGTTATATGTTCAATTAGAAGAAAACATAGATCCTCATAGGTTGCATGTGAACTTAGGTTATTTAGTTCATGGTTTGCAGAAAACCTTTCATAACTATATCCATTAACACCGCCACCAGCGTCCTACATATTCTCCGACAAGACCGGCACCCTTTCCTTTTCACTTTCTTCCTATTTCTCCTTCCTCATTCCTTTATTTGTCGTCTTCCTCCATTGCAACCCAAATCCACCGACGACCACTATTATAAGGATGTATATACAAGTTGCAATGATGTTATAATTAAGTTCTAGTGAAGCAAATATTCTAAAAGGTGAATTCTGATAAAGTTATAATGAATAATATCTCGTAAAGTTTGAGTTCTAGTGAAATCGACGAACCTTATCTCTAGACATTTTGTTTGGTGTGTATAATATATCAAGTGTGTATGGTTTTGGCTTCATGACATTATGATGCTTTGCGTAAGGTCTAGATATTTGTGTTGTTTGAAAATATAACTTATTATAGTCTTTTCTAGTTGCAAATAGAAGGCCAATCCAATACAAAGTAATATGTTTTTTTTAACAACTCCTAATCTAATCCTAAACTAGACCAACGTCTCAAACGAGACTTGAACCCCGAACCCCATAAGGGAGTAGCACATTTTCTAACTCCTGATATCGCTAGCCTATAGCTCTTTGGTCAATATAAAGTAATATAAAAGGGTAAGAGTTGAGTACTAGTTTATTAGTTTCCAAGCTTAAGTGAAATATAAACTTGTTTGAGTCGTGGGTTTGTTGCACTAGAGTCATGATGATGGTGGTGGTGGCAAAATCGTAGTGTTTGGTTGCTAATTTGGACAAGGTAAAGAATTTCAAAGTAAACCACAATAGAACCACAATATTGGTGGAACCGTATGCCATTTCCTTCTAAATTGTTAATGATAAATTGGATCCTTCAACAATGTTATTGGCTAACAAATTGTTAAAGTATGAATATTAATAAGGGTATATGATGTTTGCAAACCAGAAAGAAATTGTGAGACGAATCCTAAATAACTGATTGGGAATCTAAAAAATGGAATGATAACGAGATGACGACTTCTGTATTTTCTTTGATCGGTGGATAAAGGTCGGAAGGAGAAGGAAACAAAAGGGGGTGAAAAGAGGGTGTAGGGGTCGGTGGGGTGTGGGTCTGTGGGATGTGTAGGTGGATCCCATTATTATCTTATAATAATACAAATGTTAGAAAAAAATAGAAATCAAATTATATATTAAAGGAAAAATAGCCATTTTAACTCTC
Source organism: Cichorium intybus (assembly GCA_023525715.1). Classification (NCBI taxonomy): domain Eukaryota; kingdom Viridiplantae; phylum Streptophyta; class Magnoliopsida; order Asterales; family Asteraceae; genus Cichorium; species Cichorium intybus. The sequence goes on from CM042012.1 coordinate 18,972,426, forward strand.
TGGGAGCAAAACCGAAATAAAACGAAACCAAATACAAAATTATTCATCAGAACGGTTTTGTAGATTTGATCAAACTAGATGGACGGTTTATGTAAATTACTTAAAAATAACAACTAGACCCGGTCGGAAGGTAAATGATCTGCTGAAGCCATTCCGGTTCGATAACCTCCAAGGTTTCAAACAAAAACCATCTATAAACCCTACACTGAAACTCCCTCCCTGAGACGCGCCCTCCGACGATGAAAAAGCAACGGTCACAAACAGCCGAAGAATGCATGGAAGAATCCACCGAGGCTGCTACCTCATTTACCGGCGAATCTGACATATGCCAACAACTCCTAGACCGTTACGGCAAATCCGCCGCACCTCAACATCGCCACCTGTGCGCAACTGCTGCCGCTACCCGCTCTATCATTCAATCCGAATCTCTGCGCCTCACTCCCCTCTCTTACTTCGCTGCCACCATTGATGCCCTATCTGATACTTCTAAAACAGCCAATGACGCTGATGCAGTGTCTGCGCTGTCGTCGTTTTTGGCAATTGTGCTGCCTCTGGTTCCTGAGAAGTCAATAGCGACGTCCAAGGCGGCTGAGGCTGCGGAGATTGTGGTTGAGCTGGTAGATAATCCATGTGAGGGTTTGCCGGTTTCGAGTGTGAGGGCGTTGGTCAAGTGTTTGGGGGTGTTGCTGGAGTTTTGTGATTTGGACGATTGGGAGTCTGTTAAATTAGGTTTCCAGACGCTTATGAAGTATTCAATAGATAAACGTCCAAAGGTAAGTTGGGGCTATTCTAACTCTTCAAGCGTTCGTATCTACATATAAAATTTTCATGCTATGGCTGATCACTTTCATAAGCTATAATATCACAAGGTTAGTACTTAATGTCACATGTAAATGTTGCAGGTCAGAAAATGTGCTCAAGATTGTGTCGTGAAGGTTTTCAAGTCTTTCCAATCTTCTCTTGTCAAAAAAAGTGCAAGCAAGTTGGTGTTAAAATCACTCACAACTTATATGTCATTGGCAGTTGAAACAGTTGCTTCAAAACCAGCAGATGGATCTAAAGACGATAAATTATCAAAATGTGAACACTTAGAAGTTCTTCATATGCTAAATCTTTTAAAGCTTCTGGTCCCTTGTTTACCAAGTAAAGTCATATCAAAAGCCGTTGTAGAATTACAAAAAGCTATAACTGCCAAATTCTCACCATTAACAAGGCATGTTTTTGATGTTATGGAAGAAATACTTCGATCCTTGGAATCTGAATCTACAATTCCAGATACTGTAAAGATAGTAACAACACTTGCTTCATATATATCTACAAAACAGAATCCAGTAGACACTCTTTTTCTTGCAGCAGCTTTACTTGAGAATTTTCTTACCAAATTTCAAGTTGGAGATCCAAACAAATGGAATAGCCATTATTCCTTAGTCATCGGTCCTATAGCAGGTAGACACATATGTATATCTTTCCTTGATATGATTAGTTATATGATTATATTAGTTTGACTAACTTTGTGCATGTGCTTTTAGGTCTTTTGACATCCGAGGCTACTGCTACAAAGGCTTCAAACATTCTAAAAGAAATGATAAACCGTCACATTGATGTAGATATCCTTGCAGATGAAAATAATATCGAATCCAAAGAATCAAGAATATTAAAATCTTTATGTGATGCACTTCTTAAAGTTTTGAATACCCATAAAGGAACTCCAAATGAGCATACTTTAGCTGTCATTTCTGCTTTATTTCTCAAACTTGGTATGTCCAATTACTAGTTGTATGTAAATATATATCATTTAGCACTTGATACCGATCTTATATTATATTTGTGATACACAGGGAAGATTTCTCATATCTATATGGAGAATATACTTCTAAAGCTTGCCAGTTTAATGACAGTTGCATCTGGAAATACTTCTGATGTAAAACATGTAAGTCTTCTTTCAGAATCTTTTTTCACATGTCTTGTATGGATGCCAATTTGTTAACATGGTTTTTTGTTTTGAAATTTGATATTACAGCTACATGAGTGTATTGGGTCTGCTGTAATTGCTATGGGGCCTGATAAACTACTTGCAGTCTTACCTATCTCCCTTGATTCCACTGATCTAACATGTTCAAATACTTGGTTAATACCTATTTTGAAAGATTATGTTACTGGATCATCTTTAGGGTTCTTTATTGAAACTATACTCCCTCTAACTGAATCTTTCCAAGAAGCATGCCAAAAAGGTACCCCCTTGAACATATAACGGGTTTGGATTCTTAACATTATCATGACATAGAATTCGTTTTTCTTGCAAGTTAAAAAGTCAACGATTAGAAAACAACTTCAATCCCATGCACGTGACTGTTGGGGATTATTGCCCGCCTTTTGTCACTACCCGAATGACACGTATAAAAAATTTGGATCATTAGCAAAACTTCTGATTCCATACATCAAAAAGGATGCCTTTATGCTTGAAGATATTGCCATTGCATTGCAGGTAATGAATATTTTTAATTGATATTGTTGTAAAATTTGTTTACTAGTTTTGTCTTTTCTTTAGAATCTTGTGAAGCAAAACAGGAGTTTCCTTGGTGGTGATAAGGTTGATGAAGAAACTTCTAAACTTCCAAAGATTAATTACTCAAAAAAAACTGCTTCTAGAAACATCAAGGTCTTGTCGTCATGGTCAGAAGAGTTATTGAAGGCTTTTACCAAAGTTCTATTTAAAGTGTCGCCCGAGAAGTGTGCTTTTGTAAAGGTCGTGATCGTAATTTTATTACTTCACTTAATTTTTTATTCATTGGTTTCTGACTTTATATTTACGTATTTTCAGGATACAATTGGATATTTAGCACCTATTACTGAATCTTCAGCAATTAAATCGATTTTAATTTCATCACTTAAAAGAACCGATCTGAATATTTCTGTAGATGATGTGAAAAAAGATAAATCCTCTTCAAAGAAAAATGCCAAAATGTGTCTGATACTTGAGCTAGCATCATGTATTGTTGGGGCAGCTAGCATGGATCTTATTGATCTCATATACAACTTTATCAAGGAGAGTTTACAGGTGTGGTTTTTAATCTTTCTTTTTTGTTTTGTTTTCTCTTTTACAATTTTACAATAAAATCAAATGCGATTATTTATTATTTTATTTAGGAAGAGGATGATAACATCCAGAGGGAAGCATATGCCACACTTTACAAAATTGTTCATGAATCTTCCGAGTTCATCACTTTAAAATTTGAAGAAGTTATGGAATTATTACTTGGTTTAAAGTCTCCTGTTGATATTACTTCACTCCAATGGCGGTTTTCATGCTTCAGGACCTTGTTAATTCACTCAATTGAGGTTATATTCTTATATTCTCTTCTGTTGTTGTTGCTTTACTATTATTTATAAATTTAATTTATATATAATACCGTGTTTACTCACTCACCCTAATAGTTTGATCTGTTAATAAATTTCTGTAGATAACTACAGATGGAGAGAACACCTACGGTTTCCGTATGCTGAATGAAATTATAGTTACATTAAAAGATGTAACATCTACCTTCAAATAACTTCTCCCTTTTTATTTTTTTGTCTTTTCTTTTTTATAAATTGGATAATATAATTTGTTTTTGATCTCCAGTCCAAGGAAGAAAACAGAAAAGTGGCATATGACATCCTTCTAGGCATGACCTCCACCTTGCAAAAAAAGCCATCTTCATCACCAAAAGGACCTTATTATGAATTCGTCACCATGGTAATCACTCAATTTATTAAACTTTCTTAAGTAGCTGAAAACATCATAAATTTATAATATTCATTTATTTACTCAGATAATGGGGTATCTATCTGGGTCTTCTCCTCACATAAAGAGTGGTGCAGTTTCTGCATTATCTTTAGTAATATATAACGACTCAAAAATATGCAATTTGATGCCCGATCTTGTACCATCAATCCTGGAATTGTTGCATAGCAAAGCCATAGAAGTAATAAAAGTGAGTTTTCTTTTTCTTGAATCTTGAAGTTAAACTTAGTTTTGTTTCTACTATTGATTAATGCAACTTTATTTTTTTGGTATTTTCAGGCTGTTTTAGGGTTTCTCAAGGTGTTGGTTTTGAGCCTACAAGTGAAAGAATTGCAAAATTTCCTGCCTGATATTCTCAGTAAACTTCTGCCATGGTCATCTGTTTCTCGACATCATTTCAAAGCTAAAGTATGTATTTAATTAATTACATCATATTATTTCTAAACTGTAGATATCTCTCTTCATTATTTACTCGTATTGTGTATTTGCAATTACAGGTGACAGTCATCCTGGAGATTATGATGCGGAAATGTGGTTCTGCATCAGTCAAATCTTTAGTACCTGAGAAATACCGAGATTTTGTTAAAGATGTACTGGAGGTACGAAAAAAATAAAAAAATAAAAGTTTTATTTGATATTATATAAAAGTGTTCCTCACGAGTGTTATTAAATTACAGAACCGACAAGGCAAGACAGGTTCCCATGAAGCTGTGACAACCAAAACGGATCCAGAATCATCTGAGACAACTCCCAACAGGTTTCTATATTTAACTAATTTATAGAAAAAAGAAAGAAAATGAGTCTTTTTCATTAAGTCCTAACTTTTTACTAAATGTTTTAGTGGGCAAAAGATGAAACCTAAGGCGGCTGGGAGTTACAGAAATGAAGAATATTCAACAGAAACGCGAAAGAGGAAGAGGGATGATAAAAGTGGCTCATACGAGGCTCGTAAATTTTCACGTGGAGGTAAAAATGTTGATAGGAAGAAACAAGTAAAACATCCACCACAAGGCAGCAAAAGGAAAAACACAAATTTTAAAAGTGGTGGGTCAGGTGGTAAGAAACAGAAACAGTGGACAAGAAGAGGAAACAAGAAAAATGCACCTGTCACCTGAAAACTCCATTTGATGTAAAAAAGAGGGGTTGGATACCAGTGTTTGCAACCTGAAATTTCAAAATTTCGGTTGATTGTGGCCCCGTTTGGAGTGAAGGCTATAAAGACATTGGGCCATCTTTCCGGTTGTACTACATGTATGTGAGATTCGAACCAACTTATACGAGAATACTACATGTACCACCACAGTTTTGAAATGAAACACATTTCTATATATGTATCATCAATACATGCACGATCAATCATTTATGTTATTTCTAAATCCATCATGTAGCATTCAAATAACACATTACTTCCCAAATAACAGATGCATGCATACTTTCGGTGCTCGTGCTCAATAAATTTTTGTATGCACATGCCAATGATAGCACACAATGCTTTTACATTACACTTTTAAGTGTGTGTTATGCATAGATACTCACGGTCCACCAAAAATACACATATGACATGCATCTACAATATAGCAAATGATGTCTGGTTGATCCAAAAATACACTTTTTAACATGCATCTACAATTTAGTAAGTGGTGTATAATCGGATCGGATCGATTCTATAAAAACCATTGAATTTCGTTTAATAAACACCCCTATATAGAAGTGAAAGGTCACCACAACTTATGACATTATATATAGAAACTAACTCTTCACTAATCGATAAACTTAACCACATCATATATAGAAACTAACTCTTCACTAATCGATAAACTTAACCGAACAATAAGCATATAGAATTTTTAGCTCAAACCAACAGACTAATACTAAAAAACAACATTAACTCTCCATTATATACTTAAATGAGTTTGTCCATATAAAACATGTATTTTTGTTTATTTAATGCTCAATTATCCATTTAGAATATAATAATAAATCCTCAACATATGAAAACACTTGGATGCATAAATGGTCTTAAAAATAGAACTTAGATACATATATTATATAAAAACTATTTTATTAAATAAACTTTATAAAATATATGTGAATTCAAGATTGTTTTTTCTAAAAAATCATTAAGAAAAAAACCTTCGGCATATAAAAACCCTTACACTATCGTGCAATACAAACCCAAATTAAAACAGTTGTGTGTTAAAAAAAATCTTCATGATGGAACATATACATGAGGGTCAATCCATATAACACACCCACATACATAAATGAAGTTTTTTTTAAAATACTCATTAAGGCTAACTGGTATACTTCCCGTTTTTTTAGGCGTGGCTTGAGTCCACATCAACATCAAAACCATCCCACACCATTATAGGTATGCTCCATGCTGCAACAATCAGGAGAAACAAGAGGATGAAGGAGAAGAGGAGAAAGATACAGAGGAAGCAGCCGTTGCTCCCCGTCGCTCCAGCCATGGCTAACCACGGCCACGTGGTTCACGCCCAGCCAGGGCGGTGTTCCACGTCGTGGAATGTGGATCTATACCGTCCGGCCTAAAATATCTCTAGTCTAATATAAATATTAAACAATAGAAAAGATATAAATTTATATAAAAAGTATTTCAGAAATGCATCTTTAAAATCTCAATTACTTCCTTTCTCTCCCTCCTCCAACATAGCCATGGAGACCTCCGTACAGCTACACTCTCACCTCTTCACACCCACTCATCCCGACATCAATTCACTCTCCCCACCATTTCCCGCCAAACCCAAACGAAAACCTCTTCGACATATTCTTAGATGTTGTTCTAGCGAGTCGACCACCAAGAAGCTAGTGGGGTTCGTGGACTACGACAGAGGAGAACGACAAGTGTCCGTGCACGTCAGCGGTCTCAGGAAGTCGGATTTGCCCAAACGTTACCAGCTACGGGTTCAGGGTGACCGGTTTCAAAAGGATTGGACCATTTCAGAGCTGGTTTCCAAGATTTTAAAGCTCAATCAACGGGAAGATATCGATGGGTTGCTTAATCGATGGGCTGGTAGATTTTCACGAAAAAATCACCCCATTCTCATTAGGGTAAGTTAATCTTCGTTGCAATTAGAGTTTTAAGTGCATATGATTCGAAGAATTTGTTGCAATTTTGCACTTTTAGGTTTAAGGATTAAACCATGAATTTCTGTTCCTTTTCTTGGTAATAAAAATTGACCAACGTTGCTCATTGCGTATCTTCATTCTCACACACTTAATTCTTGCTGAGTGTGAATTTCATCTATGTTGTTGATTTGGTAGTATAGGAAATTAGCCAAACAGGTTCAATCGAGCATTGTAATCAAGTTTTCAACTGGATGAAGAACCAGAAGAATTATTGTGCACGCAATGATATATACAATATGATGATCAGGTTACAAGCCAGGCATAATCGAACAGACCAAGCACGTGGCTTGTTTTTTGAGATGCAAAAGTGGAGGTATGGTTTCTTCAGATTACGATGTTCTTAATTTCTGGAAATCATTCCATATCGATGTCATTAAAATTTATCTTCTTCTTTTAGGTGCAAACCAGATGCTGAAACTTACAACGCTCTCATAAGTGCACATGGTCGAGCTGGTCAATGGCGTTGGGCCACAAATATCATGGAAGACATGCTTCGTGCAGCTGTCTGTATCTTTACTTTACTTCGTGCAAGAAATAGCAACCTACTTTCATTGATTTGTTTATTACAACATTCTACTTTCATTTTTCCTGTCACAACACCGTACTTCGAAAAATCTATCCAATTAGAGCAATACCATCCAAATACACAAATAACCAAAAGTACATTGCTATTTCTTGCATTTAGCCAAATTAAAAATTATGCTTAATTTGTTTATTTATGCAAATTTTGTAATTTCAGGTTCCTCCAACTAGATCTACATATAACAATCTAATCCATGCATGCGGGTCCAGTGGAAATTGGAAAGAGGCTCTAAAAGTTTCCAAAAGAATGACAGAAAACGGGGTGGGGCCCGATCTCGTGACTCACAATACCCTTCTATCCGCCTTCAAAACCGGGTCCCAGTATTCAAAAGCACTCTCCTATTTTGAATTAATGAAAGGAACAAAAATCCGTCCCGACACCACCACTTTAAATATCATAATCCATTGCCACATAAAACTCAAACAATTCGAAAAAGCAGTCGATATATTCCATTCAATGAGGGACAAACGGGCCCAATGTGGGCCCGATATCGTGACCTTTACAAGCATCATTCATTTGTATTCCGTTTCGGGCCAAATCGAAAACTGCAAAGCGGTTTTCGATACAATGATTTCCGAAGGTTTTAAACCGAATATTATATCTTATAACACACTTTTAGGTGCATATGCTGTAAGGGGGATGAGTGAAGGGGCGTTATCGGTATTTAACGATATAAAACGGAACGGGTTTCGTCCAGATGTTGTATCATATACTTCTTTACTTAATGCTTACGGGAGATCACAACAACCGGAAAGGGCAATGGAGGTATTTAACATGATGAAAAGGAATAACTTGAAACCAAATGTTGTCACTTATAATGCATTGATTGATGCATTTGGATCAAACGGTTTTTTACCAGAAGCTGTGGAATTGCTTCATGAAATGGAAAGGAATGGTGTGGAACCGAATGTTGTTTCGGTTAGTACTTTGTTGGCTTGTTGTGGGCGGTACGGTCGGAATGTAAAGATCGATTCCATTCTCGCGGTTGCTGATTCCCGTGGGATTTGTTTAAATACTGTCGCGTATAATTCCGCGATAGGTAGTTATATGAATGGAGGGCAATATGATAAAGCATTGGATTTATATAAGATAATGAGGGAAAAGAATGTCGAACCTGATTCGGTTACATATAACGTGTTGATTAACGGGTGTTCTAAGATGTCTAAATACACTGAAGCTCTTGAATTTCTTGATGAAATGGTGGATTTGAATATTCCAATGTCTAATGAGGTTCTTTCATCTGCCATTTTTGTCTATAGCAAACAGGTAAGTCCTTCAAAAAATTACTCCTCTAGGTCATGTCTGTGCAAAAGACGTAAATGCCCTCTTCTTAGCTCTACAAACTTGTTGAGTCTCCTCTCTATTGTACACATATTTCAGGGTCAACTTTCAAAAGCAGAGTCCCTTTTTTCAAAAATGAAGATGACACATGGCGGTCCTGATGTAGTTGCATATACAACAATGCTACATGCATATAGTGCTGCAGGTGATTAATTATAAGTGAAAGTACATTACCTAAATAGTAAAATTTGAAGTTGAAATGATCTGATATTACTTTGTTGCAGAGAAATGGGATGATGCATTTGCATTGTTTCAAGAAATGGAAATGAATGGTGTCCAACCAGATCTTATTGCTTGTTCAGCATTAATGAGAGCTTTTAATAAAGGGAATCAACCTGCTAAAGTTCTTGTTGTAGCTGAATTTATGCAGGAAAAGAATATACCAATGAATGATGCTATTTATTTTGAGATGTTGTCTGCGTGTAGTATGTAAGTTCCATTTTAGAACTAAAAGATGCAATATTTTAACCGGTTGCATGAATTGTTAAAAGAGAACGAAACATTGTTGCATAAAATGGAAAAAGGTGAACAGTAAATTGCATTCTAACCGTAATTAATATTTGTAATTGAATTTAGATTAAGAGATTGGAAAAAGACGATTGAGCTAATTGGAATGATGGAACCATCCTTTAATGTTATGTCCACTGGATTACTAAATCAGCTTCTACATTCTATTGGAAAATTGGGGAAAATCGAGACCATGATGAAGGTGAAGTTTTATTCTTCAAGAAATTAAAGAACAAAACATTTTGTACTGTGTTTGACATGTATTGGACTGGGACTGGGATTGATGTGAATAGGACAAAAATTACAATTTTTTGTCCCACCCAAAAAGATTGGAGCTCGTATGTGCAAAAGACGTAAATGCCCTCCTTGTCATTGTTATAAAAAAATAGATTAGAAAGCTTGTCTTGTTGTGTATGCAGATATTCTATAAGATAGTGGCAACGGGTGCTGAAATTAACAACTCTACTTATTCGGTGTTGCTAAAAAATCTTCTGGCTGCTGGAAATTGGAGAAAGTACCTTGAGGTTACCTTCTTTAACTTCATTTACCATTTACTTAAGCCCGTAAAACACCTTATTGTTAACATAAAAATTGATTTGAATTGCTGAATGTGGAGATAATATCATTATTATAAAAAATTGATTTGCGATTTGTCTCTATTGTAACAGGTATTGCAGTGGATGGAGGATTCTGGGGTGGAGCCTTCGGGTGACATGTATCAAAGTATACTTGCGTTTGCACAAAGTAGTGGGCGTGAATTTTCTGTTATCATACAAGATAGAGTTGGTATGCTTCTTACTTTTATTTGTTTATTTAATAAAATGACCATTTCCTGATTATCAATTAACTCGGTTTCTTCTTTTTAATGATTTTTATAGAGTGCTTGAGAAGAAAAACATGTGTATAATTTGCAACCTTGTGCCTTGATTCGACAAGAGTTGATAGAAATTAGGTTTAAAAAACCGGAAGCCCTACACATTGCGGCAATGTGTATAGTACCATTTTTCATTGGCTCTGGCATTTTGGTCTTGTAAATTTGTATAATTTGCTCGTTATAGTTATAGTGTTAGTGTTGATTATTTGATATAGCAACAAACTCTGAATGACCTTTTAACTTGGTAATTGTAATTTAAAATCGAAAAATTTTGAGTATGTATTTAGGATTCTTGAATATCAAAGAGAATTGGTTATGAATTTGGGTTTTTATGAAGCAACAAATGATGGAATAGTGAAAGTTAATATATGATGTCGAAAAGAATACATCACAAACATTAAGATAAATTATAAGAAAGATAATTAGACATGAGTAAGATCATGGCTAGACAATCGCATGCATATATTGAATATGGTTTACATAGTAATTAGTTTTACAAACATTATCGGTATAGTATTTAATGATGATTGACGAATCACTAGTTTAGGCTTATGAGTAGTGAAAGATGAATGAAACATATAAAATATGCGGAGTTAGATTTAAAAACGAATTGTAAACACTGCAATGTATTTTATTCTTTTTATAAATATAGACAATGTACTATATATTTTACTCACAATTGTTATGTACTTGTATATTTTTATCATAATAGCAACATACTTATACTTTAAAAAATAATAATGAAAGATAACCTAAAGACATCTTTTTACCTATAGTATCTTTACATATATTAGCAATGTACTTGCAAACTTTTCTTATAATAGTAACCTATCTACATTTTTACTCATCATAACAATATATAACATACAAGGGCGGAAGTGGGCTAATGCCCATTGTGGCACGGGCCACCCCTCAGTTTTGTCCCAGAACTAGCCCAAAAGTCATTTTTGCCAGCCCACATATAATGGAAGCCCAAGAAAACAGAAAAATAAAAGGTTAAGGTCCGATTGCTTTGAGCGGGATTTCGGAAAAAACAAAATCAGAACTGGCTCGCTGCTTTCCTGCTTTACTTGTCGATTAAAAATGATGAATCTTATCGTTTGTTGAGAAAAGGAGAGGTAAGATGCTTGTTAGTGTATCTGTAAACTTACTTTCCCTTTTACAACCTCCTTTGCTAACTTGCCTTCTCTCATTTCATGTCATTTCCCATTAGGGTTCAAAAATAATTGAAGGTCTAGCTCTCATACAAGATACCGACCAAGGTATTTGCTATTGCTTGGAATGGCGTCTTCAATCAAGGTATTTTGATACCTTCCTAGTCAAATAATTATTAACCATAGATTTCAATAATGACCATTGTGATTGCTGGCTTCGCTTGACGTGCCCTTGTGTGCAACTCTAATTGGAACCGCTATTAGACATAGTTAGACTTTTATGTCATAAATGAGGTATATACTATTTAATTCACTTGATGTAATTTTGCAGTCATCAACCCTTAAAACAGCTTCGCTTGTAAAGATGGACAATTAATTTCAAAAGAGAAAACTAGCAACGTACCTTCATTAACTTGTTTATTAAAGCATCTTACTTATATTTTGTCCTATTACATCATTGTACCTAAAAAAAACTATCCATATACAAAGCAATTTTCAGTCTCAAAATTTGGTACCACTACTGCTCGAGGTTTCTAGTTCCGCCACTATAACATATAACTTGCAAATGTTTTATATCCTTGGTGTCATAATTGCTATTATCAGGAAAAAAATAAGTATATTGCTATTATAGATAATATATATTAGTATGCTATTATTATAAGTTAAAATAAAACATATTGTCCATATTAACAGCATAAATATATTGTCATTGATTCAAAAAAAGAATCAATAAAACCTTAGCTAACAGATGTTAGTGGTAGTTACTTTTGTTATTGGGTCTTCAAAAAACTAAAACTTTAATATTTTTTTTTTGTTCAATCATTGTATTTTTGTGAGCCAGGTTGAATATGAAAACTAAAATTATATCAGCTATGTTAATAAAATTAATTCTAATAAATAAACGAGTTCAGTTAACATGAATTCTGATATGGGCAACTTTTAATTCGATAAATTGCTTTTATTTTTTTTAACACTCTCCTTCATTTAATTAAGGGTGTGTTGTTTAACATAAACCATAACTGAAACAAATAAGTATAAAATGATGAACTTATCAGTTCATTTTCAAGATCACACTTTGTACACACAAACAAATATCAAAATACCTCTTTGATTATAATTGGAAATATCACTCAAAAACCAATTACAGTGTTTGTGACAATCTCTGTGTCTTACCTATTTCTAAGAAATGCTAGACAATATATACACCATCTAGGAACATATCACGCTCCTTGCAATAATTAAAAGATGGTATCCACTAACTATTGTTTCCCATTAGTTTGTGTGTGGTCCCCGTGACTTAGGATTCCAACACATTTCGTGTATGTGACTTACATTTAATGTCAATATGACAATATCGTTTGCTTGATGATAAAAACATTAAACCTTGATCTTGTTATATTACCAAAAAGTTTACCAATGTAAATGATAGATTGACAAATTAATAAATAAATTCTACATCAGATAGTGGATTTAATAAATAAATTCTACATTAGTTGTGTGCCACCTATTAATCAAACATCTGATTTGTTGCATTGCGAGTAGATCGGTGGAATGCCTATTGATCGGGACGATAGCAATACTTGATTAAATAGCTGTTTGTGTGATTCGAGCAGGGAGCCTGTCGTCCAGATGACACAGAGCAAATAATATGTGTCATCAAACGGTAATCGATTCTGATATTAGTTCGGAGATTTGCCGGTATGAAAGATCGGCTCGAGAAGCATGTCAAGGGATTGGAATGCATGTTACAATGATTTCAAGAGAAGAAATATTCCGATGTCGGATATAGATTATTCATTAGAATAATCTCGAATGATAATACTCCTAGAATTTTAAATTGAAATATTTCAGTAGATGATATTTTATGAAAATGAGAGATTTTTATAGAAAGGTAATGGAAATATCTTTATTCTTGAAATGAAAATATGAAACGACAAAGCCCTATTTTATACTTTCTTACGATTTCTAGAAAATGAATTTTGTTTTAACATCACACGTTAATTTATAAAAATAGAGTTTTTTTATAAATAACATATGGTTTATAAAATTTGGGTAACGGTGTTTAAAGTAATCATTTGAAAAGTATCTTAACCTTGAAAAATGAGAAACATGCCATTTTTCCCTCATAGTTTGGATTCTATCAAATTAGCATAGAGAACTCATATATCCTCCTAACTTTTCTTTCTACTTATTCTCCCATCATGTTAAATGATGACACCATTTAACATGGGTAAGAGGATAAATAGGAGGAAAAGTTAGGAGGAAATATAATTTCTCATTAGTATAACTTACTAGTTATAGCAATTATATATAGGGTGGTGCCAAAAAACCCACTTAAAGGGTTTTATGTGCATTGTTTTTTGCATTTGACTAAATCCAAACTCATAAGTCTAATCATTATTATTTAAGGGTTCTACTAAATAAACACTCCATATACACCCTTTAATAAAAGTCAAACTCTTTTCAACTACTCATAACTGATATTTCCGAAAAATAAAATAATTTCAACAAATCAAGAGATGTTGACTTTGCATAGGGTTGTATATGTAGTATAATAGGGTGTATATTTAGTTATTCCATTATTTAATAAATTTTAGGGTTTAGGGTTATATATATATATATATATATATATATATATATATATATATATATATATATATATATATATATATATATATATATATATATATATATATATAATATTCTTCCTTTAATATTATCCGACAATAGCTTATACGTGTGCATTCACACTAAAAAAGAGGATAAGATTCGTAGAAGATATGTCTGTAAATTGTTTGCATTTGAAATGCAATGTTACAATAATGGTCTATTGTTTTTCTACTTTTTATTCATAAATTGCTTTTTAATTTCATTTGAATTAATTTCAACATTTGCTTACTAAGGTAAAATTGGGGGGGGGGGGGGGGGTGGAATGTAAATTTCATTGAAAATGGAACGTTCATTTATTTCATTTGAATGACTTACCACATTGTTCGGTTACTATAGACTACCAACTGATTGTATGTGTCGTATATATTATACGAGAGGCAAGTTGAATCAGACAAAGAATGATCGATGAGGTTAGGATTCATGAAGAATGTATGAATGGCAAAAGTTTATAAATTAGAATTATTAGCATTACAATTGGTTTTCTTAATATAATTAACATTGTAATTCAAAAATGAAATAATAATAATGAATATTCAAATAAATATAATATAAAAGCATGTAAAATATTTAATGAGTTAACGGACTGAACATTGTGAGAATTTCAACCCACCAGTACCACCCATTTCAATTAGATTTAGGCAAAATGTGTTGAAAATCTTGACCCAATCCATGAATTTTGGATTGAGTTCGAATTAAATTGATGGATTGGATCGTTCTTTATGGGCTCCAGTCACCGCCTTCATTTTTGTTATAAACCCTAATGTTATGCCCAAACTACGTTGTTCAAAACAAATGCTTCTTTTTCTTGTTTCAAATTGGGTTTAAAATTCCTTCGAACCAGCAATATACGCCTCCAAAGATCACTGCAGTTCGCCTTTCCTTGTACAATTTCTTGATACAGAGAAGAGTTCTCGTTTTTTGATTGGTAAAGAAATTTAGACGCGTTGTTAGCAACGATTGGGAAGGTCTAAAAGTTTGGTAGTTTAGGTTTTATTATTTTCTTAGATACTATGTAATAGGTTACTAGTGGTTTGTAATTTGTGCAGTAAAATTTATTTGTGCAGTAAAATTTGTATCTTGATATGATGGTTTTATATTGGTTATTGGTGGGAAAATGGGCGGGTAAGACATGTTACGTAATCTGTTAGTGTGGGTCAAAATGTTAAGTAACTTATGCAGTAAAAGTTGTATTTTGCTGTAATTACCCTGATTTACAAATTATGTTATCAAAATAATAATAATATCTTTTTTTAAATAAAAGAATTTGAAGACTAACTAACTTTTGATTAAAGTGATCTGTTTCTTTTATAACTTTTTTTTTTCTATTTTATCAACCAGTATTGAAATACAATAAAAATTATCCCAAAAAAGTTCATATTGATGGCTTTGGGTTTTGATAATACATTTGCTTTTTTATATATTTTGAATAATATTTAATTTAACATTTACCTTTATGTATAATCTATTATGAATTAATACCGTTACATCCTTTAGAAGTTAATTCTTAAATATTATTTTGCTTAAATAAAATATATATACCAAGAACCATAGAAAAAATGTTATGACTTTGAAGGTTTATTAATTTATTAACCATCATTCATTTAGAGTTTTTGTGTTCATGTGACATGGGATCTTATATTTACTTGTGTTATCAATGTTTTAAAGGCCAAACCCTATTGATAATAAATATAAGTCACTGAGCTTGTTTGTATAGACACAAAATATCAATTTTTATAAATCTTACAGATGAGTTAAACAAATAATATCACGATTTAAAATACTTTTGCACTCCCGTAAAAAGTGCTATTTCAAGTTTCAACAAGTTTGAATATTTTAGATTACCGATAAAATGATCTGATTTTTCAAAGGTGAACAAATAACAAGGTGTCGTATTATTTGACACATCACACATGTAACTTTATACATGTAAAAAATTGAACGAGTTGACTCATTTGAGTTATGGTGAGACTCACCTAAGATTCCCGTTTTGCCTTTGTGAAAATTATGACTAGGCGCAGGTGACATGGGACAGGTGTGTCGCTGAGGCCTCATCACCTCCTGACTACTAAATGTCTAAACAGTTTTAAAACACTCCGAATCACATTTCTGCCCTCCATACCCCTTGTAGCCGTTATGCAGGATTTCTACGGTACACTGAAGGTCACTTTCGTCAATTCATAAATCCTTCACCCTCTTCACTGTTGTTTTCCTCTTGCTGACGAATGGATACATTCATACACAGTCATCTGATAGACTGATCTCTTGCGAAAATTCTCTCCTTTTTAGGGTTCAATCTGAAGTAACCAATGGCTACTGCATCTTCTTCTGATCCTGTACTGAAATCGGAAGGCAGTGCCAGTGGCGGTGAAACTTCTGAAGCGGCATCGACGATTGGGGTGGCGGCGCTGGTAGGAAAGGGAAACAATTATCAGCAGCAGTTGATGGTGAAGTATAGAGGAATAAAGAAATCGAAGAAGGATAGAGGTTGTACGGCCAAAGAACGTATCAGTAAAATGCCTCCTTGTGCTGCCGGCAAACGTAGCTCTATCTACAGAGGCGTCACTAGGTATACGAAATTAATCGGCAATTTTGTTTGTATCTGTACAAAGCTCCGTGCTCATGTTTGTCAATCTATATGCATATACTATTAATCGGCAATTTTGCCTTATATCTGTACAGTGCTCTGTGCTCATGCTTGTCAATCTATATGCATATAATATTTGAGTACAGTTTTATAAACGTTGTTAATTTAGTATAATTAAATTTCGAAGGGCGGAATCTAAGATAGATCAGTAGATGTAACTATTGAGTGCTACGTTTAGAGATCGCCGATGCAAATCTCTCTTCACTACTTCCCCATGCCGCTTCTAATGGACCTCCATCTCTCCTAACAACCTCTTCGTAGCACAAGTATTCTCTTTCAGCTGGTGCATTTGAAGGTCTACACTCGGAGATGACCTAACCACCTATTGCCTCGGCTTCTCCTCCATGTATGTCGTTATTGGGGCCAAAAATTTAGTGGATGGATAAAATTTGATCAATAATTGTATGATATATTAGGGTTAGGGATTCGGCAGGCTGAAATTGAGTTAGAAACCCTGGGAGACCACCTACTTCTTGAATTGCAGTAACTATCTTGTAATTTTCTTTCGTTTGGCATTTGATAAATAAGAATCCAGCTCCATTCTTAATATAATTCCAATTGTCTGCTTGAATTTGAATATATACATATTTGGAAGTTGGTTATCCCTTATAGTTGTTGATAAAAACAGATACTGTATTTAGCACCATATAAGATACAAACACCAAGATTCTTGCTTCTCACCTATTTACAACTTTGTTATTGTGCAAGTACTGCTGGAAGAAATGATTGTTCATAATCACTTCTTTTACAGCCATAGTCATAGTCAATTGTTCTTCTTTTGCAAATGTTACTATACTTAACATTCTCTTTTTGAGATCTTGATTCATTTGTTCTGTTATTACTTAAATGGTAATAGGCATAGATGGACTGGTCGTTACGAAGCACATCTATGGGATAAGAGTACCTGGAATCAGAATCAGAATAAGAAGGGCAAGCAAGGTCTTATCCTCTCTCCCTATGTGTGTGTTTGTATATCTGTCAATATTCATGACACATAAGAATTCCTTTTCTTTTGCTTCTTGTCAGATGTATAACTCAAGTGGTATAATTTGTAATCTGATTTATGTTTTCTTTTGTATGGGTTCCGGGCATGCTTTTTGGCATCTGTTTCAACAGTTTACTTAGGTAAGGATGTTAGTTATATATTATATTTTCCTAAAACTTGATTCCATTAATAGAATAATGTCTTCATTCACTCGTAATTTCTTATGGCCAAACAAAACATGTCTTTAGGTGCATATGATGACGAGGAAGCTGCTGCCAGAGCATATGATCTTGCTGCCTTGAAGTATTGGGGCCCTGGAACACTCATTAATTTTCCTGTGAGAAATTGTCTTATCAAATAGTTGCATTCTTCCTATTTAGATAATTCATGAACGTATTTTTTTCTTATCAGAAGTGTATATAGACTATAAAATTTATTCAATTAATATCTCCCCACAATAAATCTACATATAATTGGTGACAGGTCACAGACTATACACGAGACCTTGAAGAGATGCAAAATCTATCAAGAGAGGATTACCTTGCATCACTTCGAAGGTATGCAATATAAAACAATAAACACACGTGCAAAACTATTTCTACCTCCTTGCTTTTTCTTATCTTCTCAATGATCATTGCAGAAAAGGGAGTGGTTTCTCAAGGGGAACCTCTAAATGTCGTGGAGTTTCCAGGTATGCATACAAGTATATGATAAATCCCATTTAAAAAATACTATATATTCAACATATTTTTTCGTTTTTATACAAATCAGTACTAGATGGGACTCGCCCTTGGGCCGTATCACTGGATCCGATTACCACAACTGCATGCATCACGGTAAGTAAGAATCTTATATAATGAAAATCGAAAAAAGGAATGGAATCGTTCATTCCGTTGTCCTAACTTTTTCCAAATTGCAGGTGATGATGCAACAACCGAAAGCGAATACGTTGGTGGATTTTGTATGGATAGGAAAATCGATCTTACACCGTACATAAAATGGTGGGGGCCCACCAAATCCCGACAAACAGAATCTCATGGGAAAACCTCAGACGAAACAAATCATGGTAGTTCCGAGAACATTGGAAGCGAACTTAAACCGCCAGAATGGGTAACCCAACCCATGGAGCCCTACCAACTACCTCGTTTGGGTGTGTCCCATGAAGGAAAACAAGGTAAAAAATCTTCAGTATCTGCCATGAGTGTACTGTCACGATCTGCAGCCTACAAAAGCTTACAAGAGAAAGCTTTGAAAAAGGAAGAAAAAGACGTGGAAAATGACGAAAATGAAAACAAAAATAACATCAATAAGATTGATTATGGTAAAGCGGTTGAAAAATCAAGTCATGATGGTACAAGTGAAGGATTTGGTGGAGTTGCATTAGGAATGGAAAGCGGAGGATTACCGCCTCTTCAAAGAAATACATACCCTTTGACTCCTTTCTTGACTGCACCGCTTTTGACCAATTACAATACTATCGATCCATTGGCGGACCCCGTTCTTTGGTCATCTCTTGTCCCTCCTCTCCAAACCAGGTCTTCTCAGCCCATGGAGGTTAGAACCTGTTATCAACTTGATTCGTTTTTATAAATGAAAGTACATTGATATTTTTTTTCATTTAGCCTTGTTAAATAAGAAAACATACATGTGGATACAAACAAATGAAAAGTATGTTATGGGAAATTAACTTTTAGACATTGAATATTTATCATCAGGCTACAAAGACCGAGAGCAGTTCAGATTATACTTTCTTTCAACAGGAGGACTCGCTACCAACATGAACGGATTAAGAGGTATGTTGTTTGTCCAATTTCTATTGGGAACGACAATCTAGATGTGAGTGGTATGTTTGATGAGTTTTGTTACAGAGAAAAATATGTAAGTAGATGTTTGATAGAAGATATGTTATTACTATAGAGTTGTATTTGTAAAGGGAACACACCGATATGAAGTAAAGTAAAAGTGTTGAAAATTTTCACAAGTGATCTTAAAGATCTTATACATGAATACCGGGTAATTCCATGGGTTTCTGTACAAATATATACAATGTACAGATTTGGGTTTTAAGAGTAGTTATGGAATCATAGGAAAAGGAAACGCGAGGAAGTTTTCAAGATCAGTGAGTTTGAATTTTTAAGGAACCAATATTAAAAAACAATCAATTATGTCTATGTTTTTGGATCATTTAAATTTATGATGGTGCTTCTGGACTAATCAATTTAAGCGAAAGTGAGAAGTTTATAATACCGAGTAAAAACTCGAAATTTGATAGGCAAAGAGACTTCAAATCAAAAACCAAAACTCGGGGATTACTTATGTTTATACTTATGTATACTTGACCAGTTATAAAAGTAAGTAAGCTCAAGTAATTAATCTTGTGTTTGAATAAGTCAATGACTTGTAATTAATCTTGTATTTGGATAAATCAATGACCTTTGAGGAGGATGATGGTCGGGGATTGGAAACCTTTCAGAGTTAGATTTGGGTGCCCAAGTTTGGTGGGAATCGAGACCTTGTATTCCATTCATGTGGAAAGCACTAAGATGTGATTATATTTAGAACCTTACTCTTGGGGGCCAAAAATGAAAGTACATGTGCCTACATATGTTGTTGAATGTGTGATATATTCACGGGTGAAAACATAACATCAAAAACCATATTGAGAACCTAGAGCTGTAGAGCTGTTACCGGTTCCAACGGGTAAACGGGATAATGTTACAATGAACTTCATTGCCAAGTTGCCCAAAACACAGGAAGGTTAAAATATGATCGAGGTTGTGGTTGGGTGTTTGACGAAGAGTGTATTTCTAAGCATGTTGTGAAAATTGGTCAATGGAAAAGTTAGTTGAGATGTACATGAAATAAATAGTGATAATGCATACTATGCCCTTATTAATTGTATTGGAGCCCTTATTAATTGTATTGGATTGGGATACCAAGTTCGTGTCTCACTTATGGAAGGGTATAAACGATGCAATGTTGTGTTTGAGTAGTGCTTACCACCCACAGGAGATTATAATATCAATTACCAATCTGCATTAAAATAACGCCTTATAGAGCACTTTATAGACAAAAGTGTCAAACACCATTTTGTTGTCTTGAAGCAGGAGAAAAGTAGTATGACTATATGACGGGTTAGAAATGGTGCAACGGACAAGCACATAAGGTAAATGTGATCTGTGAGAGGTTGATGGCGGCTTAAGAACGTCTAAAAAGTTATACCATTCTAAAGTGAAAAAAGATGACGTTTGAGGTAGGTGATCAGGTATTGTTGAAGGTCTCTCATTAATAGGGACCGATTCAATTTAGGAAACATACATCTCCATATAATTGGAACTTTTACCATGTGGAAGAAGATCAGAAATCAATCTTACAAGATTAAGTTCCCATTGGAGTTAGGAAGGCATTCATCACACATTTCATATGTGCTACTTGCGGAAATGCTGTGATGGCGAGATTAGTGTTACTCCACTTGAGGATCTAAAAAGGAAACATGATGAGATTTGGGGAATTTTAATAAAATGATTTTATTTAATGATTTGTGTTAAAAATATAATTTTAATTTTACCCTAAATTTTGGGATGTTATATTATAAGATGAACTTATCAAAACTAATGAGTGTCACACACTAGACAGTGTACCTAATCGTGAAGCAGTATAGTTGTGGTAAAACGGGTTGTCGAACACTTAGGGAACGTACATGATCAGTTTAGTAAGTTCAATTGCTACTTAAACGAAACATAAATATAAAAGGGCGATTAATTTTATAAATAAACCAAACAATTAAACAAAAGATAGATTTGGATTCTGGATTCAAACAGGTCTAGAAGGTGCTTTACTTGGTTTGATAACTTCCTAGTTATGGTTAATTCTCAGCAGTGCAATGGATAATAAAAACTTATTCACCGATTTCTAAAGTGATTTGCTTCTTGGTCCTAATACTAACCCTATGACTCCGAAGTTGTTAATCACAATGGTCATGTAAAGTACTAAACTTTATTATCAACTATCTAGTTCATTTAATGCAATATTTGTTCTGGTTAATTTCAATGGTCATGAAAATTAACAAGTTGTAAAGAATGGTAATCTATTACAAACTTCTCATACATATTATAGTTTTAATCTTTATTAACATAACCCTAGGAATTGCTCACTAGTCTCAATTGTCTAATATTCATAATCAATCAAGATTCAAGCTTTATAACTAGAATGGTAATCTAAATCATAGAAACTCGACAATAGATTGATAAAAATCCTAACTTTAATACATATGGATCTTTGAACAAACAGTTATATGATAAATTAAATTATTTTATAAATAATCAAACCAAGAATTCAAACCAAAAACTAGTTTTTTATCAAAACCAAGTAAATCATTAGGGTTTTATCCCATAATCAACAACAATAATTAGAAAATGTCCAAAAACAGAAAGTAAACATAGTAAACTGAATCTAAAACTGAATGATTACTTGCTTGATCCTTCAAATATGTGCTTGGTGTGGTCACTTGAATTTTAGTTGACGTGCCTTGTACATACTTAGTCATTAAATTCTTTTTGTACATTTAGTCACTGGACTTCTTTTGTACACGTTGCACCAAAACGCGGGAGAATGGGTAGTGCTTGTGATCAAACTCATGATCTCAAGAAGCAAAGACGCCGACTTTGCCACTAAGTCTTCACTAATATCACATAATGTATACATTCTCTCAGGAAAAACTGCAAAATGGATGACAAACGTTGAACACAAGACCGCTCCCCTAGCTTGGTAAGTTATTTGCCACTAGGACAACACTTATTGTTGGAATTGGTATAACCCCTTTTGTATATATTTTATATTCTTCTCATATGTATTTTTACATTTTTTATGTATTTTTACTTACTAATATGTATAAATACATATAAAACATGTTTTTACATATAAATAAAGTATGTTTACAAATAAATGTGTTTTTTTGTGTGTAAATACATATATATATATATATATATATATATATATATATATATATATATATATATATATATATATATATACTTGAAATAGTATAAATACATATTTTCATGTTTAAAAGTGACATTTTTTACTTATAAACATATATATTTTTATATTCAAACTATACTTTTATGTATAAATTTGTATTATTTATATTTAAATCGTACTTTTATATATAAAATTCATTTTTTGAATTTAAATCTTACTTTTACATTACATAAGTAACATTAATATATAAATATGTTTTTTTACATATAAATATGTAATTTTAATGTAAAAGATATATATTTATGTTTAAAAAAATACCGTTTGAAAGTAAAATTATCTATATATACATCCAAATACAGTGTTTAAATATAAAATGCATATTTATATGATTTCATATGTAAACATATGTATTTATACACAAAATACATATTTAGTTGTAGACATATTTTATTTATACGTAAAAATATGTTTTATATGTATATATACATATTAGAATAATATACTATATATACTAAAGGTTTGTATTAATTCTAATAACAATGGTTTGAAGTGGTGGTAAAGACCTTAACAAGCTAGGGGAGGTCTTGGTTGTTTTCTTACTTTGACAAGCGTTATGTATACATTATATGATATCAACAGAGACTTAATTATGAAACTGTTACCTTAGTGGCATAGTCGCCACTATTGCTTCCTCAAATCACTAGTTTGATCCCGAGCAACACAGTTTTTTTTTAGGTACAATATATGCAAAAAAGTTCAACGATTAAACATTTGAATAAAGATAGTGATTAAATTTGTACAAGCCATGTCAACCAAGAATTCAGATGAATAACCTTATGACATGCCATATCAAGATAGTAATCGGGTTAACCAACAAATACTTGTAATAATGGTATTTACGAAATAATTATTAAACTTTTTTAATAAAATCATATAAAAAATGGTTAACGGTAAATTGTATACGAAACGAAAAGTTAATTATCCCTCTAAGCTTTTATTCGTAATTAAAAAAATGCATGATGAAATTTATTATTAAAACTAAGTAGACTTGAGTAATATAATTTCTAAATGTTTCTTGTGTGTATACCAAAGAAGAAAAGCATAATAATCTCACTTATATAAAAGCTTTTTTTAAGATCATATGTATTGATAAAATTTTTATAAGCCGATTGTCAATGTGACAGTCTAAGTGGATAAAAAAAATATATGCAATTGATTGAACCCTACCCAATTGCAACCTAAAGGCGCCCGTCATTAATTTTGGCAACTGATTACTTGTTATGTGACAACACATGAATGTGTATGTTTTCTTTTTTATTCTTTTTAATTTTAATAATTATTTATTAGATTTCGAAAGATTATAAAAATATATAAAAAACTTATGGTTTTTAATTCTTATAAATTGAGTAGATAATAATATTTTTTTATATATCTAGAATTTTCATATACAATATATTTGATTATATTATGAAAATAAAAAAATTAAGTTTGATTAATTGTATATGTAAATAAGAGAAAACATTTTAATAAAATAATAAATTATATCTGATTATTGATAAACTTAGTGGTCAACTGGTCATCACTTTGTATTTGTTAGTGATGTTCGTGTTAGATTTTATGACGATTCATCATGGCCAGTTTTAAGGGTGGGCAAGAGGGGCTTTTGCACAGGGCCCAAAAATTTAGCGGGCCCAATTTTTTTTAATAGACTAGGTTTTTTGCTATGTTAGTTCAATAAAATACTATGATTTTGCTATGGTTAGTGCTATAAAGTTTAACGTTTAAAAAAAATTAGTTTATGTACTTTAATTTGTTACACGCTAAAGCCTAAGGGTCTTTTTTTCCCGCTCGTCCCGGGCATTTGAATCCTCGGGACCAGCCCTGTGATTCATACTATCCACTTTTTTTGTGATATTTGTTTATAACATATTTCGAAAGTTAGAATAATCAATTTAAGGAACATAATATTTGGTTTTATTAAAGGAAAGTATATTTCTTTAGGCTATCATTTACTCAAAAGGTATAGTGGGGTTGGAAAGTATGTCTTCAATTATAATTTGTTAATTATTTTATCTTATTATTTTGTTATAGATAAGAGAAAAAGAATATTATGCGACAATGATGACCCATTGTTGACCCCATTAACCACCCTACGTTCATCGTTATCTTGTGTATTTTGTGACACTTATGTTTTTAATAAAACGATATATATCTTTATAAATCCTCTTTAATACATGTGTTTTTCATTTTTTTTTCTTAAAGAGTAAATTACATTAATGGTCCCGTGATATGGAAAATAAACAACTTTGGTCTAGTTTTTTATTGTTAGAGGTTGGTCTATGTGATTTATGTATGTCACTATGTTGCAACGTCCATCCTTTTAGTTAATGCCGTTAGAAAAATATCATTAAATCATTGTAAAATAACTCTTTTAACCTAAAATTATTTTTTCTTATCTTTTTAATGATTATTGTTACTTATTAATAGAAACTATATTAACAGTCTAGTCTCTCTTACCATATTGACACCTAAATCGGCGTTCCTCATACATCCAACAATTCTCTCACTTGAAATTGTTTTTTTCTTATTTTTGTCTCAAAACCGATATTTTTTGTCATGAAATTTGTTCCTTAATGAATATATATATATATATATATATATATATATATATATATATATATATATATATATATATATATATATATATATATATATATATATATATATATATATATATATATATATATATATATATATATACACCCATAAATCATTTTTTGCCATACTCATTAATCTGCTGTTTGTTTTTAGTTTGCAGATCTTCTTGGCCTCTTTTGTCTACGCCATGCAGACGGCGCACAAACATTAGCCATGCAGACCATTTGTTTTTTTGGAAGACTTGTAGAGACCTAAAAAAATTTGCATATCTTCTTCTTGGAGCAGGCTTGAACCAACTTCTTCTTGAATCTTAAAACCTCTTCTAAGCACAAAATAACACCTTTTAACAAAAAAGACTTCCATTTGTTTTCTTATCTCTTTTAACCATTGTTTTTAAAAAAGACGTCATTTTTGTTATATGAGTTACTGCTATTGGACATCGTGACTTCCTCCCTTTTTATAAAACCCTATTAACACCTCACTTGTATTTACCAACGATGTGAGATGTTGTATGATTGCTTTGCATCAATTATTTACCTCTTTATTGTATAATCTCAAATAATGAAATATCTTTATATACCTACCGGCAATGTGGGATTAATGTACATTATAGTGATTCATATGGAAAAAAAACATGTCAAACCTCATGGAGACACTTTTTTAGTTTGTGGTGTGTGTGTTGTATATATATATATATATATATATATATATATATATATATATATATATATATATATATATATATATATATATATATATATATATATATATATATATATATATATATATATATATATATATATATATATATATATATATATATATATATATATATATATATATATATATATATGTGTGTGTGTGTGTGTGTGTGTGTGTGTGTGTGTGTGTGTGTGTGTGTGTGTGTGTGTGTGTGTGTGTGTGTGTGTGTGTGTGTGTGTGTGTGTGTGTCATCCCGTTTTTGAAACTAATTAGACCGGTTGAGCTATCACACCAGTAGAACGACCGATTTAGTTTTTTATATAAATTATAGATAAGTACCAATAAAAATAATTGAGAAAATGAAAAGTTAGATATAAAAAATACATAATATGGTAGATAATAAAATTTATTTAGCAGCCTGCAGACTTTAAAAAACAAACAGTATTTTTCTTGCAGATTACAGACATTTGGTTCACCTCCTCTTCTACAAATGTATGCAGATGGGGTCCGCATGCTATAGACTTTTTACCTATTTAAAAACAAACACCGCCTAAGTTCCTATTAGTATACATGATATAAGTCGGATCCTATATGTAGAAATATAAGATAAGAAGGTGGATCTCTTCTTCATCGAAAGAAATGAGTTATCACGAATACAAAACATTCAATTAACAAAATTGACCAAATTTCCTTGATGTAGTGGCAATCAATAAAATCGGATAAGTAAATATATAACCTACATAAAAGTGGGCTAATCCAACCAATCTTGCTTGTACAATGGAAAGTGCCACCGATATATATATATATATATATATATATATATATATATATATATATATATATATATATATATATATATATATATATATATATATATATATATATATATATATATATATATATATATATATATATATATATATATATATATATATATATATATATATATATATATATATATAGAGAGAGAGAGAGAGGAACATATGGTTAGGTTCAAATGTGAACGATATATAATGTGAGAAAGCATTGGAACGCTTGATTGATTTCAATAAAATCCCGATGATTGTGAGGAGTTTTAGCAGCAAAAGGGCATTTAAGCACTTAAACCATCCGCCTCCTTAATTTTGTAAGGGCATTTAAGTACTTAAACCAATCGAACTTTTCATTTTGTATCTGTTTGGTCTCTTAAGTTTTTTCATTGCTGTCTAGGGGCTTAATGTTTATACAAATGAGTTTAATTGGTCATCCGGGGTTACTGTAGCAAATTGAAAATGCATCTAAATGGTCACTGAAAATTTTAAGATTTATTCAGATTTTTCCCTAATTGCCAGGTTTCTGAAACCTTAAGCCCCTAAGGAGCAAGGAGAAAACCTAAGGGACCAAATAGATGCAAAATGAAAAGTTCGATGAGTTACTATAACATTATCCTTTTATGTAATGATAACCTTAATTTAAGCCAAGACATATAATATAAATACATAGAAACATTGATGCATACATGATACAAGTCAACATTTTTCGGTCATTGTACACAATTTTTTGATGGAATTAAGTTCACGAGCATTAATAGTAGGGAACCAAGTTCAACTCGATCTATATCAGTTGTTTAACCCCTACATGGTTGGAGACGGAGAAAAGATCAAGATCCATAATGATGTAATGTCTTTAGCAACTCCGTGCTCATATCACCCTCTCGTTAAAACACACAATAAACGATAAAACATCATGTGGAGGTCATTGAAGAAGAAATATTGGGTAACAAAGAAAAGTGCACTCATGCAAATGTGCAACTTAGAAATCTTATGTACATGCTTATAATGTGTTAAAAACAATAATTCTAATCCTAAAACTGACTTATTATCTATTTTTGGTAGGGGTGAGCATGGTGCGGTTTGGTGCGGTTTCGGTTATTAACCGCATAATATAGTGGTGTGCGTTTTTTTCCTATGGTGCTGTTGTAAAACCGCAAAAGTTTTAAATAGGCGCATTTTTTATAATTTTTTAGTATTTTGACTATATATTAGTATATTGCCGCTATCAAAATACAAAATAGAACTCATTTGTTTCTTTGTACTTAGTATAGTAAATCATGAAACAACTAAAGTTTATAACTTACAATTTGTGAAAATGACAAATGGAATTGCCACTATCAAAATACAAAATGAAATTGTCGTTCAAACTCACCCTTTTATTTAATCTATAATGTCATATTTAAACTTAATAATAAGTAATAATATATATTATATAATTATTTAATTCATGGTAATCGGTGCGGTTCGGTTATTTGCGGTTTTTCCAAAAATAAAACCGCACCACACGGCAATTTTGCGGTTTTCGTAAAAGTATAAACCACACCATCGGTTTTCGCTTCGGTTTCGGTTTTTCGGTTTCGATTTTTGCAGTTTTTTCGGTTATTTTTTGTTGCGGTTTGGTTTTTGCTCACCCCTAATTTTTGGTGTAAATTGGTAGTTGCTTGTTTTGTACTACATAGTTTCATAAAAAATATAACTTTCATGATCACTTTAACTAATTTATAAAATACAATGAAGACAATATATTTAACAACCAAGAATGCGTAGAAAATGGATATGAAGAACTATATGGACCATAATGGAAATTCTACTCAAAACATAGAAAATAATGATATATGTCTAATTTGTATGATGAACCGCTAATCCGATGCAACACATTTTTCAGTTTGATATATGTATTCAACTTAATAAGTTTGATGATCATATAAATATAATGTTGAATTAACGTTTTTGAGGATGTTGTAAGAATGTGAGAATTTTTAAGAAACTAACAAGTCAAACTCGAATACCATATATTAGCTTTTTGGTAGAATTGCGACTTTAAAAAGAAATTTCACTTTAAAGTTTAACCTATTAAGACAAAATTAATTACATTTTTTAAAGAATACAGAACGAGAGCAACGTGCATGCGCAATCGTTTTATAAGTTACATCGGAAACTGCAGCAAATATTATTTATTTTTTTGTATCTTAAACTTTTTGTTATTAGTTTCATTTAGTTACGTTATGCCTGTTTGATGCAAAAATCAATTCGATTTCAATAAAATCCCCTAAGATCATTACAAACAATGTTATACAGATGTCATAAAAATATAATTTATTTCAATAAAACCCCCTAAAAACATCACAAACAATGTTACAGATTTCATAAAATGATATCGTTTATGTATTTGATTTGTTAATGCCAGATGCGCTAACTCCAAACCCTTTTGGAAAATATATTTGTATATTACAATGTTGAGGGAGCACCGTAAAGAATGAGGGGAGGAAGAGTATGGAGACACTCCTCCGTCAACACCAACCTCCAAATATCACAATTCTAACTTCTTCGTCTTCTTCCACAATAAACAGTCTTCGATTCGCTTCCTCTTTCGTTCTCCTTCACACACAGTCTCACCCAAAAAACACACAGTGGCGTTTACATTGAAATCATCTGCTCCTAATTGTAATTAGTAGCAGAGTAGGGATTTAGGCTCCGATGGAGGAGCGAAAAAAGGACAAGAAGATGAGTAGTAGTTCAGGGAGACAACTCAAGGCTATGCTTCGGAAGAACTGGCTTCTCAAAATTCGTCATCCTTATATCACACTTGCCGAGGTTATTCGATTGATCATCCGTTTCTAAGAACTTAATTGCTTTAATTTTACTCTTTGATTTGAGTTTATACGCTATCTAGAAAAACGATTACCATGCTATGCATAGGATTCTTTCAGTTCATGAATATTTGGTCTGGGGTTTTCCTGATCATTTTTGTCCTCGGTCTACATTCTTTTGGAAGAATACCTTTGCGCTTCATGTGTTCAGAAGGCACATAAAAGTTAATATAGGCCTAAATTTGTTCATATGCGTACACATAGTATTAAAAATTTCATTGACATACAGTTCATTGTAGAATATCAATTTCGTAATCATCAAACGCACCACAATTCCTTTATTCAGAAAACATATGTTCGTTACCACAGCATGCTCCTCATAATCATGCCCACTTTCTTCAATGAAAGGCAAAAAATATGACTTTGGTGGTAAGATTGGTGCTTTCCAAGTATTTTACCTACCATCTGTAGAAAGACTCCTGGATTCTTCTTGATTGGTGTAGATATGGTTGTGGAATTAAGATCCGCTCTTTAAAAGTAAAAGTTATCATTATAATACCTATTTAACATCAAAATAGTATTTAGAAGTTCTCAGATTGTTGAGAACAATGAGAGG
Source organism: Cichorium intybus (assembly GCA_023525715.1). Taxonomy (NCBI): domain Eukaryota; kingdom Viridiplantae; phylum Streptophyta; class Magnoliopsida; order Asterales; family Asteraceae; genus Cichorium; species Cichorium intybus. The sequence continues at coordinate 19,002,696 of CM042012.1, forward strand.
GATTTTAAACATTTCAATTGGGCCGTAAATTATGAGAATTTTACAATGGATAGAAAATCTAAGAAGCTAATAGTTGAGTGAATTGTTCTAATGCTCTTATTTGCAGCTTTGGTCATGGTGGTAATGCATCTATGCAATAGGTAGAACTTATAACTTAAAGAATGACATATTTTTTATATTCTATGGCTAGATTTTGCTTCCCTTGGTGGTGATGCTGATGCTAATAGCTGTAAGGACACAAGTTGATACAACAATCCATCCTGCTCAATCGTATGTCTTAACAGTCTTCATTTCATTTCCATGGTTTATTAGTCAATTTCGCATTCATTCCAAAGCATATATACAAAATTTAATATGTCTCATTTTCTAACGAAATGCATAGCTGATGTAAGGTTAAAAACACATGTTTATATCTTCATCATCACATTCTTTTGAACATCCAACTTTCAAGGATACTTAATGAAAGTGATAGGAAAACAACTAAGCGAAATAACAATAACATGATTAATATGAGGCCATTATCTGGTTCTTTGTGATGTGAGGTTATTTTGCAAAATCTCTGTAGGTACATTCAGAAAGATACATTTGTGGAAGTGGGGAAGAGCGGTATATCCCCACCCTTTAATCAAGTTCTGGAATCATTGTTGGCCAATGGTGAATATTTGGCTTTTGCACCTAACACAAGTGATACAAGGATGATGATTAACATATTGTCATATAAATTTCCCTTAATGCAGGTATGCTGAACTGATAATATTCCTTTTGTATTTTGATATTTTTGTGTGTTTACCTCTGGCTGATTTGTTTATGATTTAATTTAGTTTATTAATCACTTAATATTTATTTGTATGTTCTAATATCTATTGCCATAAGTATTTATCAAATTATCTATTCCTTTTGAATGGTAACTAAAATATGTATATTGCCCTTCATATTCTGTTCTGTTTGTACTTTGTAGGTTGAACTTTCTTGTCTAGTACACAAGTTTTTTGTTTTCTTTATAGGATTCCCCAAAATCATGTGCTTTGTGGTTCTTTTTATCAAATTGGATCAATCACGGGCTTTCTTAATTCTGTGATGAAAGTAATTAAATATAAGTTCATGTTGAAGATGATCTGGTGGTTCTTAAGTCTAGATCTTCGTTCATAAGTAACTCCACATTTGTATATGCAGCTTGTTACAAAAATATACAAAGATGAATTAGAGCTTGAGACCTATTTGAAATCAGATCTCTATGCTTCTTGCAGTGAAGTAAAGTAAGTGATACCTTCTTCCAATCTTTTTATGCTATGTTGTTTGCTTTTGGTGGCAGTATTTAAACATGAAATGTCCTTATGGAGAAGTTACTGAAAGTAGGCATAACTAAGGGTTTTGTTTACTATTGATATAGGAACTGTTCCAATCCGAAAATCAAAGGAGCAATAGTGTTTCATGGTCAAGGTCCTTATTTATATGATTATAGCATTCGGCTCAACCACACATGGGCTTTTTCAGGATTTCCAGATATTAAAAGCATCATGGATATAAATGGTCCTTATGTCAATGACTTGGAATTAGGCCTCAATCAGATACCAATTCTTCAATATGGCTACAGTGGTTTCCTTACTGTATGTTTCATTTTATACTCATGGTTATTTTTATACTTTTACAAACAAGGGTAGAGCAGTAATTCTTTTTTTTCTTTTACAGCTCCAACAAGTCATGGATTCATTTATTATCTTTTACGCACAAAGAAAGGTGGCAGATGTAGTAAGTGAAGATACAATGGACCAAAGTAAGTTGCTTTTGTCCAAATATATTGTGCCAAACTCACTCAAGATGCCATGGAGTCAATTCACACCATCAACCATAAGGCTAGCTCCATTTCCAACTCGGGAATATACTGATGATGAGTTCCAGTCCATCATTAAAGATGTCATGGGAGTCCTGTATGCATCTGATATAATTGTTTCACTTTCACTACATTTATTCTTGTAGAGTTTATTGACCTTGTTGGTTATCCCAGGTACTTATTAGGGTTTCTTTTTCCAATCTCTCGCCTAATCAGCTATTCGGTTTTTGAAAAGGTATGATATTTTACATCATGGTTTCTATGTTAGTTTTATATTTCAACCAAAATTCAACTTTATTATATGTATCTTTAACTTACCAAAGCTTGTTTTGGACTTTAATACTTCAGGAGCATAAAATAAAGGAAGGACTCTACATGATGGGACTGAAGGATGAGATTTTCCATCTTTCTTGGTTCATTACATATGCTTTACAGGTGAGTTTCTTTACCCTTAATTGATATTAGGCTATTACTAATTTGCTATCTGTTTCTAATAGTTTATGTTTTATGCAGTTTGCAATATCATCAGGAATCATTACTGTTTGCACAATGGGCTCGTTGTTTAAGTACAGTGATAAATCATTGGTGTTCATGTATTTCTTTGTGTTTGGACTGAGTGCAATAACACTATCCTTCCTGATATCTACTTTCTTCACACGAGCAAAATCAGCTGTGGCAGTTGGAACTCTTGCTTTTCTTGGAGCCTTCTTTCCATACTATACAGTGAATGATGAAGCCGTTTCAATGTAAGTTATCCAGTTAATTTCATGTATTGAACAAAGAACAATGATATTATGTTATTGTTGCTCAAATTGGACATTTTTGTTTACTTGTAGGGTTTTAAAGATCTTGGCTTCTTTGCTTTCACCTACAGCATTTGCTTTAGGCTCGGTTAATTTTGCTGATTATGAGCGTGCACATGTTGGACTTCGTTGGAGCAACATTTGGCGTGTAAGTTCTCTTAATGCCATTCAATTTCCATCTTTATGATATGTTTTTTTTTAAACTTATTTCTAAATCGATTAGGGTTTTACTTTTACCCTGTAGGCATCTTCTGGAGTGTGCTTTTTGATCTGTCTCGTGATGATGGTGTTCGACTCTTTATTGTACTTTGCAATTGGCCTATATCTTGATAAGGTATATTTTCGTACCTTCTTTTTTGTGGGTGATGAATATCAATCTATTAGACACCGAGTTACTTTTTTAACATTTACTTATTAGGTTCTTCATAAGGAGAATGGAATGATGTACCCCTGGAACTTCATCTTCCCAAAAGGATTTTGGAGAAAGAGAAATACAATCAAACAGTTTGGTTCTTCTTTAGAAGTTAACAATGATAATAAAGAAAAGTGCACTTCTTCGCGGTCAACAATGGAAGCTATAAGCTTAGAAATGAAGCAGCAAGAGTTAGATGACAGGTGGGACATTTTAGATTTACTGTTCTTTGTGGGAATAATTTTTTTACAGCCATGTCCTTTGTTGCAGATGTATCCAAATTAGGAATCTGCACAAGGTGTATAGTAGCAATAAGGGGAAATGTTGTGCTGTTGATTCTTTACAGCTTACATTATATGAAAACCAAATACTTGCACTTCTAGGTAGATTTACCGTTTAATTTGTTCATGGCTTTAAGAGTTAATATCTCTGTGTATTGAAATCTATCGGTTCTTCTACTTATTGGTTTTTGAAGGACACAATGGTGCTGGAAAGAGCACAACAATTTCCATGCTTGTTGGACTTCTTGCTCCTACTTCTGGAGATGCCTTGGTTTTGGGAAAAAGTATCTTAACAGACATGGTAAGTTTCTTACATTAGAAAAAGTATGTTGCATAGATTGGTTAAAATTTAAATGGTGAAAGTATATTGCATCATTCTTATGAGTTATTGTTTCTGCAGGATGATATAAGGAAGAATCTAGGTGTTTGCCCCCAATATGACATCCTCTTTCCAGAATTGACGGTAAATAGGTTTTCATCTCATTAATAGAGAAAACATTGCATCATTCTTATGCGTATTGTTTCCTTTTCTTTAATCTCATTTGAGATGTTTAAACTTTAAAGCCACTTGTTTTCATTTTTTTTTTTTCTTGATATCCATATGGATGATAATTTGAATTTGAGCTTTACTCATTCAGGTAAAGGAACATTTGGAAATTTTTGCTAATATAAAGGGAGTAAACGAGGAATCTTTGGAGAGCAGTGTCACTGAAATGGTTGATGAGGTTAGTTTCTAAACTATAGTAAGATTGTTATTTTTTTTTTTTAAATCTATTTGTTGTTGTTTTCAAAATATTCTTTGTCTATATAGGTGGGATTGGCAGATAAACTTAATACTTCTGTAAGTGCTCTTTCTGGAGGCATGAAAAGGAAGTTGTCCCTTGGCATAGCATTGATTGGAGACAGTAAGGTAAATTTGTAGATAAAAGAAAAGATGTATTTTCTTTGGAACATTGTATATTTATTGTTTTTTTCTTGTTAGGTTGTTATTCTTGATGAACCAACTAGTGGAATGGATCCATATTCAATGCGGTTGACATGGCAGCTTATCAAAAGAATAAAGAAAGGCAGGATCATACTATTAACAACACACTCAATGGATGAAGCAGATGTTCTTGGAGACCGAATAGCTATTATGGCTAATGGCTCTTTGAAATGCTGTGGAAGGTTTCTATCACCTATCCTTGTTTTTCTTTTTCTTTAATTTCAGAAGTCATAAAAAAGATGGATATTAGTAATTAGGTGAATGTAATATACATCTTTATGCTCAATTAGATTTGAAACTATTTACATCATGATTACAATTCAAATATTCTTTTTTGACCAGTTCCCTCTTCTTGAAGCACCAATATGGGGTTGGCTATACTCTTACTTTGGTGAAGGTGTGTTTCTTTGCTTTGACTTTCCTAATCGTATTTTATTTTTCAGTATAGGGTTAAATGCGAGAAAAAGCAACGTACTTTTGTTTATTTGTTTATTATAGCATCCTTCTTTCATTTCTTCCTATTACAACCTTGTACTTTAAATAATTTACCCAATTATAGTACTTATTTTCAGACTTTATGTATCTTATTTTCAGACTTCACCTGGAGCCTCCACAGCTGCTGACATTGTTTACAAACATATTCCATCAGCAACATGCGTGAGCGAAGTATTTCCCAAATTTTACTTGCTTAGATATCACAAATACAATATTTTATTCTTACTTATTTTAATTCAGTTGGCTTACTATTTTAATCTTCTGCGCCAGGTTGGCACCGAGATTTCCTTCAAGCTTCCTTTAATATCCTCTTCTTCCTTCGAATACATGTTCCGAGAAATTGAAAGCTGCATATCAAAGTCAGATCATGAAAACCACACAGATTTTGGCATAGAAAGTTATGGCATATCAGTGACAACCTTAGAAGAGGTTTTCTTGAGAGTTGCAGGATGTGACATCAGCGAAGAGGACCACCTGGATGGAAATAGAGATACCGTAGTAATACCCGATTCCATTCCATCTCAAATCTCCGATGATTACGTCGAGGACAAAAAACCACATTCCAAACTTTTCAGCAATTACATAATCGTCCTCGGGCTAATGCTCTCCGGAATTGGTAGAGCCTGTACTCTTTTCATCACCGCAACCTTGAGTGTTCTAAACTTCATAACCCTACCATGTTGTTGCCCTTCCATGATTACAAAATCAACATTCTGGAAACATTCTAAAGCACTGCTCATAAAAAGACGAATATCCGCTCGAAGAGACAGAAAAACAATTGTTTTTCAGTTATTAATCCCTGCTATCTTCTTGTTCATTGGTCTTCTCCTACTTGAACTGAAACCACACCCTGACCAACCCTCCATAACCTTCACAACTTCCAACTTTAACCCTCTACTTAGTGGTGAAGGTGGTGGTGGGCCCATTCCTTTTGATCTCTCATTACCTATTGCCAAACAGGTTTCACATTATATCAAAGGGGGTTGGATTCAAAGGTTTAAAGAGAGCTCATACAGGTTTCCAGATCCTGATAAGGCATTGCAAGATGCTATTGAGGCTGCAGGCCCGGATCTGGGCCCACTTTTGCTTTCCATGAGTGAATACTTGATGTCTAGTTTTAATGAATCTTATGAGTCAAGATATGGGGCGATTGTGATGGATGCTCAGAGTGACGATGGTAGTGTAGGGTACACGGTTCTTCACAACAGTACATGTCAGCATGCTGCTCCAACTTTTATTAATTTAATTAACGCAGCAATTCTTAGGCTTGCTACACGTAACGAGAATATGACCATACAAACACGTAATCATCCATTGCCAATGACAGAAAGTCAACGCCTTCAACGCCAAGTATACTTCCATTTATTCTTCTTTTTATGGTTACATCTATTTATAATTATTTAAAATTCTTAATTGTATGATCTTGTAGGATCTGGATGCATTTTCTGCAGCTATCATTGTGAGTATTGCCTTCTCTTTCATCCCTGCTTCATTTGCAGTTGCTATTGTGAAGGTATGTCACTCTTTCATTGTCTTCTTAGCCTTTTCTTGTATATTGCTTGAAAGGATGGTTTTATGATACATGTCTTATGCAGGAGCGTGAAGTAAAAGCCAAACATCAACAACTAATTAGTGGGGTAAACTCTTTTTCTTAACACTGCATTTGTTAGGTGTATTAGAATTAAGTCTTTTAACTGGGTTACTGTTACTAACACTCAGGTATCTATATTGTCGTATTGGGTATCAACATATATATGGGACTTCATAAGCTTCTTAGTCCCTTCCTCATTTGCAATGCTTCTCTTTTACATCTTTGGTAAGTCTCCTAACCAGACACTCTTTTTACATAAATTGCCATGTCAACATTATTGCACGAATGTAATTTTCTCAACATTGTTGTCATCTTTGTAGGCTTAGAACAGTTCATTGGAAGTGGTTCTCTATTGCCTACAGTCCTCATTCTGTTGGAATACGGTTTTGCAATTGCATCTTCAACATATTGCCTAACCTTTTTCTTTTCAGAACACAGTATGGCACAGGTAGACTTATTCCAAATCTTTTCATTACATTTGTGAAACAAAAGTATGCTGATTGTTTTTTTTTATTTATATTTTCTAGAACGTAGTACTCTTGGTCCACTTTTTCACGGGGATTGTTCTTATGGTGATATCATTCATTATGGGATTGATACCCGCAACTCAAGACTTGAATTCTGTTCTCAAGGTTGGAATGCATAGTATTTTCTCAATACATGTCAACTGTGGTTGCATTTCCATCAGTGAATTTGGGTTTTCTGACATTTTAAAACATATTGGACCAGAATTTCTTCAGATTATCTCCAGGATTTTGTTTTGCTGATGGACTAGCTTCACTTGCTCTGTTACGTCAAGGAATGAAAATTGGGTCAAGTCAGGGGTATTTTGGGTGGAATGTCTCTGGTGGATCTATTTGTTATCTGGCTGCTGAGGTGTGTTTCTGATTAATTGACTGATGACCTTTAATTTCTTTATTTAAATTGAATCAATGAAAGTTGAATGTTCATTTGGGACAGATTGAAACCAGCTTAAACATTTTTTTTTTTTTTTTGACAGGGCATCATATATTTTCTTCTAACACTTGCGCTCGAGTATTTCCCTCCCCATGAATTTAATATATTTGGCGTAAAGGACTTTCTGAGAAGTTTCAGAAGAAGCAGTCCCACTGATGAGTATTCTGAACCCCTTCTGAGATCTTCTACAGAAACTGCTAATATTGATATTGATGAAGATATAGATGTCAAAACAGAAAGAAATAGGGTTCTTTCAGGCTCCATTGATAAAGCTATCATCTATCTGCGTAATTTGCGCAAGGTACTTTTGCTTCATCTTTCTATCTTCACAAATTACCTCATTTTCCAATCCTGTAAATGTAATGTGTGCTGTGTATTAGGTATTCCCTGGAGGGAGGAATCAGGGTAAGAAAGTTGCAGTCAACTCTTTGACTTTCTCAGTTCAAGAAGGAGAATGTTTTGGGTTTTTGGGGACAAATGGAGCTGGCAAGACCACTACCTTGTCTATGCTATCAGGTACAAGTTTCTTGTAATTTCTATCTCTAAAGAGGGGTATTTTAGGTATTTTGGCTAAAGTCAACCTTGTTTAAAATCATTTGCAGGAGAAGTATATCCAAGTGATGGAACTGCATTCATTTTTGGTCAAGATATGCGATTAAACCCCAAAGCTGCTCGCCAGCTGGTATGCCAGTTTCATTTTCTCTTTGTCTTTTTGTAATTATTTGAATAATCAGACTACCTATACACAGTTCATATTTATACCTTTTGCTTGTTGAACTCTGTTTCAGATTGGGTATTGTCCACAATTTGATGCTCTTCTAGAATTTCTGACTGTCCAAGAACATCTTGAGCTCTATGCAAGAATAAAAGGCGTCCCAGACTACTTGCTGGAAAATGTACGTCTTATACATGTATATGTGTGTGTGCATATATGTATGTATGATTTAAATGATGTTAATATATGGTTAACTTGGCAGGTTGTAATGGATAAGTTATTAGAGTTTGACTTGTTAAAGCAAGCTTCTAAACAATCATTCACCCTAAGTGGGGGAAACAAACGCAAGTTATCTGTTGCAATTGCAATGATTGGAGATCCTCCTATTGTCTTCTTAGACGAGCCATCCACAGGTAATACTCTTATTTTATTTCATTATCACTTGTCTGATTCTTTAAAGATGATATTTAATTAACATGACTCTTGTATGATGATTTCAAGGAATGGATCCTATTGCAAAACGTTTTATGTGGGAAGTTATATCTCGTCTATCAACCAGAAGTGGAAAGACAGCTGTCATTCTAACTACTCACAGCATGAACGAAGCTCAAGCACTTTGTACAAGAATTGGAATAATGGTAAAAATCTTTGATTTAATTCCACATGTAATGAGTCCATCAACTCATCTAACACCATTCAATAAAAGGTCGGAGGAAAGCTAAGGTGCATTGGCAGTCCACAGCATCTAAAAACACGATTCGGAAATCACCTTGAACTGGAGGTACTTGATCATTTTTTATTTCTTTTTCAATTTAACCTAACTCATTGTCTTGTCTATCTTTAGGTGAAGCCTACTGAAGTTACTTCAGGAGACTTGGAAAATCTTTGTCAAATGATTCAAGAAAGACTATTTGACATACCTTCTCACCCAAGGGGTATATTTGGCGACCTTGAAGTTTGTATTCGCGGAGACGACTCCATAACATCTGAAGATGCTTTACCCACAGAGATTAGTCTTTCAAAAGAGATGATGATCTCGATTGGACGCTGGCTTGGAAATGAAGACAGGATAAGAACTCTTACAGACAACATCGGCTCTGGTGGCGCTTTTAATGAGCAATTACCCGAACAGTTGGCTCGTGATGGTAATCATATTTAGTTTCTATTGATTTGGAATTTTGTAGTATACAAATATATATTTGATATATGAGTAATTGGTGGTTGACATATAGGAGGTCTCCCGTTACCAATATTCTCAGAATGGTGGTTGGCAAAAGAGAAATTCTCAATAATAGATTCGTTTGTTGTAACTTCATTTCCTGGTGCAACGTCTCAAGGTTCCAATGGATTGAGCGTTAAATATCAGGTACCTGCTGTTTTTTTTTTTTTTTTTATGGATTGAATGTTGGCTAGAAGTGATTGCTGAATAAAAAAAACTGATAAATAACAAAAAAATGACTTTTTTTGGCAGTTGCCACGTGGAGAGGACTTTTCACTTGCGGATGTTTTTGGTCTGATAGAGCGAAACAGGTCAGATGAGTCACTATCTCTTTCAGTTCTAATTTGTTTTTTGCATTTCATTTTTCTAAATAATCGTTCTATCAAATGCAGAAACGGACTAGGGATTGCGGAGTATAGCATCAGCCAATCAACACTGGAAACCATTTTCAGTCATTTTGCAGCCAATTCATGATGATGATGATGAGAGGAGATACTAATCTTTTTTCAGCAAATCAAAGATAGTGAGTTAGTAGTTGATAGCATAGTTGGACATAAGTACACAAGTGAAATATGTAAGTAAATAATTGTTATCATTTCCTTGGAAAAACAATGCATCTGGTTGTTTGTGAATCCTTTGACATTAGACGGCTTGCTTGAAGCTGTCAGTTCCTACGGAAAAGGGGCTAGTATAGACACGGAAGGTATACATCTGGTATACACCTTCTGTGATTATACTACTGCATGGAATTTTAAATATATCTCACACCTGCTACAAAACTAAATTGAAGTTCGTCAACTACTATCATGCAGGCTAGAGCCTACCTATTTGCTTTTTGATCAAATTTATGAGATGTCAATTTGTTTTCGTCGCTACATTGAAAAGCTATTTGTTTGAGCACCATTAACTTTGTCCAAGTAAGGTTTACGTTTTTTAAGTAAAAGTTAAGATTAACAATACCATAAGTTTTCAAGATATGCTTGTAAATTCGGCAACACAATGCTTACATCTCGGTTTTTGAACACCCTTGTTTTCTGTAAACATTTTGAACTTGAGATATTGGTTTGTATTTTTTTTTAGTTTGTTTCCAATATTAGATCATTGCTTGGGCTTTCAGGGTTAATTGTCTTCGCTTCAATATAATAGTTTGCTTTTGACATCTAGTAATAAAAAAACAAATTCTTGCATTAGAAAATATGAACAGAATCTTGCATTACATAATTGTATGCAGTTATTGAATTAAAATATTTCACTTTCTCATACATTATACAAAGTATAGCCTCTCAATAGCCAACAAACTTTTATTTTTCATATTTGAACAATGATATAAAATTACAAAAAACCAATTTGAATGGAGCAAGCCGTTTACGATTATATCACATTTGTACCTAATTTAAAGGACTATCTTGACTTCTACTATTTATCTTACAGTAATTGTTCAAACTTCTCTATTTCCTGCCATTCTTAGAATGTAACATCCCTTTATAGAAAAAAATTGAAAGGGAGAAAGACCACAATAAACGAAAGATTAACATAACTCAAAAGCTTTGTTGTTAGAATTCTATATCAACAAATAAGCAAACTAAGAGTGTAATATTGAGTGTTCGATAATCACGGGAATACGAACTAAATCTTGAGCTTTATTTGATGCTTACTCACCATACATAGAATGAAGTTTAACAAAGAGATGAACATCTTGCATTACAAAGAGATGAACATCGAAGGAAAGATAAGTAAAATGCACATCTCGAGATTGGTCTGTAGAAACTGGTACTTTAGATTCAATTGGTGATAAGTTTTGTTTGGTTTTGGCTAAGGTTACCCCTTATCCAAATCAGGCATCAGGAAGACCACTCATTTAGACTTATCGGTATACGCCACATGCCACCAACGTGGCGCCTAGGTGGCATGACGTGCACACCATCCTAGACCAACGTGGTGGGTGGTGGTGTGGCCAGGGTGTAGGATTCTCAATGGGAGACAACGCCACACTCTTGTTGAATGTATTGACCATTCTTTCTTTGCAAATCATTATTTTAATTTAAATAATTAAACAAAATTAATTTGATGATGTGGAGTGGTGAGTACCCCATAGGGAGTATGGTGTGGATGTGATGCTGAGGTGACATTTAGGTGTCACAACTTTTGGTATGGTGTTGTGGTGTGTATATTGCACAACCTTACGACCTTATGAGTTTTGGAAAGGGGCTTGTAGCCTTTAACTAGTATAGTACCAATGTGGTTTATTAAAGATCTAAATCGGGTATTCGGTACACCTAAAATTATATTTTCTACCCTAAATATGAATAATAAAATTGGTAAATCGATTATCCGAATTTAAACCGAACCAATCTGCCCAAATCGTAAAGGGCCAGTCGGTCTTTCGTTTTTGTTCCACATGAATAGCTTCAGATGATATAATTTATTATTTTATTAATTTTGAAGTTGCATTGTAAGTAAAATATTTGATGAATAGATTTTGAATTAAATCCAAGAAAACTCAATTTCAACTAACAAAATGTAATAATAGAATCAACATTTGTAATCCATTTTAACATTTGGGAAGATAAGCGGATGTCATTATGAAACAGGTGATTGACGAGGGTTAGCAAATAATAAGATTATTTTGTTTGTAAAGTTATATTGTGTACATCAGATAAGTAGCACATATTTTCTTTCGTTGGGGCTATTTGAAAAATATATTAATGAGGGTTTTAAGCCCGCATGTTGCAGAGAGACTATTTCTGTAATTTTGTCTTATACAAGGACAATTTCTAAAATTTGTCTTACATAGTGACATTTTCTGTAACTTTCTCTTATACAAGGAACATTTATGTAATTTTGTCTTAGAAGAGGATTGTTTTTGTAATTTCGTTACACATGTACCATTTTTGTAATTCTCTGTTATGCATTGACCAATTCTATCATTTTATTTATTTGAAAACTATAAGGACCAAAAGTGTAATTCATTCATTAAAAACAAAATGTATCATGACTTGACCTTATGAATAGTAAGAATATTGTGATAAATTCCACTTATTCTGTGTTGCAACCATCACTCGTTATCGCCTACGATGCTCCATACCACTCAAAACTCACCCACACAGCCCCGTCCGTCCAACAATTCAAGGCGAGGTGGCAACAACAAATTGACCGTCTAATCATCATGGTGCTTATTTTGATAACTAGAGGTCACAACGCTCACTATCGGTATATCCATAGCTGCCCTTCAGCTTCCTGTGGCAGGTCTAGTCACACATACATGCCATACTCACATACCTACCATACACCGACCCCTAAGCGTTAACAACATCCTGGTCACCCCTCACATTATTAAAAACCTTGTTTTTGTCTGTTAACTTGCAAAAGGAAATAAAGTTCTATTGAATTTGATGAGTTTAAATTTTTTGTTAAGGACCTACAAACCCACTAGGTTCTTCTTAGGTGCAACAACTATGGAGACCTATACCTGACCACGTCCTCTACTCGACCTCCTATTGCTCTTTTTGCTTCCCGTGCCTTGTTATGGCATCAAAGTCTTGGTCATCCCGACATCAATGTTCTCAAGTCTTTAATTTCAAATAACTGTATTTACTGTAATAAACGCAATGTAAACATGTATTGTCAAGCATGTACGGATCGTTGGATCGACTCCTGAAGATATCTACTTGTCATTGTTGTTGATATAATGTCCACCAAATATCGTAATAATCTTTTGATAAACTGTGTATACATATATGTTTGGAAACGAATTTTTTTGGTTTACTTTATATGCAAACTGGGCATTACATTCTTACTTCTAAATTATAGGATATACAATCGGACAACCATACTATGGAGAGGATTTTCATGATGTTAACATCATGATTATAATGATCTTGACGGTCACTGACTCAACCTCTAAATGTGTTGCTGCCTATTCCTTATTCTCCATCCTCAATGTTTGAACTAGAATTGGTGGTCTCATTGTTAGGATTTGAGTATATGATAAACTCATAGATTTGTAACGTTTGCTCTTCGATCACTTGATTCAACCTTTCGATTTTTATATTTCGGTGTCTTGCACATCATCCTCATCGTTTCTATATTAACATGTTGTGATAACGTTGTCCTCATCGAACCATCTCGACTGGGTTTCGATACCAAATGGTGTCAAATGAATTTGGTGGAGCGAAAATAGTCGGACAATATTTAGGAGACAACTCAAAAGAACAATCAATCTTCTTAAGGTAAAGGCATTAAATTTTAATTCTTCAACACAAAGTTTTAATCATCAACTCAAGTATTAAATTTATAATCTAGCATCCTTTTTATTTTTATAATAAAAAGAGTTACTATTTAAAAAAAGAACGATTAACCTAAATTTGGAACAAATGCACCTTAGGAACACTAAAAACCTAGCTTGATACGAAGATCATCCACATGGTTAAAATTGGGCCAAAAGCCCATGTGGAGGAGCGGTTGGTCTTCTTCATCAGAGTCTTATGGTTTGTAACGTATGCTGATCTATTAGACCGGTTTGTTAGACCCTCCCACTCCACTGCCATGTGATTTGTTCCTACCTGATGGCTTGAAGTTTTTACAAGATCACTCCGCTGACCAGAGTAGACGCACTACCAAGTGTAGGCAAAACTAGTTAGTAGCTAGTAGCCGAAAGTTGGAAGTTGGAAGCTTGTAGCTGATAGCTGGAAGCTAGTAGCTATAACTCTTATTTGTACAAAAGTGTTCGGTAAAAGTAGTTGTTAGCTTCTAAAGTGTAAAATAATATAAAGATCAAAAGCTAAAAGCTAGAAGCTCCCAAAAGCCATTTGAAGCAACTTTTGGAGTATGAGCTTTTTGTTTAAAATAAAAGTTATAAGCTCTTGCTGTCGAATGAAGCTTTTTTGTTCCGAGCTTTTTCTTAAAAGCTAAAAGCTAAAGGGCGTGTTTGACAAAACTAGCTTGTAGCTGGTAGCTGCAAGCTGATAGCTATAACTTTTATTTGTACAGAAATGTTCGACAAAAGTAGTTTTTAGCTTTTAAAGGTGCAAAATAATATAACAATCAAAACCTAAAAGCTCTGATAGTCTAAAAGCTCCTGCTGCTGCTGAATGAAGTTTTTTTTCGAGTTTTTTTCTTAAAAGCTTCCAAAAGCTGCTTACTACGCCTAAAAGTTTTCAAAAGCTGCGTGTCTAACACACCCCAAGTCGACGGGGCCGCTGGGCATTCTGCCAATCCACCCATATTTATGCCAGTTTCTGTCATTCGGTTGTTCAAGTGGTCAATTTTTGAATATCTGGTGTCACTTACGCTTAGTTCCCGAGTTTTAGCAAAGAAAGGAAATAAGAGGAGAGAAAAAAAGAGGAAGAGAAATGAAAAAAAGTTATATTTTTATGTTCTCCAGTTGAAACAAAATCAAAAGAAAATGAACATTTTATGTGTTCCCGAGTAGAAATGAAGAGAAAGAAAATTTATAGTATTTAAGTCTTATTTTTACTAGCCACTTCCTTTCTCTCAAAATCTTTCCAAATCGGAAGGAAAGTCAGGAGGGAAGATTATCCCTCCTCTTCCATTCTCTTCTTTCACTTCCTTCCGTAAAAAAACTCAGGAACATCAAATCTTTTATTTTTCTTTTTAGTTCCATATTCTCTCCATTTCTCTTCTTAAACGAGAATCGAAAACACAATTAACTTTGAGGAAAAGGGAAACAATGATATTTTTAATTTTCTTAATACGAATATAATGAGGCATTGAGCAGTTATAGATCACTAGGTAGGAATGGGTCTTGACCTTGTCATTTATCATGAAAGGGTCAAATACAACGCCATTTATTCATATTTATATTCCTCACACGATCCAAAATTCTTCATTTAGAAAAATAACTCATTTTACTTGGACTTTGATTATACGTACACATCCAATGAATTGGATAAACCTAGTTTGAATCAATATTTAATGAACATGCATCTATTTCAAAACAGGCTTAGCCTTTCGAAAGTCTTCGTGTTTACATTGAACATAAAAACATGTTATCTTTCAACCATATATTAGCGTCAACGAATAAGAAAATAACTCAATCTATCTATTATAAAAAAACCAATGTTCATGCTTTTTGGAATCATGCCATATCTATTTGGTGGTACTATTGCAGTTTGTGCCTAAAGGCTTAATTCTTTTATGCAAGATTTGAGCTGTTGCCGATGAAACATAAATCTTGATTATGCTTCCAAATTTTGAATTTGACACTACATAGAATAGGCCATAGACATTTATCCTAACACACTTATACATGATGACACTTTGAAACTTTATATCAAAGTGATCTGTGATGTCCAGCAAGCTATCTATTTGTTTACATTTACCGAAAGTAAAACTCTTCTGGCACTTTCACTAACCTCTTCAATCCTCTTCCTCTTTCTCTCCTTATCACCATGCACCTCCAATCTCACCCCAAACAACTTTGGCCTTTCATCATCTTCTTCTTTCTTTGAGCTACTAGCGTACATACCAACCAAATCAATGAGCTCCTTGCACTTCCTTTTTATGCTCAAAAGTTCGGAGCCCAAGACTTTATTTTCCTTCTTGAGCTTATGATTCTCATCCACAAGAATGTTGTACCCCGAGGATAAAGAATTAGTGGATGAAGATCTTTGATCTTCATCTGATTCTTTCAGGGTTTGGGCGAGTGGTTGAGGCTTGTTGGCCCATGATTTCCTTCTGCGGATTAGACAGAGTTGCTCTTTGTGATCTTTTTGAAACCTTTCATTGCAGAATTCCCAACGGCTTGTTGCAATTTTACGAAATCCCTGCATATATATCATAGAATTAAGTTTACGTGAATACGCATTTCCTTTTGTAATTGCATTTAAGCTACCGTCTTGCTAGTTTCAGTTTATAAATTAATAATTCAGCTGTTAAAACAAAGGACTCTTGGTTAGTTTTTTAATTCTTTAAATTTATTTTCGAAATTAACCATATATATACATATCACACACTAGAATTATCTGGTTTTCTCTAAAAAATATTATATAATTAAAATCATTAACTAGAGTTGATAACAAATATGCAAAATAATTACTCTTTTTGGTTGTGTTCTTCATTTTGTTGTCAACAATAATGTGTGTGTAGACAAACAAATAGACAGATTGGTGAATAGATACCGAGATAAATATATAGATAAAAGTTCAAATAAGAACTATAAAAATGTTCGTAACTGTAACAAACCGTTAATCCACGGTATTATCGTTTATATAACTGTGAATACTGTAACAAATTAATTTTAATTAAAAAAATACAGTCCCTATCTAATACGTCCAAACCAACGATTTAAATATGTTTGATATAAGCAGATTCATCCCTTGATTGTACAATTCAACAACTCTTATTTGAATATCATCAGAAGTCAAAGAAATTCTAGTTTTTCCATATTGAAGATTATACCTTACCTTACAATTATCTAAATTAAAATATTAAAGTAATTATTATAGTTTTTCATGATAAAAGATGTAACTATAAAAAAGTTGCATATCACAATAATTGTGTACTATACATAAAATTCTGATAAGCTTGATCATAATAATTTTCGCGATGATGGTGTATCACCGAAGATAAAGGAAAGAAATAGTAACAGTGTGAACGAAGAGATAGAGACGTACGTAAGTATTGAGTTGGCGAACGAAGCTAGAGAAGTTGCTGTGTTTGAACAGTGTCGGCAGCAAGTCTCTGGCGAACTCCGCGGGCTGCCAGACCACGAACCCCATCCCGTCAGAGTTCCAAGACACAACGTGGTCTGTAGCTGGATCATCAACCAGCATGTACGTCTTCAGGAGGAACGGCGATGGAGACGACTTTGTGACGAAATCCACCAACACATGACCATGATCGTCGCAGCCACGCGTCTCCGCCACCATAATTTTATCTAATTATCTAGTTGTGTATTTTAGGAATTGAAAGTGAACTTAGAAGAAGAAAAATAGAAGAAGAGCAGTTAAGAACTCCCAGTCCCAACAATAAAAACCCAACACGATTGATCCTCTATAGTTCATGAGATCTATGCAATTCTCTAGACTTTCCACATAATACTGATGTCTCACCCTCTCTTTCTCTCACTCGATATATAATATATATAAATATATACCGGAACTCTCTCTTGCGTTCTCTCTGGAACTCTCTTGTGCGTACGTGTGTGTGTAGGTGAAGAGGAGAATATTGAAACGTTCAGACGTTAACGCAAGGAAGACATATAGG
Source organism: Cichorium intybus (assembly GCA_023525715.1). Taxonomy (NCBI): domain Eukaryota; kingdom Viridiplantae; phylum Streptophyta; class Magnoliopsida; order Asterales; family Asteraceae; genus Cichorium; species Cichorium intybus. Next base: position 19,020,211 of record CM042012.1, read on the forward strand.
GCTCGACTTGCCTTCCTTTTATATATGGTGTAATATACATGACTACACACATTTTTCTATTTGATAATCATGACATTATCGTATTCCAACATTCACGTATGTGTATGTGTCTCTCTCTCACACACACACGCACGGATACACACACAAACATATAAATGGAAAAGTTCAAATAATAAGCTAAAAGAAAAAGTAGAAAACCTAAAAAATTAATTTTTTGAACTTTTTTACTCCACATATACATAATTTTGTATATACATGTGATTTAAAGATTATTTTTTTTTTCAAAAAATAATCATTTTTTATATACATATTCCTATACATATACAAAAAAAAAATATTTTTTCTGAATTTTTTAAATCTTTAAATCGCAATCATTATGATATTTAGAAATGTTTTGTTTTGTAAAAAGGGTTTATATGTATATTATATGCATATATGCATAGGTATGTAAATATACATATGCATATATAAAAAAAATTAGGTATAATTTTTTATTATTTTTTTAAAAAATATTGTATTGAAAAAAAGTTTTCAAGTACTCTCATTTATTTAGGTTCTCTCTATAACTGGATCGTGTGTGTATATATATATATATATATATATATATATATATATATATATATATATATATATATATATAGGGTCCCGTTCCGGTGAGGACTCTTTTTTCGGTGAGGACTCGTAAGGACACCTTAAAAAAAATTTTAAAAAATTTAAAAAAAATACAAATCATAAAATCAAGAATAGTATTATATCATGATCCAAAAAAAACTGGAAAAAAAAATTTGGATCATGGAGAAACAGTAATGATACACAAAAATTTTTATTTTGTGGATCATTGTTTCATTATAAAAAAAATAATGATCCACAAGTTTTTTTTCGAATTTTTTTTTTCTCCAACATAGTACTATGAACCATTTTATTACTTATATTTTTGTTTTATTTTTTTTCAATTTTTTTAAGGTGTCCTCACGAGTCCTCACTTTAAGAAGTGTCCTCACCGGATCGCTTATATATATATATATATATATATATATATATATATATATATATATATATATATATATATATATATATATATATATATATATATATATATATATATATATATATATATATATATATATATATATATATATATATATATAGTTCGGTTCCATAGAGAACCAATTTAAAACAATATAAACTGGATTGCATTGTTTTAGATATATTAAGTCGCATATAAATGACAATTGTATCCAATTTTTCAATAATTTTTGACGAATCACATGTGATTTAAAATTCATTTGTGAATCTTAGTTAATCCAATTGTATATAATATCAAAAGGTAGAAATAGTTCAAATATAAATAAATTTACTTGAATTTATATCTGAATCTAAAAATGTATTTAAATTTACATGTGTTGTTATTAAATGATTAACAATTATTTAAAAAAATTGAGTCCAATGATTATTCTCATGTGAATTATCTTACATAAAAATCTAGTACAGTTCATATTAATGTTGTGATTTTGAACCGCTTCTAGTTTTAGACATATTAATTCACATATAAATGGTAATTGTACCATTTTTTCAACAATATTTGATCATTCACATGTGAGTTTTAAGCAACTACATTCGTGAATCTCGATTAATTCATTTGTGTATAATCAAAATGTTGAAATAATGTGCATCTACTTTTAAAAATATTAATTCACATATAAATGTTAATTGTATCCGATTTTTTTTTCAATAATTTTTTATCATTCACATGTAATTTGAAGTAAATTAATATGTGAATCTCAGTTAATTATTGTGTATTATCAAATATTAAAATTTTAAAGAATATAAGAGAATTTACTTGAATTCAATATTAATTTAGTCATATTCACATGTGAATCTAAAAGTTTATTTAAATTCACATGAGTTGTTATTGACTGATCAATGATTGTTGAAAAAAATTATTTTAATGATCATTCACAATGAGTGTTGTGAATCTGAACAACATTGTTAAAGAATTTGTTTTCATTTTTTATGATATTAATATGGATATCTATTGAAAGAGAATAAAAAATTATGAATTTTGATATATTTGGTTTTTTATCTCAATAAAAAATAAATGCAAAAAATAAAAAAACAAAAAAATGAAGTGAGTTTTTTTTTGTGATAATCCGCTACATGCACACCCAATTAAGAAATATACAACCTTCTCTTTGGCCGTCGATAATTTGTATTCCGACACTCATGATTAGTTATTCGTTTTATTTTGGTTTCCGTTGAACTTCTCTCTCTCTCTCTCTATATATATATATATATATATATATATATATATATATATATATATATATATATATATATATATATATATATATATATATATATATATATATATATAATGACAAGTTTAATATATAACCAAATTATACTGGCTAAACATAGACCACGTGAAAATTGTACACGTTCACTTATGAACATATGTTTATTTATGAAAATGTTCATCTATGAATATGAAAATTACATATGTTCATAAATAAACATGGACAATTTTTACGTGGTTCTATGATTAGCCAATATAATTTGATTCTATGTTGAACCACACACACACACACACACACACACACACACACACACATATATATATATATATATATATATATATATATATATATATATATATATATATATATATATATATATATATATATATATATATATATATATATATATATATATATATATATATATATATAACTTGATGAATATTGTGTAACATTATAACTAAATGTAGATCAATCTTTTTAAATTTATGGATAAGGACTTTGTAGTAATTAACATAATAATCAATTAATTATGTTTTAAATTAATCCACTAATTTTGGAAAATTCAAACTAAATCCTTTAAATTAGGAGAAAATCAGTCAATCATTCACTTTTTTCTCTCTCATACACAAAACCCTACGACTGACCATCACCGCCTTCATAATTTTAATCACGACAACAAACCACTGTCACAGTCATCGCAAAAGACAACAAACAATCATCTTCAACCTTCTCGCCACTCCTCTTCTCGACTCCTTCTGATTCAACAAAAACGCAGCAAAATCACATTATACGGTCAAGAATCATCCTTACAACCATATGCTTGCCACCTACAATCGGTTCCCAAGACAAACCACCACCACATTTTCACATTTTCAACATCAACATAAGAAGAGGTTAGTGTCAATCATCATCCTCACAACAATCATCATCTCACATAAACTTTCCTTCTTCTCTTATTTATTCATTATCACACGAAACAATCATCATCTCACACATGCTGCATCACCAACGATTCACCATCAAGGGGACGTTCTTTTATATCTTTGTGAAGAACTCATTTTGTTAAGAATGAGTTTTCTATAAAAGAATATTCTCTTAAGAACTTTTTTTTTGTTAAGAATGACTTTTCTGTCAAGAATGTAATCTCAAGAGAATTTCATTGTTGTACTTGTATTATACATGTATTCTTACAAGTATGACAGTCGTATTCTCTAATTATTGTATTATTTGTATGTCTGTTAATAACTCATTATGTTAAAAATGAGTTTTCTGTACTAACACATTCCGTTAAGAATAAGTTTTCTGTCAAGAATATATTATCAAAAGAACTTCTAATGAAACTGTATCTTACCATAATGAAATATTATCTTAATAAATTGTATCATATGTGAATGACATCTTATCAAAATGAAATTGTATTTTACCAAAATAAAAGCTTTCGATTTTTTTCATTTATACCATAATGAAAACGTATTTTACGCTTTTGAACTTGATTACATATTTTAGAGGGAAGAGAGATGAAACTGTATCCCAAAAATCATGGAGTTTCCTTTTTCAGATTGATAAAATATTTATTATTCCCTTTAATCGATTTTTTTAATAATTTAATTGATTATATCCCATTTTATTTACAATCCTAACCTCTCAATCATAACAATCAATTCTTTTAATATGGTTACAAGGTTACATAATAATTATCATTTTTAAAATAAATAGCTCTATATATATATATATATATATATATATATATATATATATATATATATATATATATATATATATATATATATATATATATATATATATATATATATATATATATATATATATATATATATATATATATATATATATATATATATATATATATATATATATATAGGGCTGTAAACGAACTGAACGTTCAGCGAACCGTTCGTGTAAGAACCCAAAAATATTGGTAAAAGTATAAAATGAATGTATGAGAAGTTTTTGGTTAAATTATGTCTTAATAATAGAATTTTTTTTGTATAAAAAGAGCAAAAAGGGTATTTTGGTAATTTTCAGTTCTTGTGGTAAAATGAAAATAATCATATTTTCAGCAAGGATGAGATATATAAACTATATAAAAGTTATAAGGATGAAGTATGAATACTGAAAATGTAAAAGTGAGAGAAAAGTACAAAAATGACCAAAAAGGGTATTTTTGTCATTTTGAAATTTTTAACTTAAGAATGAGATTTTTAAGTGTTAAAATGTCTTAAAGTACAAAATAAGTTTATAAGTGGAGTAAAGTTATAAAATGTAGAAGTTCTTACAATCTAAGCATGTTATGTGCTATTTTGAGAAAAATGGTAAGAAGGGGTAAAATGGTCATTTGACATGCAAATGACTTTAATGTAAAGAAAATATAATGTTGGGGTCAAAATGAAAAAAAAGAAGTTATAATGTTATAAAAATAGTTTTGTGCAATAATGGGACAAAACAGAACTTGAGGGACCAAAAATGCAAAATAGATAGGTATTTAAAGGAGAAAATATCTCCTTAATGTTCAGAAGTTTAGAAGTCTCCAGAGAGATCGCGAGGATGCGAGAATGATCGAGTTTGAGGGCTAGTGGAAGATTGAAGCGAGAGTTTAGAGTAATAACTTAAAAATGAAGAATTCCAAGCAAATTAAGGTAATAAATTATGGTTTGAGCACATACTATTCATCATATTCTTGGGAGAGAATCTGGAATATGGATTTCTGGAACTCATGAGATGGTTCCAGAGATATTTTCCATTTAAGTATGCTATAAAAACTAAGTAAACACACTTCAATTGTGAGGAGTTGTTGAATTTGTGAAAATGATCATTTTTGGACCAAGAACCCTAGTTCACGGGTCCTTGTGACCAAATATGATTTTTATGATTAAAGTGAGTCTTATATACTAGAAAAGATGTAAGAAATCAGTTTTGATAGTTAATTTGAAGTAATTTCAGTTTTTGGTGTCAAAACCCTAAAAATGGAATTTTCATGAATTTGAATGGAATCAGTGATTCCATGGTTTAAAAACATGTTTGAATGATGGGTTTTAGTCATGGAACAAGTCTAAAATGATTAAGTAAGTTATAAAGAACTTAATATGTGAAATTAGTGAGTTACAGGACAAAAATCGGACAAAAACTCGCATCTGCAGGTTGTGCACGAGTCGTGCTCCAAGACAGGGGCAAAATGAAGTTGCAATTTGATGCTAGGCCTATCCATTTGATGTCCAATTGATACCCTAAGGTTAATATGATGTGAAAACATGAAAAATAATGTTAAATTGGGTATAAGACTTTCCAAGGGTATAATGGGCAATAATATACCATGTAAATGATAATTGAAAGTAGCGAAGAAGAGGATAAGTTAAGTAATGAATGTCACAACTATATTGTGATATGAGTCCAGTAAGATATGAAATCAGTAGTCTTTACATGTTGTTGAAGTATAACATGTTATTAATAAAATGTGAATAAACTCCTTAGGTACTTAAGGAGCAAAAGATCAGTGAATAGGAGGGACGAGGAAAAGGGTAGTTCTAGTTAGACTTCTCTAACTAGTCAAGGTGAGTATGTGTGGATTTTCCTAGTACATAGCAAAATGATATTTTCAGAAAATGAGATGTCCAAATGCTTTTAAATATTAAAGTTTGGAAATAGTTTTGAAAGTAGCTCTATACGTGAGCTAAGTGTTTTAAAACAGATTTTGAAGAAGTTTAGTTTCTGAGGTTATTTTGAAAGAAGCTCCATATGTGAGCTTAAGATGTTGAAATTAGTTTTCAAAGTGATTTTGATTATGAGTCAAAGAGTTTATAAGTTTGAGTTTATTGTGTCCATATTTGACCAATTTGAGATGAAGTGAAGAAAGTAATAAATTAAGAAATCAGAGCAAAGAAAGTAGTAAGAGCCAGTTATCCGGACTAGGATCACCCACATAACCGGGAGATCTGAAGACACTACTGGGATGGTACCTCCCATTGCGAAGTAGTTGTCTAGCTGAGCATAACCTTATGGTTGGATCTGTTCCAAGCCATGAAGGGGAGACAGCATAACCTTGTGCTTGGATCTGTTCCAAGTCACGAAGGGGAGACTGAGATAGCATAACCTTGCGGGTGGATCTATTCTGTCCCGCGAAGGGGAGATAGTAGAATGAATTAAATTAAACCAATTCATGAGTTTCAGTTGGTCACAAGAAAATGAGAAAGAAAGCAGTTTTTGAGAAAGAAAGCAGTTTTTGAGAAAGAAAGCATTTTTGAGATTTGAAAATAGAGAAGAAAAGAAATGTTGAGATTTGGTTATCAAAATCAGTTTTAAGTAGTTTACTTGTTAATATTACAAGTTTTGAGTAAAAGAGTTTTGGGTCTAAAACCCATATTACTCACGAGGCTTTATGTCGCACGTATTATTTGTTTTAAAATGCTATGTACTTAGGTGAGAAGAGCAGGAGCTAGGTTACTTCATAAGCTTTGAAGTTGGGACCAGTGTAACATACAGATAAGTTTAAATTATGGCTTTTGTATGCAGTCTGTAATACCCCTTATGAATAAGTTTGTAAAAAAAAATTAAGTGACTTTTTATTAGTCACATGTTGTAAGATATTTTGTATTATAAATTGTATTAAATTATGGTTTTGTGAAAGGGGTGTTACAGTTCGTGAACTGTTCGGCGGGAAGTTCGTTTATGCTCGTTTAATTAATAAATGAACGAACACTAACACAAATTCTTGTTCGTTTAGTTAAACGAACGAACATGAACAATGGTCTCGTTCGTTCAGTTATGTTTGGGAACATTCATTTATGTTGTTCGTTTACGTTCGTTTATTTTTGTTCATTTAAGTTCCTTTTATATTCATATACGTTCAATTGTGTTTAATTACATTACAATATTATATGTTTTTAGTTCATATATGTTCAATTGTGTTTGTTTATCTGTGTTCGTTTATGTATGTTCGTTTATGTTCATGTAGCATGTTCACGAACATAAACGAACGAACATGAACAAGAAAACTCGTTCGTTAATCCGTTCGTGTTCGTTCATTTGTTCGGCTAACCTAAACGAACAAACATGAACAAGCCCTTGTTTGGGTTCGTTTGGTTCGTTTACAGCCCTATATATATATATATATATATATATATATATATATATATATATATATATATATATATATATATATATATATATATATATATATATATATATATATATCATATCCTAATAAATAAGTAACTCAAATACACATGTCATCTCCTCATTGAATTTGCCACATGTCATTTTCTCATAATTTAAAATTTCTTAAAAAAACTAATTGGTTTGAAACGTTTCTAACTCCTTAATGATCGGTTTAATTATCATTCAATTTCAAATTAATTGTTATCATTCAATTTCAAAACTAATTGTTTTTCTATATCATATTATTTTTTAATATGTAGAATGATTTGGGAGACAATTGACGTCATAATATTTTGAAGAACGATTCCAATTTTTGATTTTAGTACATGTGATATTCTCATAATCAATTATATTTATCAAAATACAAAGTCGTAATAGTAAAAATCTAAAGCAAGATGTCATGATACATAAACAAATTTCTTATGTAAAATTATTAATGTTTAGATATTCTTAATTAATATTTTTTGTATCATCCCGTGTAATACACGGGTCTCACAACTAGTATAAATATATATATATATATATATATATATATATATATATATATATATATATATATATATATATATATATATATATATATATATATATATATATATATATATATATATATATATATATATATATATATATATATATATATATATATATATATATATATATATATATATATATATATATATATATATATATATATATATATATATATATATATATATATATATATATATATATATATATATATATATATATCGGGTGAGAGTTTGGAATGAAAACCGAATCGTAACCGATTATTTTGGTTCTGGTTCGGTTACATCCATAATATGTGTGTATGTGTGTGTGTGTGTGTGTGTGTGTATATATATATATATATATATATATATATATATATATATATATATATATATATATATATATATATATATATATATATATATATATATATATATATATATAATTTAAACAGAGAAAACCTAAAAGGTTACGAAAAAATAAATTTATTATATGAATTAGTTAGGTTTACGTTGAAAGGTTTTCCGCAACCATGAACTAAATAACCTAAGTTCACATGCAACCTAGAAAAGATCTATGTTTTCTTACTTTGAACATGTAACTAATTCCTAAAGGCCAAACAAAAATTAACTAAAAGAATAAATCAGAAAAACTAACCTTTAGTTTTAATCTTGAAGCTAAGCAGCACAAGTGTCATGCCTCAAATGAGATCACACCCAGGGAGCCAGAGGAAGGTCACGAAAATTCCAGAGAAAATAATAGAAATGAGCAGCTGATAATGAGGTCTAGGGCTCCCTATTTATAGGGAACCAAAGGGTAAAGCTAAAAACCCTAGCCGCAGCCCATTTTCCGGATTATCTGTACGCGCGCCGCGGCCAGATCGTTTGCGCGCCGCGCGCCGCAATTCAACTATTGAATTCGTACGAATATGTACGCGCGTCGTGGCCTTTACATTGGCGCGCCGCGCGCCGCAATTCAACTATTGAATTTGTACGACTTTAATCCCTGACCTCCTGATTAATCTAATTAATGCCACAGAAATTAATCCAATTAATTTCTGATTAATTATTAATCAATCAATATAGTTTCTAATTAATATATTATTACTTTAATATATTAACAAACCATATCTTTTATTTCTATTGATTTATTAATCCCATAATAAACCAACCTCTCTCTCTACCGAACTTTCTACCAAACCTCCAGCTATGAGGGCAACCCAAATGGACTTTGCTTCTATTAATTAGGTAAATAAAAATTATTAGTCATGGCTTAGACACCTAATCCAACAGTCTCCCACTTGGATAAGTCTATGACTATAATTACCAATTTAACCTCTGATTAATCAGCAACCTGCAGCTTCCTAGAAACTGCTGCCGAACTCAGACCTAGTCAGTTCTGTCCATAGATAAGTGATCAGATGATCCTCCGTCCAACAAGATATTTTCAGACATGAGACATGGATTGAGATCAATCTCTGTCTGACACACTGTTTCCCGATTTCCGATTTTGCTTATGACTTTTAGACTTCTAATTGAACGAATTAATTCAGTCCTGGCTGGCCAGCGCTTCAGTCAACTTAAAAATCATCGAGTGGCCAACAGATATCTGTTTCCTGTCTGGGTCAAGGGACAAATAAGCTTTGACTAATATGTTATATCTTTTACCCGACAAATTACTCACAACAGCACGTTTTATAACACCGAGTTACCGATGCGTTTTCGTACTATCAATGAACAACCGCCTTGCAAATTATAACTCATATCTCTCCACTTTAAGACCATAAGATATTATCGTCTCAACATTGCTCGTGATATAATCCATGAAGCAATCCATTGAGCGCGGGTTTATCCAATACTCAAATCTCCATTTCCAAGTACTCATGAACGTTGCAGCAATCTTATTGCTATGTCTAACTCCTTAGACAATCTACAAACCAATTCATGACAGTCTTCCTTCATACTTACTCCCTAAGAGTATGAACGACCGTGGATATTTGAATAATCCAATTATTCAGGAAGTAAACATGCAAAGGTGAAACATAAAATCTGACTGGCAGCTACTCCTGCTGATTACCAAGTCTCCACGAGGTAATTACCAAGTCGGATTTATCATAACTATTATCGGTTTCTTATTCTCTTTTAAACTTTCAATTCAAGCCTTTTATATCTATGTCTATGACCTTTTCACTCTTTCTATGTATCCAAGTGTCTAACACTTATACACTTTATTGCAGATGATCCTATCGGATACTCTTCCGATGATATCTCAATTTGTCATTTTGTCATTCTCTCTCACAACTCCATTCCGGTGATGTGTACCGTGACTGCCCATGGTTCTCGGGCCTTTAGTCCACATGACTACACCCTAAGACAATTTCGAGGTGTCATGATGTGCCGGTGACCCACACGCGCTCCATCAGAAACCAACGAAATTCTTTAACCATGAAGTCCTACAGCACCACGTTCTGGTGTAATCGATTACCGATTTGAAAACCCTTTTAAATCAATCACCCTAATCATTTCCCAATGATTTCTCACGTCTGTTCAAAAATCCATTCAGTATTCTCAGCCAGACAATATCCTGAATCCAACTTACAATGCTCCAAGCATTAAGTCATCAGGATATGTTCATAACACTTCTGATTTGTCTAAGAGGCTCGAGGAACCTGATGTAATCTCATTCCAAGCCCTTTTGGAATCCTAAGATTACCAATAATCCTTGTGTCATGATTTCCGGAAACCATTTCCTTTCAGGGACTCTTTCTTATGCATCTTGAATCTCATCAAGATCATATTCTCAACGGCTAAGTCAATACTGTCAGTCTCATCTATCTGATAGATGTCTATGAACTACGTGAGCATGCTGCACCTTCTTTGTTTCTTTCATGCCAATTCATTACACTTTGCAATGACAGGAAACTCCATTCCTGGGGTTATGCATCTTGAATCTCATCAAGATCATATTGGCAGAATTCTGATCTATCTAATAGATGTTCACAACCACCTGAGTATGTTGTATCTCTTAAAGTCTTTCATAGCGAACCGTTTCTTAACACCAAGTCATTACACTTTGTAATGATAAGAGACGTTTCCTAGAACCAGTATGTAACCCACATACAATGATAGCAGATAACAACGATACTCCCATTGGCTTTGACACCGTTATATGACTCTTTCGGACTATTCACAAAATCCAGAACTTATGGCACATTTTGAGAAACCGAAATCCAAACCTTTCCGACATATTAAAGGAAATCTTTCAGGCTATTCACAAAATCCAAACCTTTTGGCCTATTTTGAGAATCCGAATATCCTTTCTTGCGAGATGCCCATGGGACGAATCCCGGGGCCATGTACCTTTTGTAATGGCATGCTCTATGTGAGTCCCTATTAGTGTGCCGGTAAACCACACACACTCCACTAACGACTCACACTATGCCACGCAGAATCCTCTCAGATTACATCTTCTATTGAGAGTGCTTCTCTCAGAATCAATTGCTTGACTCCAAGTGATGACTCATTCAACCAGATGTTCTGTAAGTACATTTCTATGTTCCCTTCTTTTGATGATTCAATTACTCCCACTGGTTCCTAGACCAGTTGTAAAGATCAATCAAACTGTCACATAGATTGTGTCTCGCGCTAAGGTTCTCTTATTTGGCAGCAACCGGGCTCACCAATGCTTCCAGCAGTCGGATTACTTATCCGTACCATCTTTAGTGTTTTACCACTACCCGGTATATCACCCAAATCATAACTCCTTATGACAGTGATAATAACTACTGGTCAAGCGAAGAGAGGGTATGTCAGGTTTAACAGGAATCTAATTTCTGGTCAAGTCCCAGTGGTGACTAAAGGTTCTATCACTTGGCTAATCCCTGAACTCATTCAGAATTATTCTTACTCCCACTGTTTCCTTAGAACTTGAGTTCTTTCTAAAAGTACTCTTCTTTCAAAGGATAACCGGGATGGCCAATGAAATGACATCGCTGATCAGTAACAGGCTTGTCATGAGATTCAGACGAATGCTACATGACCCTGGACTTTCTATGTACTAGTGGGACGATCCCAGCTTTACATTTCAGACAGTGTCGGCATAACCTACTTAGTCTAAGATATGGTCGGAATATGATTTTTGCGGTCTGACTGGTTGAATATTTAATTCATTGAAATACTAATCGGAAATGTATCTTATACATCGAGGATCAAAACTATTTCGATCAATGCTCCATCATCTTCCCTAAGACACATTATAACCATTAGTGTTCTTGGAAGAGGATAAACTGTGAAACATTTTCTCAGTCTATGTAGTCATTCAGGTTCTGTTGATCTTATACTTCCTTTGAAATCCTTGAACACTTCAAGGTTCCAATCAATAGCTTATTCCGATAAACGACACCATATTTGTCAAACCATTTGGCAAATATCATGAAGCATAACTAATCGTGTTCTGTTCGAAGATTCAAGCAATACACAGTAACTTATGTGTCAGTTGCTCAAAATCTTAATACCTTTACAGTTCCATGTAAATTTATGACTTTGTTAATATTGTTCAAGACATGCAATCATCACCTGACTCCAAGTCAACTGATTCCAAAATCCTATCCATTGGATCTTTGGGCGATTCCTTTCTTGCCACAATTAATTTTATTAAGCACTCAATTCATCATGTGACTCTTAGTCAAATGATTCCAATGTCCTGTCCAACTGGACCTTTGGTTGAAGTGATTCTCATAAAATTCACTTTAACAATCATAAAGAACACAATTTATAAGTCCAATCCCATTGGATGTATCAACATTCAAGTTATTACCATTTATGCCATTAACGCATTCACACAAACATTTCGAGGATAATTAAAACAATCAAAAGAAAATCAACATTTTATTAAAACACAAAAACCCTCGAACAATGTACTATGTGAAAACAATGTCGTTTGCATCTAAAAACTAATAACAAGAACAAATATCTAGCTTAACTCAAAAACCGCACGAGCTCCAGATCCAATCCGAATATGCTCCTGTGCGACACCATCCCGCATCCTCCAGAGTTCGTGCATACAGAGCAAATGTGTGAAACACATCCTGTATCAAGGAAATGAGGATTAGGTGTTCTGAATTCTAAGATATTTATGAGTTTACCAAACGGTTTGGCTTTGGAGCATTTTTCCAATCTTTCCGTGACTGTGTCCCACCTTGTGGATTCCCAGTTTGAAACATCGAACAATCGGTCCAGACGATCTGGATCATTTCTTGATGTACCTTAATACTGGATTCAATCCTGAAGCAGCTGAATTAATGGAACTATGCTTCTCCATGAACGATTCATACAGAGTCGACATTGAATGCACTTCCACGATTGTCTTATCCGGTTACCCTTTCTGTTCATCTGGATGAACAGATCAGCGAGTTGAGCCAATGCTTAACTCCCGATCACAAAGGGAAACCAGTTTTATACTGTTCGCCTATGTATCCCTCAATCTCGAGAACACGCAAACTGGTGCTACTTCCTTCTAGCTTGCAACTTCAAGCTCTTTGAAGATCCTAGTTCGTTCCCTTTATTCAACCAGTTCTCGGAACCTTTCCTCAACTAGCTGTGCCAACTTATCTGACCCCAGGGATTCTAAATCCCTGCAGAACTCGGGGTCAATGATCAATAGCATAAGGCAACGAACTTCCTTGGACTCAATAGTCAAGGAGTCATGCTCATCACAAGCTGCTGTGTGATGCCATGTTTGGGAGCGGACACTCAGTCGGATATGGTTCGCCAGCAAAACTAAGAACTATTCTCTAATTGCAAAATCATATCACATAGTCAAGGCCAGTCAGCCTTACAATACTAAACAGGTGCTTTCTGAAGCTCTCAGAAATGGGTGAAGGAGGAGAAGGAGGAGAATGACACTTTCTTCAGACATATATAAAATTTGAATTTATTCGTTTAATTAATCCTTTTAAATAATTACCCAATATATATTATTTAACAAGGCTGGGATCCAAAATACCCCAACTATGCTGTGAAGAGGGATGCCGTAGTCACAACACAGTGGTCATTAAGGTAGATAACTTTTATCAATTTCAGTCTTATGAAATTCCTAGATCTGTGAGATTCATTGAACTGTTCAATGGCATGTTTAATCTCGGATATGCCCCACCGTTTGTGACTGGGATGCCGAGGATCACAAACCGGGTGTGAATAACCATGCAAATTAGCTTGGTACTCTCGGGGTCTATTATCATCTCAAATTGATGTGCCGGTTAACCACACACGCTCCATCAACAATGATAACACCCGAGAAACCCATTGCCACTCTTTATGAACCCCCATTGGTGTGCCGGTAACCCACACACGCTCCACCAACGTTTCATAAAGTGCAATGTGCAATTTCATGGGTTAGCATCAAATTCACATTTTTTATAAAGTAACTAGATTGGGAATTCTTGTACGGGTTCTAGTACTTTGATCATTATACTTTTAATGATTAAGCGGTCCTATCAAAACTGTTCGGCTAACGACCCTCCACTGATCAGGTGAGCGGTGGGTGAGAGTGAACACCCATTAGACTGCCATTTTATAGGCAGTCTCCTTATACCCACTTTATAGACCAGCTTCGTGAATGAGGCCTACTAATGATTTGACTAACCAATTTATCTTATACATATAGTATTAACCTTTAATAATATATATAAGATGTATTTTAAATCTTTTAAAATATTCCTGGTTTATCTTTTAATTTCCTGAAATTTAACTATTAAATTTCAAATTAAATTAAACCTTTAATTTGATTTAATTTATCTTTTAATTAAACTATTAATTAAATTAATTAAATCTAGATGTTTTAAACCTTTCAAAACATTTTAGGATTTTATCTTTTAATTTTCGCAATTTAACCATTAAATCAAAATTAAATTAAATCCCTTGAATTATCTTTTAATTAAACAATTAATTAAATTAATTCAACTGTAGATAGGTTTTTCCAAATTAATCAAATCAATTTAAACCTATCTTAAACCCCTAATTATCGAATTCAAACAAACTGGGTTTAAGGTTATCCATTTTAATTAACCAATTAAAGTTACCAAAAATAGAAACCTCCTAAAACCCTAACCAGGAAAATCGAAAAAGAAGGGGGGAGGGGCTAGGGTTTCAAAAACCCTAAACCCCAAAATCGAAATCAGGCCCAAAGGATTTGTAAACTTTAAACCCTAATTAGGAAAACTATTACAGCCATTCAATAAGAAAACAACCATTTGCTCTGATACCACTGAAAGGTTTTCCGCAACCATGAACTAAATAACCTAAGTTCACATGCAACCTAGAAAAGATCTATGTTTTCTTACTTTGAACATGTAACTAATTCCTAAAGGCCAAACAAAAATTAACTAAAAGAATAAATCAGAAAAACTAACCTTTAGTTTTAATCTTGAAGCTAAGCAGCACAAGTGTCCTGCCTCAAATGAGATCACACCCAGGGAGCCAGAGGAAGGTCACGAAAATTCCAGAGAAAATAATAGAAATGAGCAGCTGATAATGAGGTCTAAGGCTTCCTATTTATAGGGAACCAAAGGGTAAAGCTAAAAACCCTAGCCGCAGCCCATTTTCCGGATTATCTATACGCGCGCCGCGGCCAGATCGTTTGCGCGCCGCGCGCCGCAATTCAACTATTGAATTCGTACGAATATGTACGCGCGTCGTGGCCTTTACATTGGCGCGCCGCGCGCCGCAATTCAACTATTGAATTTGTACGACTTTAATCCCTGACCTCCTGATTAATCTAATTAATGCCACAGAAATTAATCCAATTAATTTCTGATTAATTATTAATCAATCAATATAGTTTCTAATTAATATATTATTACTTTAATATATTAACAAACCATATCTTTTATTTCTATTGATTTATTAATCCCATAATAAACCAACCTCTCTCTCTCTACCGAACTTTCTACCAAACCTCCAGCTATGAGGGCAACCCAAATGGACTTTGCTTCTATTAATTAGGTAAATACAAATTATTAGTCATGGCTTAGACACCTAATCCAACATACGTAAGTCTAGGGACCCACTTATAACACCCATGACCAAAACCAAGATAAACACCACAAAAATGAACTTGTGTAACACCCAGTTTCTTATCTCCGGATTACATCATCATCACTCAAAGTTAAACATAAGTGATCATGGTATAATCAAAGTTAACCAACATAAGTACAAGTAGTATTCAAAAGAACAAGTACTTAAACGTGTCCCAAAAACTGGGTTACAAAAGACCGTTTTACAAAACTATACAAAAGAGTGTATTTTGGTTTACAAACAGTCAAAAATCAAGTCTCATGTCCAGGCAATCATCCCTCAGCAATCTTCTTACCCCTGTCACCTATAACACAAACCATATAACTATTTTTATGAGCTAATTTAGCTCAGTGAGAAAATTATCAAAATTTAGAAATCATTCTAATAGTTATCAAAAATTTTCACAATCAAATCACTGATCTCGATCTCAATGACTATCTCAGTCATTTGGTGTAGTCAATCAAGCTAAGTACTCGCATAAAATAAAGAGTTCTTGTAAGACCCGTTCCACCGAGGCGCGGCCCGGATGGATCCGCGGCGCGGCTCGGGAAGGATCTGGATACGCGAGTGATTTTGTACGCGCGGCGCGGCTATGTCAGCGGACTGGCTATGTCAGCGGCGCGGACTGGGCTATGTCAGCGGTGCGGACTCGACTGAACCCCCGTAATTATGCGATGGTAGCCGCGGCGCGTAGGGTGAGGAGCCACGCCGCGGCGAGCGACTATTTGACCCAAAGGTTTGGTTTTGACCCTGGTTTGGTGGCAAACGTTGGGTCTGACCTTTAGGCAAGTCTATAAGAGTTTGGCCAATACTTAATATGTTGTATATGTGAGATTTAGGTGATCGGACGAGCCTAGTTTGGGATATTAGCGATTATCTGGACGGTTGTGATTCAGGTGAGTATCCTCACCTTACTATATGATGTTGCATGTTAGGCATCTTGTATGTTATTTACAGTTATATGATTTGCTCTATATCTGTGGCTATTTGTTGTTGGGCTCAGTACTGATGCGTGTCCCCTCGTAGCTGTTGTATGACGAGTTGGACTATTGCCTTGTCCCATAGCTGTTGTATGATGGGCTGGGCCATAACCGGGAACCCATAGCTGTTGTATGATGGACGCCCGTAGCTGTTGTATGGCGGGTAGGGTCGGGTCGTTCTAGAGGATGGATTGTTTAATGTGTGGGCATGTATGGTAATTTGTGGAACTCACTAAGCTTTATGCTTACCCGTTGATTTTAAAACATTTTCAGGTACTTCAGTTGATAAAGGGGTGAGCTCGGCGTGACGGCGGCGCATCGCACATTTATGATTTGTAGTTATATTATTAAATAAGATTTATATAATTATGGGACGTATACACTCTGATAATAGTTTTGATGAACACCGCTTAAGCAAGTTAATAAGATTATCTATGTTTTTACTTACATTTTTAAAGAAAATTTTTGGATTGAAAATTGGGGCGTTACAAATTGATATCAGAGCCTTGGTTTGAGGGATTTGGATGAACTGTATTGGGAATCCAAACTCAAACTTAGGACTGAGAGCTTTTCGTTAAAGAAATAATGTTTTTTTTCTATAGAATTTTAAGTAGTTGGGTTGAATAACGTGTGGAAGATTCCCTTGCATGTTCTAGTTTGATTGTTGCTTGGGGATTTGAAACATGGTATGCACACCTGACTTATGATTTTTAACGGATAATGGGTTTCGAAAAGAATGAGATGCGATGCAAACCGTCAACCGAGCTCAAGTAAGTTTTTATGATTCCCAATTACCCATGCCAAGTTTGTGTTATGTGATGATATATGTATGCTAGAAAATAGGCGTGGAATTTAGTTAGGAAATGCATGCTAGAAATGCTTGGATTAGGATGCCTTCTGCCTGTTGTTTGTTATTTGTGCTGCTTTAGAATCTATGCTAATACTATTAGGTTGCTTAGTGAATGCTATTGGGTTATATACAATTAGGATAAGATAGCCTAAGAATTCTTGGTCTAGCCTTACTGGCTGTTCCTTGTTTGGTTGTGACTTTGGGGTAGGATCATTTATTTTAATGTCTATCTTATTCTCGATTGTGTACGACTGTGTGTCCGTGAGGCGACTCGATGGTGTTAGCAGAAGTTCTTTTAGGCACGGGTGGGGTGTGAGATCCTAGGTAGCCTAGGATAAGTGTTAGGCACTTAGGTGCGAGACAGTATGAATACCAATGTCAAATAGATGAGTGAGTGGTGCATTAGAGTATTAGGGGACAAATTCTGGAACAAGTACGAATAGGTGTGGAAGGTAGTACAGGGCCCGTACTACCGAAAGCACAGGATTCATACATGAGTCAGGAAGAGTTACCCAAAATTCTAAGGAACCGGGTAGGGTAGAGAATCAGGTATGATTCACATTATGGGTTAGTGGCGAAAAGGAAGCACACGTCTTCATCGTGGCGATGTTCGGTAATGAAGAGTGGATTGGGAGTTGTTTCGGGTGTAACCGATTGAGGTAGATCGTGATGGATCATTGGTGCAGAAATTTATCGCAGTTGAGGTATCAACGAGGGTTATGATTGATAGCAATGGGTTAGGCGATGCATCTGGGTTGCTAGCCGATGCATCTGGGTTTTGCATGTCGGTGTTTCGAAGGTCTATGGATTTGAATCCCGATAGACCTTATTCCTTTTTAATGGACTACCGGCATTGTATGAGGATTTGATTTGTTACAAAGGTTCGAGGCGCCGATCGATCGCGATCAGCACTAGGTATTGGCACAGATTCCAAGTGGGGGAGAGTGGGTGTTCTAAGAGAATAAATAAAGCTTAATGCGTGTATAGCTCAGCTACTGGAATATGGAAGTACTTGCATTACGAATTATCAAGCGTTAGCTTGGGTTATGATGATAGAGAGAGAAGGGATTGGCAGCTTGTTGGAAACTAGGGGTGAGCAAAAACCGAACCGCATGGTTAAAAAACCGCAAAAAACGAAACCGATTAACCGCAACCGAAACAATAACCGACGGTGAGGTTTTCAATTTTGAAATAACCGCAAAATTGCGGTGCGGTGCGGTTATATGACATATGCCGTACTGAAATAACCGCAACCGCACCGCATTCAATAACCGCAAACATAACCGCACCGCTAACCGCATAATTGAATAATTATATAGTTTTTATATTAATTAATATGTAGTTGTAACTTGTAAGTTTGAGAGATGTGGTTGTTTATTTTAATCTTTAATTGGTTTAATCGTAAAACAAGTACTAAATTCATATGGTTAAAGAGACCGCACATAATAACCGCACAAAATAATCGCACCAAATATATGCGGTTAATAACCGAAACCGCAACCACAAAAACCGCAACCGCATAAAATAACCGCATAACCGCACCGCGCTATTAACCGCACCATTTGGTTATTAAAAATTTAATAACCGCATTTGCGGTTAGCGGTACGGTTTTGGCCAATAACCGCGCCTAACCGCACCACGCTCACCCCTATTGGAAACTGTGGCCTGGGAATCTGCAGAGAGGTTCCAGAGGATTACTAGGTACTCCTTTAGGGAATGGACTAGAATCCAGATTGATTTAAGTGCCGACATTATGTCGACTTGTGTCACTCGAAGAGCAGGAAGGGCCCGTCCAGCTGCTGAAGCTGATGGACCTTGACTCCTGCTACCCAGCTGAAGTTAGAGTAATTGGAGACTACGTACAAGGTATGACGAAAAATGCGAGTAGTGTGTGACTTATGGGATAAAGACCCACAAAAGATGGCTCCTTGGACAGATAGCCACAAGTAGAGGGTTGAAGCGGAAAGGGAAGAAGGGTTCCCAGTGTGACATAACCGACCATTGAGGATGGAAGTCTCATGACAATGAGGGAGACGGCGTGGGGATGGATACCCGCGATCTAACAAGGCAGGGAGCTCGCCGGCAGGGGCTAAGGCCTTGAAAAGGGAAAGTTGTAGCTTGGAGGAGGAAGATGGGAGTGTCATTGCGTGCTGGAGCTAGCAAGTGGTTATTGGTGCATCAAGTAGCTTTTCACCTTAGGGTAAAGGTGTTTGGAATAGTTTTGAGTAAAGGGAATTCTGCAAATTCAAGGAAGCGGTTGGAGGTTGTATGCATTGCGAAGAGGCAAGGATCTTGGCCATGCTAGGGATGCGTGGTCACTTCCATGGGAGTTTTGAATATTTCCATTAAGGCGCGGAGAACGTTGGACGATTGTATTTTGTTTCAACTCAGGACCTGGATGGCAGTAGGAGCGAGAGAGTCAAGTTTGGTATAAAAAGGGCAGAGCATGGAAGTTGGGACGCCGGACTAAGGAGACAACGCGACCTGTTGGTTCGACTGCAAGATTGCGCAAGCTATGGTGACTTTGGACACCATGGGTTACGCTTGCATGGACTGATACTCAGAAGGATTGACGTAGAGAAATTATTCAGAGACCGGGAATCTACTTCAGGCTTCAGCAAGAGTTATACATGTAGGACAAACGTTTTCGAAATAAGGAATGTGTCATATGTGACATCTCATCTCAGGAGCGCTAGTCAATAGTTTCAAGGAATGAAAGTATCGCGAGCCGAGAATCCTTCCCAGGCAGGAAGGGCTGGGCGAGGTTAGGAAGGAGTTAGAGTGAGGTTTTAAGGAAATGTCTTGGTGAGATTGTGTATCAATCGGGAAGGATCAGCGCGGAAGCAACATATTAAGCAACGATGGGATCAAGCCATGGCGGAAGTTATGTTATTCGGAGAATATAAGGGATGCTAGGAACAAGGATAAGCGTTGGCCAGGAGCATTGGGTCTTATTGATCGATTGAGATTTTTACGTCGTGGAGGATTAGAATCTCACGTGAGTACCAAGGTACCGTGCCTTGTCCAAGATTGAGCTGCATTGTGCCTCGGTGAGAGGTAGGGTGTTGTCGAATGAAGAATACTATGTTGCAGTGGCGCAGTGCGGTGTTCTGGTGAGTACTTCGTGCTGATCGGAAGTGTTGGGTCCTTTATTATAACAATTCTGTGCCATGTTCCCACAAGTACGAGATACGATTATAGCGGGCTGATTGGTCAGATTGGTTTGTGGGGGCAGATGATTTCTATACGGGAAGAGATAATGGTTATCTGGGTGCCGAAGATTAGTACCCTTGGATTGTTCAGTAGGATGGGAGATAATTATGGACCCCTCCATGATCGCATTTGCCAGATTAGTTGAGGTGAAGACTTTTTTGATTTTCGGATGGCTGCTTAGCTGGTAGGAATGAAAACCAAGGGCGGATCAGGGCGACATGAAGACTGGGCGGATCGGATTCAAGATAAGGATTTAGATGGGAAACCGTGGAAGGGAACGCCTTTAGGTGATATAGTTCGGGTAAATAAAGGTTGTGGGGTGGGGTTAGCAGAGGATGGCTAACCTATTATGGTCGCCTTGGATGTTAGATACAGACGGGGCTTTTGTGCGGTGATGAACGAAGAGTTTGTGTCAAGTTTTTCGTTTGCCCGAAGGGTGATGTGGATGTATATGATATTTGAGAGGATTATTGGTGATCTGGCCGGTAAGGGAGTGGGAATGGATAAGTGGTGAGATGTTTGATCGGTGGGAAGGTCAAGGCTAATCACCAAAGGACTTGTAGCTAATTTGGTCTCCGAAGGTTCCTGAGGTAGAATCTAGAGGTATGCCTATATGGGTTCATCGTGGAAGTACCAAGGAACCCCTCAGTGTGTTGATAAAATCAAGGATGTCGTAGACCGATCGAGTAGGAGTGCTCGCTTTAAGTCTATTATAGTATGCTGGTCTATGAAGGGTGGATGATGTTAAGGCTCGTGAGAAGGTACCCTGATATGGTGCTCTGGATGGTGATATCAGGTAAGGAGGTGCAGCTCACCCAGGAGTTTAGGAGAAGGTTCGTAAAGTTGCGACACTCAACTTTGTTTCAGTATTGTGCATCACCCTTAGAAGGATGGCTGTATGGGGAGATCAATGTAGACGCTTGAAGGAGTTCCTTCGAGATTACGTTATTAGTTTGGTGGGAGTTGTAGTTTCTTATGTAACGTTGGTAGAGTCCTTTATGATAATGTTTAGCACACGAGAAATGGTCTCTTGTGCAAGAAGTCGTACGGGAGAGGGTGTCAGGATTTCTATGTGTTCAGGAAGAGATTGTAGACTGATTTGAGCCGGAAGAAGAATCATGATAATATGCAGTGTTAGGACCTGAGTTTATCGGTCGGAGTTTTGTCGTTAAGGTACCGATGTACTGGAAAGTTGGACCCCGGGTATACCGGATCGTTGTTAGTGTAGTAGATAGAATCTATGGCTCAATCAGGCTTGTAGTAACTTCTAGATTTCTTAGTTGAGGCTGTGCAATGCGACGCATTCTGTAGCGTGCAATTGGGAGAGAAATTGCGAGACGATGGTCCGATCTCGAGTTCCAGGTTGGAAGTTTTGTTCTTCTTAAGGTGTCGCCTTGGGAGGGGGTTATTAGGAATCGAGGAAAGCCTGGCTCTAGGTATATTGGACCATATCGAATCATCTCACAAGTAGGTAAGGTAGCCTACCGATTGAAGCTGCCCGAGCAGCTTAGCCAGATTCACGACACGTTCCACGTTTCCCGACTCAGGAAGTGTATTACCGATGAAACTTCAATTGTGCCCTTGGAGGGTATCCAAATTGACGAACGCTTGAATTATGTGGAGCGACCGGTTGCTATCAAAGAAAGGGAAAATAAAGACTTCACGAAATAAGACGATAGGGGTAGTTAAGGTGTAGTGGCAGCATCGTAAGGGGTCTGAATGGACTTAGGAACCCGAGGAAGAAAATGTGGAGGTATTACCCCAAGTTGTTTTCAGGCACAGATTTCGGGGACGAAATCCATTCAAGTGGGGGAGAATTGTAAGACCCGTTCCACCGAGGCGCGGCCCGAATGGATCCGCGGTGCGGCCCGGGAAGAATCTGGATACGCGAGTGATTTTGTACGCGCAGCGCGGCTTGGTAAAATCCGCGGCACGGTGCGCCGCAGTCATGAAAAACCCTAATTCGAGTTTAAACGCCTATATAAAGGGACCCAGCCCTAGGGTTCGTGTTTTTTGGGAATTTATGGAGTAGAGGCGACGGGTTTTGGTAGAGACTCTTCGGTTTCGAGACTTTAGAGGTTTTTGGAGATTAGAAGAGGGAGATCCAACGCGAGAGAAGGCTTGCGACGGATCGTGGGCATCACTCCGCTTTTCAGAAGTAAGGTAAGAAGATTTACCTTTCTGAATTTCTTTTTTATCTCGTCATGGGGTGTTACCCATTGGTTTGTAGCCTTAGATGACTTGTAACACTTAGGGTTTGGACCAAGGACATGCATGGACTTGCATGTCCATAAGGAAGTGACCTTAGGGTAGTTTTCTGATCCCAGGAAGGGTTTAGAAAGGAACCCTAGCCGATTGATGTACTGTTAAGCGCTAATAGCATTTTGGAATGTTACGAGCCGCGACGCGGACTGGCTATGTCAGCGGCGCGGACTCGGCGAACCCCCGTAATTATGCGATGGTAGCCGCGGCGCGTAGGGTGAGGAGCCACGCCGCGGCGAGCGACTGTTTGACCCAAAGGTTTGGTTTTGACCCTGGTTTGGTGGCAAACGTTGGGTCTGACCTTTAGGCAAGTCTATAAGAGTTTGGCCAATACTTAATATGTTGTATATGTGGGATTTAGGTGATTGGACGGGCCTAGTTTGGGATATTAGCGATTATCCGGACGGTTGTGATTCAGGTGAGTATCCTCACCTTACTATATGATGTTGCATGTTAGGCATCTTGTATGTTATTTACAGTTATATGATTTGCTCTATATCTGTGGCTATTTGTTGTTGGGCTCAGTACTGATGCGTGTCCCCTCGTAGCTGTTGTATGACGAGTTGGACTATTGCCTTGTCCCATAGCTGTTGTATGATGGGCTGGGCCATAACCGGGAACCCATAGCTGTTGTATGATGGGTAAAACCTTCCCGTGTCCATAGCTGTTGTATGATGGACGCCCGTAGCTGTTGTATGGCTGGTAGGGTCGGGTCGTTCTCGAGGATGGATTGTTTAATGTGTGGGCATGTATGGTAATTTGTGGAACTCACTAAGCTTTATGCGTACCCGTTGATTTTAAAACATTTTCAGGTACTTCAGTTGATAAATGGGTGAGCTCGGCGTGACGGCGGCGCATCGCACATTTATTATTTGCAGTTATATTATTAAATAAGATTTATATAATTATGGGACGTATACACTCTGATAATAGTTTTGATGAACACCGCTTAAGCATGTTAATAATATTATCTATGTTTTTACTTACATTTTTAAAGAAATTTTTTGGATTGGAAATTGGGGCGTTACCGTTCTCAACCTTGTTTAACTCATGTAAATTGGTTATCTCAATCAATTAAGATGTGCAATAATTCAATTTAGATATAGTCAAACCATTCATAATGAATTATAACTACTCACCTGAGGTCTGTTCAGTTTGTGGTCCACCCCTACCTCGTGTATCTCTTTCCCTTCTATGAGTATCTGTTGAACAATGACATCACATATCATACCTCAAACATCCTCAAAACAATTCAACAACATCTAACTCAATGGACCAAGAATCAATAGCTAACAAAGATCACAAACTATGAATATCATGTTCTATCAACTCAAAACTTCCAAATTTCGCAGTTTTTTACCAAATTAACCGTTAAAACTTCGCAATAATCATAATCGAAACTCAATACAACACATATTAACAACCTATTAACAACACATGAGCTAATTCAAAGCAAAATTTTAGATTTAAGAACCTAGGGTTTAAAACCCTAAAACCAAAAATCACAAACCTCGAAATCAAGAACTCAAGAACGTGTTTCGGTGTTAAATCCGACTTCCCTAAGCTTTTCCTATGCAAAACTGTAACACCCCATTTTCGATTTAACATTTATTAATAACGTCTATTATTTTGGATGTGTTTGTTTTTTTAAGACAAAATAGATTCATTATTTAAACGATGATGTGTACAATTAAATTGCGGTTGCTTCGAATAATAATAATAATAATAATATAAATTCTTAGTTCTAGTTATAGTTAAAGGGAGGAAAGTCTCAAAAACGAAAACTTAAAATTGTTGAATAATATGACTATGGGTTAAACAAAAATAGATGACTAAATTGGAGGGGCCAATGTTGTCATAGTTCGGAAGTGCATTAAATGATCCGGCCTTAGTTGCCCACGTGGTCTTCTCCCTCAAATTGAGGATTGTCTTGTAGTCAATGGTTTGGTGGAATTTTATCCCATGTACTGGCTCTAAATTATTAAGGGGAATCCTAGATAAATCAACCTAACTAAGCCATAAATTACCCTTATCTCTCCCGTTTTCTGCTGCCCTGTCGTTTTTCTTTGGTTGCTGTTATGGGCTTGGTGAGGAAGAAAATATATGTGCGTGTGATGGTGAAGAAATCCTAGGATCATGATCAAGAAATTGAAGTAAGTTTATCTTCTCCCTTTCTTTCGTAATCAAAACCGTACCACAACACCATCACATTCTTCACCTTGGGTTTATGTGTATGTAAGTGTGTGTGAGGTATTCGAAGGACTCTTTCTGATCTTGAGGTCTAGATGTTATTTCTGCAAGCTTCTATATTGACACGCCTAGGTCGTCGTGCGGTCAAAAATAAGAGTAAAATACCTAACACACACTAGTACAGTGGTAGTCAGGGTCGATCCGCAGGAGTTACGTGGTTAGGACAAGACGATAGTATACCAACTATAGTGTCACAGCTACAGTCAGCGGTATTGTTTCTACTTTTCCAAAAACCAACTAAAAACACAATTCCAAGACCAATGCAAAAACCTAACTCAAGCATGAACTAAACTAACCCAAATCAAATCCTAGACTAAAGTTCCTTACTGAAATCAGAACTAAATTCAGAATCCATAAGCAATATTCAATTCCAAACACATCAACAAGCATTCAAACATCCAAAATACCGAAAATTGCAAATAAACTGTAAACCGAATGATTAACTTTTATAAATCCAAATCAAACATCAAACCAATATCTAAACACTCAAATATCAGATCTAAACTATCAACTATTCTACTGAAATCAGAAGCTACAATTCTAAACGAACATCGAGTAATCGAGGGAAATCCCGATTGCGGAATACCTCGATACCGAGTTGATAAAATAAGAGAAAAACCAAATAACTAACCAAAATGGTGATTCCCACTGAAAAACTGACGAAATAGTGCCTTCGGATCCCTCCTTCGCGTCCCGGGATGAGTGAAAAGTCGGACGGGACTCCGGTATTTATAATAGTGCGAAATTAGGGTTTCCGCGCCGCGGCCAAGCAAAATCCGCGACGCGCGTGTTGCCTTATCCCGACTTTCGGAGTTTAAAATTCAAAAACGAAGATTTTATCCGGTCGCGAGATAGCGGCGCTATCTCAAGAAATAGCGGCTCTATTGTCGATAGCGGCTCTATCTCAAGAGATAGCGCCTCTATTTCTGTCAGGTCCATCTTTTTGCCTTTTTCGCTCCACAACTTCTCCAGAATTGCACTAAAACCCCTGCATTTACACTAAAAACATTTCCAAGCACTTTGGCACAAAAGTAAGCGATATTAGCCAATTAATAATGATAAATTAACTAAAACACGGCTCAACAACGCCTAAAATACTTGATATTACTAGGCGTTGTCAAACACCCCACACTTGTGCCTTGCTTGTCCCCAAGCAAGAGAGTTTTTAACAGATTTTAACTAAGACTCAAACAATTTTTGAATGTGTTTAATTTCAAAGCTTATTGTCCCCAGAGTTAGATGGAATAGTTTGTGAAAACATAATCGGAATATTCTTTGGAATTCACGACTTTCTAAAGAACCATTGATTACAAATTTTCGGTATGCAAAAAGCAAACTTACTCATTCAGATTCTAAAGGCTATTAAAGAACTGTCCATGACTTTCGATGATGTCCGTGTAACGAGCTTTCGAAAATACCATCCCAAACCAGACGATCTTAGGTGGTAAGGTGTATAAGTGCCTCTTTGAGGCCACCCTTTTCGGACCTACCGGCTCGAACAACAAAGGCCACAGATTGACAATTCCTTCCTAAATTCCAAACTTAAAACACTCCAATCTTCTAACTCTTAAAACTCAACTTATTTGACTAAACTACTAGCTTGATCACAACTAAATGGTATTTCTCGAAAAATACCAATGCTATAACATTCAAAAATTATTCGTTTCAAAATTACAATCTAATAAAAATTTTGAAAAATTGCTAAAAATTTTAAAAATTTGATCATTTTCCGCAAAAATTTTCAAAAACTACTCTTTCGACCTTCCACACCCCACACTTAAAACCGTACAACGTCCCCGTTGTACATAAAATGATTTCAAAACTATGGAGAAAGAGTTACCCCTTAGGAACGGCGAATTGCTTGATTGTCGGGACCATTTGTAGCAGAATTGATTGTTCGTCGTCTCGATGAAATCCGGGAGTCGGGCGCAGCAGTAAACACGCCGGCATAACACAAGTGCAAGGGTACAGTGACCCCACACTTGCGTTATGCAACTCCATCAGTTGGTACAGCAATCATGGTTTGGCTGGATACTCTTCACACTAACAAAACACATTAAAAATATAAAAGTTGCAAAACACAAAAGAAGATAATACATTACGAGTTGATGTCCTTGCTGATTCCCCATTTCCGCGACACCGAAGTGTCAAGGCCGCGACGCGTAGACGTTATGAGATCCAGTTTTCATCGATCAAGGTTGAAGGTCCGCGGCGCCATCAAGATGTCCGCGTCGCGAGTATGCGCGAAAAGCCCCTGTGCATCGGGTCTCTCCTCGGTCCGCGTCGCGGTTTTGTGATGTTGGCGGCGCGACTCCCGAATTTTCTTTGTTTTCCTTTCTATTTACTCACCCTCACCCCTCACTTAGGACATACAGTATTACACTCAACAATAATCATCCTCAATGGTATTTTGACCAAAAATAAAAATAAAAATAAAAGAAAATACATATCGAAATGTCGGGTTGCCTCCCGAAAGCGCTTCTTTGTTCGGTCTTTTAGCTGGACCGTCTTTCTGCGGCTACGGTGGGTCGTACACCATTTGAATCTGCTGAATTTCAGTCACCACCGTCCCTTCGTTGATTCCATACTCCAATTTACCCGGGTCAAATGGTTTGCCGGTTCCTCTGCTGCTGCCCGGTTGTCGTTTTCTGATTATTTCGTGCCAATGCTTAGAAATAGATTTAAACCTCCAAGCTCGGTCCTTCCTTCGGCATCTCTTCAAGATCACAGGCTTGACATGAAGCGCGCCCAGTGCCTCTCCCAGTAATTGTTTTGCAGATTTCATTTTGCTTGCGTCTCGCGTGCTAACTTCAGTTTGCAATTTTGGCTTGCAGTACCAATAAAGGTTTTCCAATCGAATGGGATCGGAAGGCAACACATTGAGATGCTCCCGAATGTCCTCATCGATGGTATTGATCACATCTAATTTTCCATTCATGAATGGATCATGAGTGGTGATAAAACCATGTTTCTTATTTTCAAAAACCAACTCGTCAGTATCATCTTCTTGATCATCGTCCAACAGGTGGATCGGGACCAAGAGAGAGCGACTGGTTTAATCTGGTGGTGGTACAAAGTCACCCATCATCAGATCCTCACTTTCAAATTTCTCAAAATTTTTAAAAATTACAGGGTCGGGGGTAATATTGTCATCTACACCCCCTTCCCTAATAGTATCAAAAACTTCAACAGTTTCGGGACCTGCTAGGCTGGGATCTGTACTGTCACTTACAGTCCCCTCCACAACATCCTCATCAATCAAATCGTCTGGTGATGGTACAGATTCACACATCACCAGATCAACATTTTCAAAAATATCAAAATCATCAAAAGCTGTTGAGTTAGAGGTAGCACTGTCACCTACAACCTCTTCCTCAACAACATTTTCGACCCTCTCAGTGGTCTCTTTACTTTCCCACGGTGTATGCCCTTCCATCACATATTCAGGTGATGCAAGTTCACACACATTATCATTGGTATAAAAATCACTCACCTCCGGTTCTGGCGAAGGTGGTGAACATTTCCAACTTTCCTCTAACCTATCTAAAGAAGCTTGCACTTTTTCAAGAGCTTCAGCCTGGTCCTTCTGCTCATGGTAGTTGTTATACATGAATACCCAAAGTTGGGCCCAAGTTATAGAATTCTCAAACTGAGATGACTCCTCGGTCCGCCATCCATTGTCATCGAATGATCCATTGTAGGAATCATCCTCATAATAGGTGTCGGCCGGATTCCCATAATCTTCATAATACTGATCCGGGTACATGTAATCGCCCATTATGAAGACGTACACATACCAAAAATCAACAAATCAAACATCAAAAGAAACAACCCTACTGATCGTCTATCCTAAGCGCACAACTCCCCGGCAACGGCGCCAAAATTTGACACGCCTAGGTCGTCGTGCGGTCAAAAATAAGAGTAAAATACCTAACACACACTAGTACAGTGGTAGTCAGGGTCGATCCGCAGGAGTTACGTGGTTAGTACAAGACGATAGTATACCAACTGTAGTGTCACAGCTACAGTCAGCGGTATTGTTTCTACTTTTCCAAAAACCAACTAAAAACACAATTCCAAGACCAATGCAAAAACCTAACTCAAGCATGAACTAAACTAACCTAAATCAAATCCTAGACTAAAGTTCCTTACTGAAATCAGAACTAAATTCAGAATCCATAAGCAACATTCAATTCCAAACACATCAACAAGCATTTAAACATCCAAAATACCGAAAATTGCAAATAAACCGTAAACCGAATGATTAACTTTTATAAATCCAAATCAAACATCAAACCAATATCTAAACACTCAAATATCAGATCTAAACTATCAACTATTCTACTGAAATCAGAAGCTACAATTCTAAACGAACATCGAGTAATCGAGGGAAATCCCGATTGCGGAATACCTCGATACCGAGTTGATAAAATAAGAGAAAAACCAAATAACTAACCAAAATGGTGATTCCCACTGAAAAACTGACGAAATAGTGCCTTCGGATCTCTCCTTCGCGTCCCGGGATGAGTGAAAAGTCGGACGGGACTCCGGTATTTATAATAGTGCGAAATTAGGGTTTCCGCGCCGCAGCCAAGCAAAATCCGCGACGCGCGTGTTGCCTTATCCCGACTTTCGGAGTTTAAAATTCAAAAACGAAGATTTTATCCGGTCGCGAGATAGCGGCGCTATCTCAAGAAATAGCGGCTCTATTGTCGATAGCGGCTCTATCTCAAGAGATAGCGCCTCTATTTCTGTCAGGTCCATCTTTTTGCCTTTTTCGCTCCACAACTTCTCCATAATTGCACTAAAACCCCTGCATTTACACTAAAAACATTTCCAAGCACTTTGGCACAAAAGTAAGCGATATTAGCCAATTAATAATGATAAATTAACTAAAACACGGCTCAACAACGCCTAAAATACTTGATATTACTAGGCGTTGTCATATATCTTTATCATGATGTTTTTAATAGGTTTAGGGTTGAAAACCCCTAACTCTAATGTGTCGTTGAAAGTGTTAGAAATGCCACTGATTTTGGGACAGTTTAGTAATATCACATAAAATCGTGGGTTTGTCTAATTGGGTTGAGTTTTATGTCCCTATATTGATAATTGTGTCTAGTTTGTTCCCTTAAAAGGTTATGAATTGATTCATACCCTAAATTGTGTGGAATTGTCCATTTTCACTAATTGGTCCAGGTGCTATCAGTTTTGGTACCCTGTCTTAAGAAATTCATTATTAAATGTACAAAAATGGTTTTGGGGCAAGGTCAGTTGCCTTAGTTCCCTGTTGAAGTCTAGTTTGTCCTCACTAAATTTTAGAGTTCAGTTCGTAACCTATTTTGAGCGATTATTATTTCTTTAAGGTGTGGTTCAGTAGGTGGACTGATTGTATCAGTCAACTTTGGAGATTTTTCATTTATTCTTGAAAGGTGCAAATGACATGAGGTAAGACCCTGTGACATTTTCCTTCGGTCTAGTTTACCCATGATTTTTATTGGATTTTATTTTCAATCTTTCCTTGGCGTAATATTACAAATCTTGTTGAGGGTCCAGAAATCAGCCTTGCTGTTGGTTTCTTCTTTTGTGATAATCGTCTTAGGTTTTGGTTTTGGGTGTCATGGTGTGGTTTGGGTTTACTTAAAACTAATTGAATCATATAATAACTCCTTTGTTGAGTAAAAGTGAACAAGGGGGGGTGTTATATGTCGAGACACGGTGCATGTCGAAAGTTATAAACATTTAAACTATGAGCAACGCTATAAGTATCTATTTATAGTAAAGTTAATTAGTGTATTTGGTAATAATTAACTTAATATACCTTATAGGAGTATAAGGTGTGCATTTTTAAGCTTGGTTGGATTTGCTGAGTTGCCGCACGGATTTCTACATTGCCGACTTGAGGTGAGTACATGCAGTATTTTTACCCATTCTAGGGTACATGGCAAGTAAGTATTTTCAAGATTTCTTACAAAATTTCTATATGTGAAATTACATGCAAGAGTATTATTTCTAACTTGTTGTGAAAGTATAATGCTATATTTGAAGTTATGTTTTGAACTATAAGTTAAGATAAGTGAAAGTATGTTGGTCTATGAACCAACTATGTGAATGTCTATTTTGATTACAAGTTATATATGTTTTCTAGTATGAATGGCATATAGCCACAAGATGTTTAGGAAGTATGTTTTGGTTATAAACTGTACAGGTTTTCAAGTATGAATGGCATATAGCCATAAGATGTTGGAAAGTATGATTTGGCATAAAGCTTAGAATGTTATAAAAACATGTTTTGAACGTATGATTATTATGTGAAGAAAGTTATATGTTTGGCATTTAGCCATAAAGACAGAAAATGATGAAGTTTGGCACTTAGCCACTATTTTTATGTATGTGAATAATTTTAAAGTAAGCAGAAAGTGTTTTATATGACTGGTAATTGTAGCAAGCAGCGTTAGTAAGGGAACTATGTTCCAACCTACCCGGGTTAGGTAAGGGGTCTACTGGGGCAAAAGCCACATCGCGAAGTAGATTGCCTCAACACTTCTATGGTGAGGATTGATCCGTTCTTTCTAGCCATAGAGACTTGGGGTATCACTTATGGTGATTAAAGCCCTAAGTATAAAAATCCAGCAAGCTTATAAAACCAGTCAAAGAAAGTAAGAAAGAAGTTATTTTTGTAAAGTATGTTATGAAGTGATTTTGAAAAGTAAAGAGTTATAGTATATTATTACTATAAAGTTTTGACAGAAGTTTTATGTTATAAATTTACAAAAAAAATTGGAAAAAGAAGTTAAAGGTTTGAGTCTAAAACTCATGTAACTCACGAGACATTATTGTCTTATGTATTTTATGTTTTGCCATGTATTACATGTTAAGATGATATGTTATAGTTGAATGAAGTTTAGCTGGAGTGGAGGCCGAGTTAGCTCCCGTCTTGGACTCAAGGTTAAATCCTTTCTTGCTTACTATGGTTAGTTTTGATATGGATTTGTACACCCACTGTTTTAAGCATTTAAATTATCGGTTTTTGATAAACCGTATTTTTGTATTCATGAATTTATACGAAAAACCATAGTTTTTGCAAACAGTAGAAATGGGGTGTCACAAGTTGGTATCAGAGCCATAGTTTAAGCGAATTAGGATTGGCTTGTTCCACTCCTAGGCTTAAACTCATGCTATAGGAAAGTTAGTTTATGAAAGTATGCTATATGGTGTCTTAAATGATTAAGACATTATGCATTATTTAAAGTATGGAAATATATAAAACAAAGAAGTGTTAAGTTAACGTTTAAAGTGAGCAAAAATCTGACCGTTAGGAAAATTATATGATATTTTCCATAACCGCCTAAATTTATTAAAGACTATGTTTATAAAGTAGAAAGATTTCCAGTATTGATCACCATGTATTTACAATGGTGTTATATGTTAAAGGAACCAGTGTCCCATGAGACATTGTGGTAACGACAGAATCAATATGTATAGGTGATTATGGTAATATGGGACCGTATTATCATAATCACAGGATATGTATTGAGACTGGTGAAATCGTAAAGGAATTATGGTAGTCTGGTGAGTAAGGAGTGTGAAGAGAGTAATAAGAATAACATAGGGATTATATGCCTATGTAATAAAAATAAGTAACATTATAAGTATTAAAGGTTAATGCAGTGGATATATACCATTTAGTATGACAAGGTAAAAGAAATTAATAAGATAGTTAATACTCCCGAGACAATATGAAAGGAACCAGTAAAAGAGACATGGCCAGAATGTATAAATATATTGAAAATGTTAATGGAGTATTGACACGCCTAGGTCGTCGTGCGGTCAAAAATAAGAGAAAAACCTAACACACACTAGCACAGCGGTAGTCAGGGTCGATCCACAGGAGCTTCGTGGTTAGACTAGATGAGAGATTACCAACTAGTAGTGTCACAGCTACAGTCGGAGGATCTGGTTTCTACCTTCCTAATCACTAGCAACAAAAGCAATGATCAAACACACTCAAGCCAAGCTAAGCTAAGCTCAAATGACCTAGTCACTTTCTGAAATCAGAAGTACATCTCTGAATCAGAAGCAATCAAAGGCATCCAAACTAGCAAAACCAAGCAAAGCATAAACTAGCCACTAACTAAAGTTCTACTGAACAGTTACTAGCCAAGGTTTAATGCTTACAAACTAACCTAATTAGCTACTGATTTCAACAAAGGAAACCAGTCCCAACAAGGTCAAAACAATATCCAAACATAAATCAAACATCCACAACCAAACACAAGCATAAAAACACCAAAAAGCTAAGATTAAATGTAACCAAATGCTTTGCATTAACCAAATCCGAATCCAACATAAAAACAGTAACCAAATGGTCCAAAAACAGAAGCCAAAGCTTAATATCGATGGTTGTCACACCCAAAGATACAAAACCAAGCTTAAATCCAACTATTTAATTACAAATAAAATCTAAAACTAACCAATACCAAATGAGAGTCTTCTGGAATGAAATCTTGGAGTCAAAGAGCTTCAAGGTCGATTTTACACCCGGTCTTTGCTAGGGTTTTCGGCTGGAAATGCATCTATTTATACTTGCAAATTTCCCGCAGCCGTGCCGCACAGAAGTGAATTCCGCGACGCGCGTACTAATCTTTTCCCGTTTCTTCGGCATTTGAATGTGTTCCACTGCCTTAAGCCCGCGTCGCGCAGATGATGTATCCGCGGCGCGCGTACGAGTTCCCTTGATTTTTCATTCTTTCCAAACTTCTTCCTTTTGCACGCTTTTAGTCCCTGTTTCCATTCTTTTTCTCCAAACAAGTCCTGGCATGAATAGTGAGAATACCCAGACATATTTGATATAATTTTATCAAGAACAGGGCTCAACAACGCCTAAAATACTTGATATCACTAGGCGTTGTCAAACACCCCACACTTGTGCCTTGCTTGTCCCTAAGCAAGAGAGTTTTTAACAAATTATAATAAGGAATCAAACAATTTTTTTTGACTGTGTTTAGTTTCAAAGTTTATTGCTCTTCGAGTTAGAGTGGAATAGTTTGCGAAAACATAATTGAATTGTTCTTTGGAATTCATGGCTTTCTAGAGAACCCTTGATTACAAACTTTCTGTCCACAATGAAGTGTACTTATTCATTCAGATTCTAAAGGCCATTAAAGAATTGTCCATGACTCTCGATGTTGTCCGTGTAGCGAGCTTTCAGAAATACCATCCCAGACCAGACGATCTTAGGTGGTAAGGTGCATAAGGCCCACCCATTTTAGACCTACCGGCTCGAACAACAAAGGCCACAGATTGACACTTCCTTCCTAAATTCCAAACTTAAAACAGCTCAATCTTCTAAACTCGTAAAACTCAACTTATTTGACTAACTAATAGCATGATCACAAATAAACAGTATTTCTTGAAAAATACTAATGCTATCACAATAACAAACCATTCATTTCAAAATTGCAATTTATTAAACATTTTGAAAAATATTGCTAAAAATTGAAAAATTGATCATTTCTGCAAAAAAAAATTCAAAAATTACACTTTCGACCGTCCACACCCCACACTTAAAACCGTACAACGTCCTCGTTGTACAAAAACTATTTCAAAACAAAGGAGAAAGAGTTACCCATTTTTGGACGATAGACTGCTTGGTGCTCGATATCACAGGTATAATTACGTACAGATGGATCCTTGATTTCGTATGCTGGAGTTGTAGCGCTACAGTGAACACGCTGGTGGTCGAGACAAGTGGAGGGGGCACGATGACCCCACACTTGTCTGAGACAACTCCTTCTCAAATTGGTATATCATGCATAACTTAACAAACAAATTAAAAACAAACATGACAAATAAAATATGAACAAATATACAGATAGAAGTGTCATAAGTTTATACATATATCCCAAAAAATATAAAAAGGAAAGAAAAAGAAAAAAAAGTACATCAATCACTGCCAGGTGGCCTGGAGGGTCCGGCCTCATGATCATGGGCCCTGGCTGGGAATGGTCGGGGGCGTCGGCCCTGCTGAGTGGCCATCTCCAAAAGTACCTCCCCTATCCACTCGAGCTGGTCCTCCATCCTCGCAACCCGGGCCTCCAACTGATGGATGGCCGCTGAGTCCTCCTGCGGCTGTGGCTGCGGCTCTGGTGCTGGCTCTGGTGCTGGCTCTGGCCTCCTACGTCTCCTGCCAGGCTGGGCGTACGCGGGCTGAGGTGCCTGAGGAGGCTCGGTCGGTGCCCGGATGAACTGCCCCGGGCGCTGCTGCTCAATGAGCCGCATCCTCTCCAAAGTGCGTGCTGTAGTGCACGATGGAGGCAGAGCGGTCAAGGAGGCAGCTACAGGGGCAGTGAGAATACCATATGAGCGGGCCAGGCGGGTAATGAAATACCCCCTGGCTAGTGGACTACTGGAAGAAGCTCCCGTCGAATGAGTGGAGAGGGCAACCGCGAGGGCGAAGGGGAGGTGAAGGAATCGGGACGGGTCGAGGAGGACCCACAAGTATGTCATGTCGTCGCCCGACACCTTCTCGCCCCCCTCCCGATGCATGATGGAGGTGGAGACGATGCGGTGCATGAGGCGGTGGAGTGGATCGCGTAGGTGGCTCTCCCTCGAGGTCCCTGCCTCATACATAACATTGGACAATGGTGCCCAAACCTCCATGTTGGGAGCCCTGTCCGGCTCCCCCTGAATACAGGACCCGAAGAACCGGGTGAAATAGCGATGCTGGAGGTCTGCTGGAGTATATAGGCCCACTCTCCTCCCGAACTCCCGGAGGTTGCACTCCCTGTGCTCACCTCCCAAACAAAAGCGTACTAGTCTGGAACGCGGGTCTCCCGCCCGAGGTGCGAATTGGATGGTGGATATGAACTCCAGTAGCAGCTCCGTGTAGACCACGTCCTCGTCTGTGGCCATGATCCTGTCCCAGCCACGGCACGTAAATGATGCCTCCTCATGGGTCCAGGTGCGATGCAAGAATGGCTCGATCGCACCCCATAACCCTGCGTCTCTCAATATATCTCTGTCAATAACCGTCGCCTCGAGGACCCGGTGACGAGTCAATGTGTCTCTCCTCGAAGTGTACTCTGCCGAACTGGCCAGCTCATCGGGGAACTGGAGGAAAGCGTGCTCCAATCTGAACATCATCTGCAAAAAGAAAATATATCCACAAAACAAAAATTTTGCAAAATCAGTCCCTGTCTTCCCAGCCGCACCGCGGCACGGCCCAAGAGCAAGGGCGCGGCGCGGCGTGCGGCTGTTTCCAAACCTCGATCCAAATTCTCATTTTAACCTGCTAAAACTCAATATAATCATACCACAAGGTAGCCTGGGTGCCGACTAGCTCATCTAGGGTCTCCATTTGGCAAAACAAACACCCTATGAGCTAGCATTAGCGATTCTAAGTTTTGAACTATTTCGAGCAAATCACTAAAATTAACTACCTAATCACTAGTTTTAACGAGTAATAGATAGTTAGAATGGCGTACCTTGGCAGTGGGAATAAAATGAGCAAGAAAAATTGCAAGAGAATTTCGATAACCAGAGCTCTGAGTCATGTGTGGGTCGTGTGAGCTGCGGCTTACCTTATAAAGGAGAAAACCGACTGATCGTTTACCGCGTCGCGGGTTTACGCTTTGCGCGTCGCGCGTGTCACCAAATCAACCCTTGCGCATCGGGCTGGTTTACGATCCCGCGTCGCGTAATTTAAATACCCGCGGCGCGGATTTCAAAAATTTCAAAACTTCTCAAATGACCCCACACTTATTTCAAACTACTAGTACGTGCAAAAAGATTGATGTATTTTTTGTATTTTCCTAATTAATTCAAAGAAATATATATCCTAACTTATGACACAATGGGTTGCCTCCCAACAAGCGCTAAGTTTAACGTCTTCAGCCAGACGTGCTATTTCTTCTACAGCTACGGTGGATCGTATGCCTTCTTCCTTCGCTGATTTTCAGTTACCACCGTCCCTTTGTTGACCCACTGCTTCTCAAACTTTCCTGGGTCGAATGGCTTGTTGGTTCTCCTGTTGCTGCCCAGTTGCTGTTTATTGATTAATTCCCATGAGTGCTTGGAGGTAGCTTTGAACCTCCAAGATCGGTCTTTCCTTCTACATCTCTTCAAGGTTACTGACTTGACATGAAGCGCGCCCATTGCCGCTCCCAATAGTTGTTTTGTAAATTTCATTTTGCCAGTGTACCACGTGCCATCTTCAGTTTGCAATTTTGGCTTGCAATGCCAGTAAAGATTTTCCATTTGACTAGGATTGAAAGGCAACATATCAGGATGCTTCCATATGTCCTCATCGATGGTATTTATCACATCTAATTTTCCATTCATGAATGGATCATGAGTAGTGATAAAATCATGTTTTTTATTATTTTCAAAAATTAACTCGTCAGCTTCAACTTCTTGATCCTCGTCCAACAGGTGGATCGGAACCAAGAGTGAACGACTTGTTTGATCTGATGGTGGTACAAAGTCACCCATCATCGGATCCTTACTTTCAAGTTTCTCAAAATTTTCAAAAATTACAGGGTCAGGGGTAATATTGTCATCTACACCCCCTTCCTCAAAAACATCAACAATTTCAACAAATTCGGGAATTGTTGGGCTGGGATCTGTACTGTCACTTACAGTCCCCTCCATAACATCCTCATCAACCAAATTGTCTGATGATGGTACAGATTCACTCATCACCAGCTCAACATTCTCAAGACCCTCAAAAACATCAAAAGCTGTTGAGTTAAAGGTAGCATTGTCACCTACAACCTCTTCCTCAACAACATGTTCGACCCTCTCAGTGGTCTCTTGACTTTCCCACGGTGTATGCCCTTCCATCACATATTCAGGTGATGCAAGTTCACACACATTATCATTGGTATAAAAATCACTCACCTCCGGTTCTGGCGAAGGTGGTGAACATTTCCAACTTTCCTCTAACCTATCTAAAGAAGCTTGCAATCTTAAAAGAGCATCAGCCTGGTCCTTCTGTTCGTGGTAGTTGTTATACATGAATACCCAAAGTTCGGCCCAAGTTGCAGAATTCTCAGGCTGAGATGACTCCTCGGTCCGCCATCCATTGTCATCGGGTGATCCATTGTAGCAATCATTCTCGTAATAGGTGGCGGCCGGATTTTCATAATCTTCATAATACTGATCCGGGTACATGTAATCACTCATTATAAGGATGTACGCATACCAAAAATCAGCAAAATAAAATCAAACATCAAAAATCAGAAACTAAGTCCTACAAATCACCTAATCTAAGCTCACAGCTCCCCGGCAACGGTGCCAAAATTTGACACGCCTAGGTCGTCGTGCGGTCAAAAATAAGAGAAAAACCTAACACACACTAGCACAACAGTAGTCAGGGTCGATCCACAGGAGCTTCGTGGTTAGACTAGATGAGAGATTACCAACTAGTAGTGTCACAGCTACAGTCGGAGGATCTGGTTTCTACCTTCCTAATCATTAGCAACAAAAGCAATGATCAAACACACTCAAGCCAAGCTAAGCTAAGCTCAAATGACCTAGTCACTTTCTGAAATCAGAAGTACATCTCTGAATCAGAAGCAATCAAAGGCATCCAAACTAGCAAAACCAAGCAAAGCATAAACTAGCCACTAACTAAAGTTCTACTGAACAGTTACTAGCCAAGGTTTAATGCTTACAAACTAACCTAATTAGCTACTGATTTCAACAAAGGAAACCAGTCCCAACAAGGTCAAAACAATATCCAAACATAAATCAAACATCCACAACCAAACACAAGCATAAAAACACCAAAAAGCTAAGATTAAATGTAACCAAATGCTTTGCATTAACCAAATCCGAATCCAACATAAAAACAGTAACCAAATGGTCCAAAAACAGAAGCCAAAGCTTAATATCGATGGTTGTCACACCCAAAGATACAAAACCAAGCTTAAATCCAACTATTTAATTACAAATAAAATCTAAAACTAACCAATACCAAATGAGAGTCTTCTGGAATGAAATCTTGGAGTCAAAGAGCTTCAAGGTCGATTTTACACCCGGTCTTTGCTAGGGTTTTCGGCTAGAAATGCATCTATTTATACTTGCAAATTTCCCGCAGCCGTGCCGCACAGAAGTGAATTCCGCGACGTGCGTACTAATCTTTTCCCGTTTCTTCGGCATTTGAATGTGTTCCACCGCCTTAAGCCCGCGTCGCGCAGATGATGTATCCGCGGCGCGCGTACGAGTTCCCTTGATTTTTCATTCTTTCCAAACTTCTTCCTTTTGCACGCTTTTAGTCCCTGTTTCCATTCTTTTTCTCCAAACAAGTCCTGGCACGAAAAGTGAGAATACCCAGACATATTTGATATAATTTTATCAAAAACAGGGCTCAACAACGCCTAAAATACTTGATATCACTAGGCGTTGTCAAGTATATAGTACAAATATAAAAGAAAGAGTATAACTGAAAATTTCGTTGTCTAACGGAAAACGAATTATGATTATAGAATAAAGATAAAAGTAGTGTCACTACAGTGACCAAAGAAAGAATGATTGGAAAATAATAATAATAATAAATAAAAGTAGTAACACATCGATACATGTGATCCATTACTATAACTTTATATTAATACATTAAGAAAAGTTTACAGAACTACTAACCTAAACTGAAGAATCAGAAGGAAGCGAAAAAAGATCTTCTACACTCCACTCTTTGTCATCATCAGGTTGATTTGTACCTTCTCGAGGATTTGGAAGGGGTATGTTTTCAGTTATTGGAGGAGGAGCTCCAAGGTGTGGGGTCTCGATAGGGTTGGAACCCGTAACCCCATGATTATGGGCTAAATATTGACTCATTTGGGGAGTGTGTAAGTAGGGAAGGGTTCCAATTCGGAACCAGTTGGGGGTAGCTATAAGAAGGAGGAAACCAGGCTAGTTTACCTACAGAGCTTCCAAAATTTCCCTCACTCACAGGCTCGAGTAAACCAGGATTAATACTACTCATACCAGAATTAGATGGCAGAGATTGCTGCTGTGTATGAGTTCTTGATGAAGTTTCCCTCTTTTCCAGAAATTTTCTTTTCTTATATTCAACCTTATGAGCAACTTGTATTAGTTTCTTTGTGCCGTCTGTTAGACCCGATTGTGACCCTTCAATTATTGCTTCTTTCTCCCTTTTTAGGTTGGGTATTAAATCTTTCGATAATCCTGCTGCTCCACTAAACTCGTTACCAAATTCCTGTGACATAAATAATTTTAGTAATAATAACTTTATGATATAAAAAAATGTAATTCCTTACCTCAACACGATCAATAAGAGTTTGCAGACTCTTAAGTTATCGTTGGGGCAATGTTCGATACCTAAATCTCTACAACGTTTTTTTAACTGTGTCGATCCAATGTTGAGTTCTTTCGCAGCTTTCTCAATTGGCTCGTTAAAGTGTTCAGTTATTATTTCCCTACTTAATGAGTGTCTGAAACCTCTTTTACTGCCAGCACAGCCGCAGCCACAGCAGGATGATTCACTAGCCCTCCGTCGGTTGGAGGCCCGAGTTGCGCGGATGGAGGACCAGCTCGAGTGGATCGGGGAGGTACTTTTGGAGTTGGCCACTCAGCAGGGCCGACGTCCCCGACCATTCCCAGCCAGAGCCCACGATCATGATGCCGGACCCTCCAGGCCGCCTGGTAGTGATTGATGTACCTTTTTCTTTCTTTCTTTTTATCTTTTTTGGGATATATGTACAAACTTATGACACTTTTATTTGTATAGTTTTTGTTCATGTTTATTTGTCATGTGTGTTTTTAATTTGTTTGTTGAGTGATGCATGTTATACCAATTTGGGAAGGAGTTGTCTCAGACAAGTGTGGGGTCACCATGCCCCTTCCACTTGTCTCGATCACCGGCGTGTTCACTGTAGCGCTACAACTCCAGAATACGAAATCAAGGATCCAATTGTACGCATTTATACCTGTGATATTGAGCACCAAGCAGTCTATCGTCCAAAAAGGGGTAACTCTTTCTCCCTTGTTTTGAAAAAAAATTTTGTACAACGGGGACGTTGTACGGTTTTAAGTGTGGGGTGTGGACGGTCGAAAGAGATATTTTTTGAAATTTTTGCAGAAATGATCAATTTTTCAATTTTTAGCAACATTTTTCAAAATTTTTAATGAATTGCAATTTTGAAATGAATGGTTTGTGATTGTGATAGCAGTAGTATTTTTCAAGAAATACTATTTATTTGTGATCATGCTATTAGTTAGTAAAATAAGTTGAGTTCTATGAGTTTAGAAGATTGAGCTGTTTTAGGATTGGAATTTAGGAAGGAAAAGTCAATCTGTGGCCTTTGTTGTTCGAGCCGGTAGGTCTAAAATGGGTGGGCCTTATGCACCTTACCACCTAAGATCGTCTGGTCTGGGATGGTATTTCTGAAAGCTCGCTACACGGACAACATCGAAAGTCATGGACAATTTCTTAATGGCCTTTAGAATCTGAATGAGTAAGTACACTTTATTGTGGACAGAAAGTTTGTAATCAAGGGTTCTCTAGAAAGCCATGAATTCCAAAGAACAACTCAATTATGTTTTCGCGAACTATTCCATTCTAACTCATAGAGCAATAAACTTTGAAACTGAACACAGTCAGAAATTGTTTGATTCTTTATTATAATTTGTTAAAAACTCTCTTGCTTGGGGACAAGCAAGGCACAAGTGTGGGGTGTTTGACAACGCCTAGTGATATCAAGTATTTTAGGCGTTGTTGAGCCCTGTTCTTGATAAAATTATATCAAATATGTCTGGGTATTCTCACTTTTCGTGCCAGGACTTGTTTGGAGAAAAAGAATAGAAACAGGGACTAAAAGCGTGCAAAAGGAAGAAGTTGGGAAGGAATGAGAAATCAAGAGAACTCATACGCGCGCCGCGGGAATCAACTATGCGCGACGCGGGCTTAAGGCGGTGGAACATATTCAAATGACGAAAAAACGGGGATCAGATAAGTACGCGCGCCGCGGATTTCACTTCTGCGCGGCGCGGTCACTGGAAATTTGCAACTATAAATAGAGGCATTTCCAGCCGAAAACCCTAGCAAAGACCGGGTGTAAACATCGACCTTGAAGCTCTTTGACTCCAGGATTTCATTTCAGCAAGCTCGCAATTGGTATTTCATGTTTTTGAATTTAATTTCCTTTTAGTAGCAAGTAGTTTTGTAGCTAAAGTCTTTGGGAGTGACAACCACTGACTTTGAGCACTTAGGTTTCTGTTTTTGAAACATTTGGTTACTGATTTGATGTTTGGATATTGGTTTTGGTGAATGAAATCATTCGGTTACATTTAATATTGGTTTTTCGGTATTTTGAATGCTTGTTTGTGTTCTGTTTGTTTGTTTGTGATTGGATTGTGTTTGTGACTCGGTTGGAACTGTTTTCCTTTGCTGAAAACAGTAGCTAACTTGGTTAGGTTTAGCATTAAATCTTAGCTAGTAATTGTTCAAGTAGAACTTTAGTTATTAGCTAGTTTATGCTGTGCTTGGTTTTGCTAGTTTGGATGCCTTCAATTGCTTCTGATTCAGAGATGTACTTCTGAGTTCAGAAAGTAACTAGGTCATTTGGACATAGCTTAGCTTGGCTTGAGTGTTTGATTCTTGCCTCATTTGCTAGTGATTAGGAAAATAGAAACCAGATCCTCCGACTATAGCTGTGACACTATTAGTTGGTAATCTCTCATCTAGTCTAACCACGAAGCTCCTGTGGATCGACCCTGACTACCGCTATACTAGTGTGTGTTAGGTATTTCTCTTATTTTTGACCGCACGACGACCTAGGCGTGTCAATAATTCAAAATCAAGCAAAACATTAGAAAGATAATCGAAATATGGATGATAGATGTTTGGAATGTTAGAGTCACTGAACTCTATTAAGAATGCTTGGTTTGAAGTACCCTCTCCTTGCGGAAAACCAGGTCCAGGGTTCGACAGATCGCCCATTGAAGATCTGTTTTCCATGACTCAACTTTAAATATGAGTTCATTTATGAACAAACTATTGATAAGAGAGGATGAGACTAAAAATGAAGGTGGAAATGAATGATATTACATACCTATATATATATATATATATATATATATATATATATATATATATATATATATATATATATATATATATATATATATATATATATATATATATATATATATATATATATATATATATATATATATATATATATATAGCATCTTGCGGCTGGAACCGAAAGGACACCTCACATTTTAGTGCCAAAATTCAAACCAACTACAGTAGGTGCGACTCTTCACTACCCTGAGTGTCGTTTAATTTTCAAAATTTGCTACTTGACTCCAGTAATAACGGGATATCGAAGAGACTTTTTATAATAAAGGTGTATAATATGGTGTTGTTTACTGATTACTTTAATACACAGACTGATGTAGGTTGTGATTATTAGTGATGTGATGTCACATAAAAACAAAGTATATGACCTATCTGTTAACATTGGAGAGATATTGACATTTACTTATTTTGACTTTTCATCCAGTGTTGGACTCTAAGCCTAATAGGCTAAAACTTAACTTATTTGGGCTCGTGTCGTCGGACTAGTATTTATGGGCAATTTAATAGATCAATATAGGAACGGAATATGGGTTAATGCATTCACAGACTATTGTCTTGGTGTTGAATTTCGGGGACGAAATTCTTATAAGTGGGGGAGAGTTGTAACACCCCATTTTCGATTTAACGTTTATTAATAACTGAAGGGTTTCTATGCAATCAATGAACACAAAATAACCTAAGGTTCACATGCAACCCTAATATTGATCTATGTTTTCTTCTATGAAGATTAGAACTAAGAACCTAAAGGATACAATTCAATTCTAAAGAAGAATCAAGAAAAACCAACCTTAGATCTTATGATCCTTTTAAGCAGCAGCAAAATTATCCTGCCTCAGATGAAAGTCACACCCAGGTGATGGAAGAATCAGTCCAGCAGAGTAAATCCAGAGAGAAGATGGCGTGAAGAATGAGGTGCCAGGGGGTTCCTTTTATAGCCTCCAAGGGTTACACCTGAAACCCTAAGGAGCCTCCAACTGGACAAGGCTTTTGACCACTTGGACCAGGCTTACCAAACCCTAATTAGGGTTTCGCCAATCCCTTGGAGGAGCCTCCAAGT
Source organism: Cichorium intybus (assembly GCA_023525715.1). Taxonomy (NCBI): domain Eukaryota; kingdom Viridiplantae; phylum Streptophyta; class Magnoliopsida; order Asterales; family Asteraceae; genus Cichorium; species Cichorium intybus. Next base: position 19,064,986 of record CM042012.1, read on the forward strand.
TGGCGCCACTTTTGGTCCCTGGTTTTTCCTGGCCAGTTATTCAACTATTGAATAAATACCAAACCAGTCCCTGCACCTTTTAATTAATTAATTTAATCTCCAAATTAAATCCAATTAATTCTAGATTAAATCTCAATTAACTAATATAGTTTCTAATTAATATATTAGCACTTAAATATATTAATAAACCATATATATTTTCTATTGATTTATTATACAATTAATAAATCAACTATTCTCTCTACTGAACTATCTTTCCTCCACCCATGAGGGCAACCCAAATGGACTTTGCTTTTAACCATAAGATAAAAGTTCAATTACAAGTCATGGCTTAGACACCTAATCCAACAGTCTCCCACTTGGATAAGTCTATGACTTTAATTGTCTGAACTCTGACCCAGTCAGTTCTGTCCAAAGATAAGTGATCAGATGATCCTCCGTCCAACAAGATATTTTCAGACTCAAGACATGGATAAAATCAATCTGGTCTGATTCACTGTTCCTCGATTTCCGATTTGCATATGACTCTTAGACTACCAATTTAGTCCCGGTTGGCCAACCATTTTAGTCAACTTCAAAATCATCGAGAGGCCTACAGATATCTGTTTCCCGTAAGGGTCAAGGGACGAATAAACTTCGACTCATATACTTATGTCTTTTACCAGATAAATCACTCACAACAATACGTTTTATAACATCGAGTTACCGATGCGTTTTCATATTATCAATGAACAACCGTCTAATAAATCATAACTCATATGTCTTAGCTTAAAGATCAAAAGATATTATCGTCTCAACATTGCTCGTGATGTAATCCATGAAGCAATCCATTGAGCGCGGGTTTATCCAATACTCAAATCTCCATTTCCAAGTACTCACGAATGGTTCAGCAATCCAATTGCAATGTCTAACTCCTTAGACAATCTATTACCAATTCATGACAGTCTTACTTCACACTTACTCCCTTAAAGTGTAATCGACTGTGGATATTTGAATAATCCAATTATTCAGGAAGTAAAACATGCAAAATGAAACACAATGATAAAGTACTGACAAGAGTAGTGAACCATAATAAATCTCTATTATTAAATCACAAGAGTCAAATACAATACATTGTTACAAGTTTCGAATCTATCTAATTACTAAAACTTATATCATCTCTTAATCCAATGCTCCTAGCATGCTGATTATGCTTAATCCTACTCAGAGCCTTTGTCAAGGGATCTGCAGGATTATCTTCCGATGATACCCTCTTTACAAGGAGGTGACCTTCTTCTACCCTATGCCTGATGTAGTGGTACTTTCTGTCGATATGTCTGGACTTTCCATGATCTCGCGGTTCCTTTGTCAAGGCGACCGCACCTTCATTATCGCAGAACAGTTCCAAGGGCTCCTGAATACTCGGGACTACTCCAAGGTCACCGATAAAGTTCTTCAGCCAAGCCGCTTCCTTTGACGCTTCACTTGCTGCTATGTACTCTGATTCGCACGTAGAATCAGCCACTGTTTCTTGCTTGGAACTTTTCCAAGTAACTGCTCCACCGTTCAAAAGGAATACCCAGCCCGACTGAGACCGACCACTGTCTCTATCCGTCTGAAAACTGGCATCTGTATATCCTTCAACTCTCAAGGTATCACTGCCACCGAGGACTAACACCATGTTCTTTGTCCTTCGCAGATACTTGAGTATATTTTTCACAGCTATCCAATGCGCCCTTCCAGGGTTACCCTGGTACCGACTGACCATGCTTAAAGCAAAAGCCACGTCAGGGCGAGTACACGTCATAGCGTACATGATCGATCCCACAGCTGAAGCGTATGGTACTCGACTCATCTCAGCTATTTCCTCGTCTGTACTCGGACTTTGAGTCTTACTCAGCTTCGCATTACTTTGAATAGGCAGCTCTCCCTTCTTGGAATTTTCCATACTAAACCTCTTTAGTACCTTATCCAAGTATGTACCCTGACTGAGTCCAATCAGTCTCTTCTTCCTATCTCTCAATATTCTAATCCCAAGAATATAGGCAGCCTCTCCTAGGTCCTTCATGGCGAAACATTTCCCAAGCCAAGCCTTAACATCTTGCAGGGTTGGAATATCGTTTCCCATGAGCAGTATGTCATCGACATACAGCACCAGAAAGGTGACTATACTCCCACTAGCCTTGACATATACGCAGGACTCATCCTCGCTCCTAGAGAAGCCAAACTCTTTGACTTTCTCATGGAAACAAAGATTCCAGCTGCGAGAAGCTTGCTTCAATCCGTAGATTGATCTCTCAAGCTTACACACCTTATTAGGATACTTTGCATCGACAAAACCCTCTGGCTGATTCATGTAAACATCCTCAGTCAGCTTCCCATTGAGGAAAGCGGTTTTGACGTCCATCTGCCAAATTTCATAGTCATGAAATGCAGCTATGGCCAGCATAATCCTAATAGACTTTATCTTAGCTACTGGTGAGAAGGTCTCGTCATAGTCAACCCCTGGGGTTTGAGTAAAGCCCTTCGCAACCAGTCTTGCCTTGAAAGTGTGTACCTTTCCGTCCATGTCGGTCTTCTTCTTGAAGATCCATTTGCATCCGACTGTCTTTCGACCCGGTACATTGTCAACCAAGTTCCAAACTTGATTGTCATACATGGACTTGATCTCGCTATCCATGGCCTCTTTCCACTTGGCAGACTCAGGGCCCGCCACTGCTTCCTGGTAGTTAGCTGGTTCATCCAAATTTATCAGTGTCCTATCACTGACAAACGTGTCCCCATCCGAAGTTATATGGAACCCATAAAACTCGGGTGGCATGCTAACCCTACCAGAACGCCTAAGAGGTAAGGATACATCTGTCGGGCCAACAGGAACTTCTTCCTCATGTTGGTTGCTAGTTTCTCCTAAGGTTGCGTCATCTGATGACTCTTGAATTTCTTCCAGATCAATGGTACTCCCACTGTCCTCTTTAAATACGAGCTCTCTCTCTCGAAAGACTGCTCGTCTAGCTACAAAGACCACGTCCTCGCTCGGTCTGTAGAATAGATATCCAAAGGACTGTTTGGGATAACCAATGAAGAAACACCTTTCGCTTCTGTCTGCGAGTTTGTCTTGAGTCTCTCGTCTAACGAAAGCCTCACAACCCCAGACCTTGATATGTGCCAACGAGGGAGCTTTCCCCGCCCACATCTCATGAGGTGTTTTCGCAACCTTCTTAGTTGGGACAAGATTGAGGATATGGGCGGCAGTCTCTAAGGCATACCCCCAGAAGTGAATGGGAAGTGAAGCTCGACTCATCATGGAACGAACCATGTCCAACAGGGTTCGGTTGCGCCTCTCTGCAACACCGTTCAACTGTGGTGTCCTGGGAGGTGTCAACTGCGAAACTATTCCGCATTCCTTTAGATAGTCTAGGAACTCGATACTTAGATACTCTCCGCCTCTGTCGGATCTGAGCATCTTTATCTTCCTGCCTAATTGATTCTCTACTTCGTTCTTAAATTCTTTGAACCTTTCAAAGGTGTCCGACTTGTGCTTGATCAAGTAGATGTAACCGTATCTACTAAAATCGTCGGTAAAAGTCACATAGAACCGCGTGCCATCCTTTGTGGTTGATCTGAATGGACCACACACATCCGTGTGAATAATGTCCAATAGACCCTCACCTCTTTCAAAAGACCCTTTGAAAGGTGATTTAGTCATCTTGCCCAACAGACAAGATTCGCATACATCGTCCGACTTGAGGTCGAATGATTCCAACACTCCATCCTTTTGGAGTTGGGCGATGCGTTTCTTGCTGATGTGGCCGAGCCGACTATGCCACAGACATGCCTTTTCCACGTCACTAGTAGAATCAATATAATTTACACTTTGTCCTAGATTGTCAACACATTTCACAGTTTCATACACACCATTACAAGGATAAGCAGTAAAATTCAAAATACCATTTTTGAAAACAGAAATAGATCCAATATTATTATCAAAAGAAAAATGAAATCCTTGTCTGAATAATGCGTGAAATGAAATAATATTTCTTGCCATTTCTGGCGAATAGCAACAATCTAATAAATCTAAACAAACTTCACTACTAAGCACTAAACTATAAACTCCAATCTTGGTAACAGGGGACGATCTCCTATTGCCCATGATCAAGTTCAGTCTACCGTGCTCCACCTCCCTGCTTTCCTTTAGGCCCTGCATATCAGAACAAATGTGAAAACCACATCCTGTATCAAGGACCCAAGAATTAGAAGATGGTGAGTTTTTAGAGATAGTGTATATACCTGCTGTCGATGGCTTTACTTTCCCATCCTTGACATCCTGCAAGTATTTGGGGCAGCTTCTCTTCCAATGACCCTTTTCTTTGCAGTAGAAACAGTTTGCTTCATCGGGGTTGGCCACACAAGGAATTAGGGAAGACTTGGTTCTCGAGCCATTACTGGATGACCCGGCCTGAACCTTTTCCCTCCAATTTTGTTTAGGAGGGCCCTTCCTTTTCTTTCCTCTGCCACTTCCAATGGCTAGAACGGGCTGATTAACCGAGGGTACACTTTTACCCTTCATCCCGTCTTCAGCTACTCGAAGCATGCGATGCAACTCAGCCATATTAGCCTGATTGTTGTTCAAATGATAAGCCAGCCTGAACTGGTCATAAGAACTCGGCAACGAGTTAAGCACTATGTCAACGGCCAACTGTTCCGGTACAGGCATCGCAAGCTTTCTAAGCCGCTCCACGTAACCTTGCATTCTTTGCACATGAGTGCAGATGGACTCTCCATCTTTGGGTTTGCTGTTCGTGAAGTCCTTGACCACTTCGCACCTTTCGATGCGCTCTTGCTTGCGGAACTTTTCCGCTAGCTCCTTGTGCATCTCATAGGGCCAGTAGTCTTCGTATATTCTCTGCAATTCGGGGTTCATTGTGGCGATCATGATGCAGGCCACTTTGGTTGCATCATCAGTATGTTTTTGGTACGAGGCAATTTCCTCGGGAGTAGCAGTTTCGGGGTCGACATCGACAAGCTCGGTCTCGAGAACATACTCTTTGTTCTCATACCTCAGAGCCATCTTGATGTTTCTAATCCAGTCATTATAGTTTGTCCCGTTCAATTGAACCTTGGAACATAGTGAGAGGATTGAGGGAACACTGGAGTTTGATTGGGGAGCGGATTGATCAGCAGAAGACATCTATAAAAGAAGGTAAGTTTAATTAGATACTTGTCGGTCCTTATAATAACCCAATATAAAATAAGGCTAGGATCCAACTATAACAATTTGCAACATAGAAGAGGGATGCCGTAATCTATAAGCAAATTTTATAAAGGTAGGCGAATGACGATTCAGCCGATTCCACCGCGGAAAAATAATCTTATTATAAATGGAATTCCTAGTTTCTTATGAGATTTATTGAACTGTTCAATAGCATGTTTAATCTCGGATATGCCCCACCGTTTGTGACTGGGATGCCGAGGATCACAAACCGGGTGTGAATAACCATGCAAATTAGCTTGGTGCTCTCGGGATCCATTATCATCTCAAATTGATGTGCCGGTAAACCACACACGCTCCATCAACAATGATAACACCCGAGACACCCATTGCCACTCTTTATGAACCCCTATTGGTGTGCCGGTAAACCACACACGCTCCACCAACGTTTCATAAAGTGCAATGTGCAATTTCATGGGGTAGCATCAAATTCACATTTTCCTAAAGTAACTAGATTGGGATTTGTTTTAGGGTTCTAGTACTTTCAATTATAGCATTATACTTTTAAGAGGCTTAGCGGTTCTATCATACCCGTTCAGCTAACGACACTCGACTGACCAGGAGAGCGGTGGGTAAGAGTAGATACCCATTAGACTAACATTTTATAGTCAGTCGCCTTATACCCTCTTTATAGGACAGTTTTGTGAATGAGGCTTACTAGCGGTAGACTAACCAATTTTCTTATATGTATTAAATTAACTTTTAATCATAAATACATATAAGATATATTTTAATCTTATTAAAATATTTTTAGAATTAATTTAATCTTGATTTTCTCAAATTATTCTAATTTTTTGAAAATTTAAATTAATTCTTAAAGCTGATTTAATTGGTCTTTTAATTAATTAATTAATTAAACTAATTAAATCTAGGTTACAGATTACCAATTAATCAAATTAATTAACCTGTAATATCCCTTAGAATTTCGAAATTTACATGCCAAATAAAGGGGTTCAAGTTATTTTAGTTTATTTGGTTACCAAAAATAACAACACACAAATAAGGCAAGCAAATCAAGCAATCAAGGAAGGGATCAAGGAGGGTGGCGGCTAGGGTTAGGAAACCCTAGCCTTGGGATCGAAATTAGCCTCCTCCCAAGGGTTTATTTTCGCAAAAACCCTAAGGCACAAAACAGTTTATGCAGTTCATAATCAATCACAAGAAAACAAGCTAGCTCTGATACCACTGAAGGGTTTCTATGCAATCAATGAACACAAAATAACCTAAGGTTCACATGCAACCCTAATATTGATCTATGTTTTCTTCTATGAAGATTAGAACTAAGAACCTAAAGGATACAATTCAATTCTAAAGAAGAATCAAGAAAAACCAACCTTAGATCTTATGATCCTTTTAAGCAGCAGCAAAATTATCCTGCCTCAGATGAAAGTCACACCCAGGTGATGGAAGAATCAGTCCAGCAGAGTAAATCCAGAGAGAAGATGGCGTGAAGAATGAGGTGCCAGGGGGTTCCTTTTATAGCCTCCAAGGGTTACACCTGAAACCCTAAGGAGCCTCCAACTGGACAAGGCTTTTGACCACTTGGACCAGGCTTACCAAACCCTAATTAGGGTTTCGCCAATCCCTTGGAGGAGCCTCCAAGTTGGCGCCACTTTTGGTCCCTGGTTTTTCCTGGCCAGTTATTCAACTATTGAATAAATACCAAACCAGTCCCTGCACCTTTTAATTAATTAATTTAATCTCCAAATTAAATCCAATTAATTCTAGATTAAATCTCAATTAACTAATATAGTTTCTAATTAATATATTAGCACTTAAATATATTAATAAACCATATATATTTTCTATTGATTTATTATACAATTAATAAATCAACTATTCTCTCTACTGAACTATCTTTCCTCCACCCATGAGGGCAACCCAAATGGACTTTGCTTTTAACCATAAGATAAAAGTTCAATTACAAGTCATGGCTTAGACACCTAATCCAACAATAACGTCTATTATTTTGGATGTATTTGTTTTTTTAAGACAAAATAGATTCATTATTTAAACGATGATGTGTACAATTAAATCGCGGTTGCTTCGAATAATAATATAAATTGTTAGTTCTAGTTATAGTTAAAGGGAGGAAACTCTCAAAAACGAAAACTTAAAATTGTTGAATAATATGACTATGGGTTAAACAAAAATAGATGACTAAATTGGAGGGGCCAATGTTGTCATAGTTCGGAAGTGCATTAAATGATCCGGCCTTAGTTGCCCACGTGGTCTTCTCCCTCAAATTGAGGATTGTCTTGTAGTCAATGGTTTGGTGGAATTTTATCCCATGTACTGGCTCTAAATTATTAAGGAGAATCCTAGATAAATCAACCCTAACTAAGCCATAAATTACCCTTATCTCTCCCGTTTTCTGCTGCCCTATCGTTTTTCTTTGGTTGATGTTATGGGCTTGGTGAGGAAGAAAATATATGTGCGTGTGATGGTGAAGAAAGCCTAGGATCATGATCAAGAAATTGAAGTAAGTTTATCTTCTCCCTTTCTTTCGTAATCAAAACCATACCACACCACCATCACATTCTTCACCTTGGGTTTATGTGTATGTAAGTGTGTGTGAGGTATTCGAAGGACTCTTTCTGATCTTGAGGTCTAGATGTTATTTCTGCAAGCTTCTATATCTTTATCATGAAGTTTTTAACAGGTTTAGGGTTGAAAACCCCTAACTCTAATGTGTCGTTGAAAGTGTTAGAAATGCCACTGATTTTGGGACAGTTTAGTAATATCACATAAAATCGTGGGTTTGTCTAATTGGGTTGAGTTTTATGTCCCTAAATTGATAATTGTGTCTAGTTTGTTCCCTTAAAAGGTTATGAATTGATTCATACCCTAAATTGTGTGGAATTGTCCATTTTCACTAATTGGTCCAGGTGCTATCAGTTTTGGTACCCTGTCTTAAGAAATTCATTATTAAATGTAAAAAAATGGTTTTGGGGCAAGGTCAGTTGCCTTAGTTCCCTGTTGAAGTCTAGTTTGTCCTCACCAAATTTTAGAGTTCAGTTCTTAACCTATTTTGAGCGATTATTATTTCTTTAAGGTGTGGTTCAGTAGGTGGACTGATTGCATCAGTCAACTTTGGAGATTTTTCATTTATTCTTGAAAGGTGAAAATGACATGAGGTCAGGCCCTGTGACATTTTCCTTGGGTCTAGTTTACCCATGATTTTTATTGAATTTTATTTTCAATCTTTCCTTGGCGTAATATTGCAAATCTTGTTGAGGGTCCAGAAATCAGCCTTGCTGTTGGTTTCTTCTTTTGTGATAATCGTCTTAGGTTTTGGTTTTGGGTGTCATGGTGTGGGTTTGGGTTTAGTTAAAACTAATTGAATCATATAATAACTCCTTTGTTGAGTAAAAGTGAACAAGGGGGGGGGGGGTTATATGTCGAGACACGGTGCATGTCGAAAGTTATAAACATTTAAACTATAAGCAACGCTATAAGTATCTATTTATAGTAAAGTTAATTAGTGTATTTGGTAATAATTAATTTAATATACCTTATAAGAGTATAAGGTGTGCAGTTTTAAGCTTGGTTGGATTTGCGGAGTTGCCGCACGGATTTCTACATTGCCGACTTGAGGTGAGTACATGCAGTATTTTTACCCATTCTAGGGTACATGGCAAGTAAGTATTTTCAAGATTTCTTACAAAATTTCTATATGTGAAATTACATGCAAGAGTATTATTTCTAACTTGTTGTGAAAGTATAATGCTATATTTGAAGTTATGTTTTGAACTATAAGTTAAGATAAGTGAAAGTATGTTGGTCTATGAACCAACTATGTGAATGTATATTTTGATTACAAGTTATATATGTTTTCTAGTATGAATGGCATATAGCCACAAGATGTTTTGGAAGTATGTTTTGGTTATAAACTGTACAGGTTTTCAAGTATGAATGGCATATAGCCATAAGATGTTGGAAAGTATGATTTGGCATAAAGCTTAGAATGTTATAAAAACATGTTTTGAACGTATGATTATTATGTGAAGAAAGTTATATGTTTGGCATTTAGCCATAAAGACAGAAAATGATGAAGTTTGGCACTTAGCCACTATTTTTATGTATGTGAATAATTTTAAAGTAAGCAGAAAGTGTTTTATATGACTGGTAATTGTAGCAAGCAGCGTTAGTAAGAGAACTATGTTCCAACTTACCCGGGTTAGGTAAGGGGTCTACTGGGGCAAAAGCCCCATCGCGAAGTAGATTGTCTCAGCACTTCTATGGTGAGGATTGATCCGTTCTTTCTAGCCATAGAGACTTGGGGTATCACTTATGGTGATTAAAGCCCTAAGTATAAAAATCCAGCAAGCTTATAAAACCAGTCAAAGAAAGTAAGAAAGAAGTTATTTTTGTAAAGTATGTTATGAAGTGATTTTGAAAAGTAAAGAGTTATAGTATATTATTACTATAAAGTTTTGACAGAAGTTTTATGTTATAAATTTACAAAAAAAATTGGAAAAAGAAGTTAAATGTTTGAGTCTAAAACTCATGTAACTCACGAGACATTATTGTCTTACGTATTTTATGTTTTGCCATGTATTCCAGGTTAAGATGATATGCTATAGTTGAATGAAGTTTAGCTGGAGTGGAGCCCGAGTTAGCTCCCGTCTTGGACTCAAGGTTAAATCCTTTCTTGCTTACTATGGTTAGTTTTGATATGGATTTGTACACCCACTGTTTTAAGCATTTAAATTATCGGTTTTTGATAAACCGTATTTTTGTATTCATGAATTTATACGAAAAACCATAGTATTTGCAAACAGTAGAAATGGGGTGTCACAAAAACCCTCGATCAAGAGGCTCAAAATCGCATTCTTGGCTCTGAAAATCGCACTTTGGAGGTTTATTGTTCGTAAAATGAAGAAATGAGGTCAAAATTCGTATTTAACCCACTACCGCAACCCGGTCCGGTTTTCAGAACCCTCCCCGGGTTGGTCAGAACCCGGTCCGGTTTTCAGAACCCTCCCCGGGTTAGTCAGAACCCGACCCGGTTTACATTTACGACTTTTTCTTCGTTCGATTCCGGATATTAACCCGATCCGGGTTTTTGGACACGAACCGGGTTCTCAATTTTGACACTTTTTAGACTTAAAGTCCTCTTAAATAAATTTCTAATCGTTCTAACTCATATTACAACCGAAAATATTACGGCATTACAACTTGACAACAAAGTTGAATTTTGACCCGGTTGCAAGGTTTCCAATATTCAACCAATGAGGGGTTTAAATAAAATCTGAGAAAAATCATGCATAAACTAGACCTAATGACAAGATCACAGGGCCTGACCTCATGTCATTTTCATTTCCCATTAACAAATAATAAATCCTCAAAGTTGACTGATTTGATTAGTCCGCTCACTGGGCCACACTTCAAAGATACAAACAACCAAAGCACAAAATGGACAAGGAGTTGGGTTCTAATTTTTTTCGTGAACAAAACATATTCATAACTTGAACTTTTTCCACTGACCTTTTCCCAAACTATTTTTGTACAATTTATTATGAATTTAACAATACAAATTTCATAATTTGTCACAGCCCTAGACCAGTCAGTGAAGAATTGGCTACATCTATTCTACGAAAAAAGCCTAAGGATTATTGTGGTTGGCTAAAACACATGTAAGTGATCTTATACTTTTAGATGACTATTTAAACTTTATCCCTTTATCACTAGCATATCGAATTGTGGAGTATTTTAGTATTAGATACGAGACTCCTAGACGAAAAGTTGAAGATTATGTTTATTTAGTTTATGACTTTCTTTTACAGTAGCATACCGATTCTAATTCATAATGGTACCAGATCTTTTTATGTAGGTTGGCTAATGTTGATTGGATGAGTATATTTTCCTTTTGATAAACCATAATTTAATTTTAATTTAGAATTTTTAATATAATGCTCATATCATTGTACAAGTATTACTTCAAATTAACTATAATAATAGTTATTGAGTGACTAGTGCATTGAACATGCAGAGATAGACTGTTAATACTTATGATAACATGATTCCAGGAGGTCGTAATGAAAAACTATTGGAAAATTACAACCTTTCATATCTATTTCAACAATTACTTAAAGTTCATAGATTATCTGGTAAAGAGTGGATGGAAGCCTATCGATGTACAATTAAAGGTTCATTATCTCGACCCTCTAACATAGCAAGGTAACAGTTGTGATTGCGATGTATTTGTTTGTATATGGTTATATGCATTAAGCAGTGGTGGAACGGTAACAATAGAATCATTTGAAGGAGAATATGTAACGGGCAAATGTTGGGATACTCATAGGAATGGATAAGATTGTTCACACAACTCGTGAACTATGGTGTACGTATATTTGCGCTTTTTTGTTGTATAAATACAATGTCATTTAAATATTGTAGTAGATGTTATATCTTTTAACAACTAACTATATTTCCGGCCACACATCCGAAAAAAGTAACAAATATATTGCTTTTTATGATCAATAAAACATTGTCTAATTCTAATGTCATCTTCAAGATGACCTCGTTCTAGCATAAGTTTGTCAACCACCTTATCAAAACCATTAATCATTTTTTTTCGCAACTTTTATATTTTCCTAAATATTATTAACGTATTGGATCATTTCTAAAATCTTTGCCAAGAGAGCCGCTACACATGCATTAATTGTCCAACTCTTTTCAAAGTCCCTTTGTAGGTGTTATTCGGATCTCTTTGTCGATTAACAAATATAATCAGACACCTTTTTGAGTATGGATGATCTGAGTCGACGTTAGTGAATGAGTTGAGAATGAGATAATAACATTCTTCATCTTCAGACAGATAGAAATATGTATTGATGAAGATTGCAAATCATTCCCCGTTTGATGTTATCGTGGATTTTTACGAATAACAACACTCAAAATAAAACTTCTTACATAAAAAGAAATATGAACTTGATAAACAAATGGCTAGACAGACGTAACATCTTATATGTGCTCTTAATTTGTGGGAATATGTTAATTTCGCGAGAATCCTTTGCCGATGTGTAGTAGTGCTTGTCGGTCAGGCTCAAAGAAATCATGAGGTCATATACTCATTCACATTTTGTAAGTAGGTAAAACAATTGAACGCAAATAAATCGTGAAAAATTGATTGTTGTTAGGAAGTTTTCTTTGATAGAATATTTGTCTTGCTAATTCTCAGCTACTGAAGTTATGTTCATTTTTTTGACAACTGAAAAAAAATATTTTTGAAAAATAAACGGGTCCTAAACATCCAATCTTAATCAAATATGCATCGAGGGTGTTTGTCTAGAAATAAAAAAGTAATCAAAAAGCATATGCTTTGTTTTTGGTCAATAAAGGGATATCTTTGGTCAAACGCATGGCTTATATTATTGCAAAGATGGAACCATATGAAGAGGTGTGGGTGTTAGCTAAAGGGATATCTTTGGTCAAAGGCATGGCTTATAATATTGCAAAGACGGAACCATATCAACATGTGTGGGTGCTTACTAATTTCTCGTCCGAAAAAGCACAAGGTTTTCTGTCGCCATCTCGCCGCTATTTCTTGTCCGTATTAATGATTTATGGATCTTCAAATACGAGCCAGAAAGTAGAACTAGGTTATATTACAGACAATTGTTTTTGTGAGATCGTATGAAAAACGTTATTTAAAAAAATGGTTATTAGAATATGTTTTTAGATAATATTAATACTAAACAACGTATTCTCATAAAATTACTCTTATTATAATGCATTTTCATTAGCCTGCATAATAAGCAAATGCGATTCTAAGAAAATGACAATTCTGTCCCTCCACTTTCCCATGTTAACACTTAAGCCCCTCATCTATGGTTCAATAATTTCATTTAACCCAAGCCCCACAATTCTTACAACCTAAGTCTCTATAGTTGGCAAAATATACCCCAACATATAATTAAATTTTAGAAATATTAATTCATTATTAATTTTATCATAAATTGCATTTTACTTACTACTATTATTTTACACTAAGAATAAATAATTCGTAAAACGATGTATCAGAAAGACGGGGTGTTACAGTGTTAATCTAGGAGCTGGAGGATGGTTCTAAAGATGACTTGTGTAAACCTGTAAGGACATGAGGTGTGCTTCACCATTATCTTATGTGGTTATGACTAGGGATGTCTACTCAAATCATCCAATCATGGGTTTCACGGATATGTTTGGCAAGGTGAGGATGTAATGTCAGTGTCGATTAAAAAGCTGACTTGCCCTACTTCTGGAAGTCACTATGAAGTTGGTGAACCTTATGGAGTGAAGCCAATATACGTTTAGTGAAGTTGGTGAACCTTGTGGAGTGAAGCCAATATATTGGAAAGGATTCACTTTCATTCTTATCTTTTATTAGTTTCCTTCTGTTGTATATTTTCCTTGTTTATTTCCTTGTTCTTAGGCCTAGTTGTTAGCTTCCGCTGTATTTATATTTCCCCTGTATCTTTCATATTTTGAGATAGAAATATACCACTACCAAATTTCACATGGTATCAGAGCGGGACTTTCACCGCTCAACCAGAACCCCCAAACCCTAAACTGAAAATTACCTTGTCGTTCTCAATCAATCATGGCTGGCGACACCGATGCAACCAACAGAGCTAAGGAACAAACCGTCGATCACAACTCTCCCTACTATCTTCATCCGTCGGATTATCCAAGGCAGATGCACGTCAATGACGCCTTGAACGACAATAATTATCTCGATTAGGCTTAAGAGATGTAAAATTTTCTCTTCGCCAAAAACAAAATTGGCTTTGTTGATGGGACCGTCAAAAGGCCAGAAAAGAATCACACTGATCACATGGCGTGGCTGCGTTGTGACGCCATGATAAAGGGGTGGTTAACAACTGCTATGGAAAAGGAAATCAGAATTAGCGTAAAGTATGCTAATAGTGCTGAAGAGATCTGGAAGGACCTACGTGAACGATTTGGAAAGGAGAGCGCACCAAGAGCCTACGAATTGAAACAACTTCTGAGCACAACTAAGCAAGACGGGCTGTCTGTTTCGGCTTACTACACCCACCTAAGAGCACTGTGGGACGAAATAGAATCTATTTTCTCTGTTCCTAAATGTTCTTGTGCGGGTTGTAGTTGTGGCATAGGAAAAAAAATTGGTGATCTAAGAAACAAAGAGAAGTTATATGAGTTCTTGCTTGGACTCGATAATGACTACTCCACTATCAGAACACAAATCTTTGCCATGAAGCCGATTCCTTCGTTGGGTGAAGCCTATCACTTTGTCGCGGAGGATGAGCAACAAAGGGCTGTGACGAGCGGGAAAAAAAATAGTGCCGAAACCACCGCTTTCCAAGCCTACATGAAACGTGAAGGATCCGGAACTGTCAATGGACAAAATCGTTTCGGGACAAAGAACAACAAAAGGACCACCAGAGACAAAGTGGAACATTGCGATTTTTGTGACAAAGATGGTCATAATCGCAATGGTTGCTTTAGGCGCATCGGGTACCCAGATTGGTGGCCAGGAAAAGGGAAAAACGACACAGGCAAGACGAAAGAAGCATGTGTTGAGACCGGTCAGGTAACTGGATCACAAGATGAGTAGAGTCCGATAGCCGGTCTAAGCAATGAGCAATATCAACAGTTCCTGAACTTGCTCAACATGAAAAACACCACCAACATTGAAACCGCTCAACATATGGCTAACATGGCAGGTAGACACAAAGAAGGTAACGAATGGGTTGTTGATTCGGGTTGCACCGAGCATATAACCCACGACTCAAACTTATTTCATGGAAAAATTGAAACATCTCAGGAGTTACCGCTCACTATTCCCAACGGTGACTCTATACCTGTTAGAGGAAAAGGGTTGTGTGCCTTTCCTAATGGAATCAAAATACATAATGTTCTACATGTTCCTGATTTCACTTGTAACATTCTTTCCTTTAGCCGACTAACAAACGACCTTAGATGTGTTGTAACTTTCTTTCCCGATTTTTTTGTCATGCAGAGTTTGAGCTCGGGGAAATTGACTGGGACGGGTAATCGCCGGCATGGTCCTTATCGGATGGAGGCGGGTAGAGACAAGAGGATGGTTTTATCCGCTATGGGTGACGTTTGGCACAAGCGTTTAGGGCATCCCTCTCGTAATAAAGTTTTGCATCTTGGTTTTATTTCCTTTGAAACAAATACTGTTGCTTGTGATTCTTGTTTAAAGGAAAAATTTACTAGATTGCCCTTTCCCATCAGTTCTATTAAATCAAAGGAATGTTTTGAACTTTTGCACCGTGACATATGGGGAAAATATCAAAAGCCTTCACTAACTCGCGCAAATTATTTCTTAACCGTAGTGGATGATTTTAGTCGATCTGTTTGGGTTTTCCTTCTAAAACTTCAATCAGATGCAAGTGACTCCCTAATTGGTTTTTGCAAAATGATTAAAACCCAGTTTAACAAAGACGTCAAGAAGATTCGATGCGATAATGGAGGAGAGTTCACTTCGAACAAAATGATGGATTTTTATGCCGACCGTGGAATTCTCCTTGAGACCACATGTCCACACACTCCTCAACAAAACGGAGTGGTGGAACGAAAACACCGACATTTGCTTGAAACGGCGAGGGCTCTAAAAATTGAAGCTAAGCTACCATCAAGTTTTTAGGGCTCTAAAAACTGGCTTCCCTCCAAAGCCATTGGAAACAAAACCCCTTATGAGTTAATTCATAACGAAAAGCCGGAATACGACACATGAGAGTTTTTGGGTGCCTCGCTTACTACCGAAATGTTGAAGCGAAAGGAGATAAGTTTGAAGTAAGGGGGAGACCCGACATTTTCTTAGGCTACCCACGAGGAACAAAGGGTTATAAAATTTTTGATGTCAAAAGGAACAAGTTGATTGTGTCTAGAGACGTAAAGTTTATTGAAAACACTTTTCCTTATGAAAATGTCAAGTCAAACTTCGAAGAGGAGGGACACGTTTTTTTTTGAAATGCCCACCACCTCTCATGAGGACCTTATCAATAAAAGTAAAGAAGACCACGTGGAAAAAGAAAATACAGTACTTGAGCAAAGTAGTGAGGATCAAAACTTGCATGGTGATAGCCCACCCATGCATGTTGACGAAGAAAATCCCGCCAAGCATAGCGACAACTCGAACAATGATGGAAATTCAGAACTAAATGAAGATTCCAATGAGGTCCCCACACAAAATGAAACATCACAGTTCACTCACTTTCAAAATCGAGATCCGACAGAGGGAAAAAGAACCAGTACTCGACCAGCTCACTTTAAGGATTATCTTGTCGACCTACCCCCCTCCTTGGACGAGGCATTTGTTGGATTAGGTGTCTAAGCCATGACTAATAATTAGTATTTACCTAGTTAATAGAAGCACGGTCCATTTGGGTTGCCCTCATGGCTAGAGGTTTGGTAGAAAATTCGGTAGAGAGAAAGGTTGATTTATTATGGGATTAATAAATTAACAGGAATTAAATATATGGTTTATTAATATATTAAAGTGATAATATATTAATTAGAAACTATATTAATTAATTAGGAATTAATCCAGAATTAATTGGATTTAATTTGGGGATTAAATTAATTAATTAAAAGGTGCAGGGACTGGTCTGGTATTTATTCAATAATTGAATAACTGGCCAGGAAACCCAGGGACCAAAAGTGGCGCCACCTTGGAGGCTTCTCCAAGGGTTTGGCGAAACCCTAATTAGGGTTTTGGTAAGCCTGGTCCAAGTGGTCAAAAGCCTTGTCCAATTGGAGGCTCCTTAGGGTTTCAGGTGTAACCCTTGGAGGCTATAAAAGGAACCCCCTGGCACCTCATATTCACGCCAACTTCAGATCTCTCTCTCTCTGGATTTTCGATTTCTCCTCTCCTCTGCTTGGGTGTGACTTTCATTTGAGGCAGGATAATTTTGCTGCTCAGCTTCTAAGAAATAAAGGTTGGTTTTTCTGTTTTGATCTTTAGTTTCTTTTTCTGGCCTCTAGGTTTTTATTATATGTTCAATTAGAAGAAAACATAGATCCTTATAGGTTGCATGTGAACTTAGGTTATTTAGTTCATGGTTTGCAAAAACCTTTCAGTGGTATCAGAGCCTGTTTTGTTTTCTTGTTGAATTTGATATAATTGCTTGATATGATCATGGGGTTTTCGAAATTTACCCCTTGAGGAGGCAAATTTCGTTCATGGTGGCTAGGGTTTCAAAACCCTAGCCTCCCTCCCTTTCCTTTTTCGATTTGCATGCTTTTTTGGAAGTAGGTTGTTATTTTTGGTAATTGCTGCTTATTTAAATAACTAGAACCCTTTCCTTTGCTTGCTAAATCTCGAAATTAAAAGGAAGATTAGAAAATTAATTGGATTAATTTTGTGTTTCCCCATACCCAATTTAATTAGTTTAATTAAATTGTTTAATTAAAAGACCAATTAAATTTATTAATGATTTAATTTAAATTTTCGAAAATTATGAATTAATTTGAGAAAATTCTTAGAAAATTAAATCTAAAATATTTTAAAGAGTTTAAAATATATCTTATATATTTATGATTAAAAGTTAATTATAAGAAAATTGGTTAGTCTACCGCTAGTAAGCCTCATTCACAAAACTGTCCTATAAAGAGGGTATAAGGCGACTGACTATAAAATGTTAGTCTAATGGGTATCTACTCTTACCCACCGCTCTCCTGGTCAGTCGAGTGTCGTTAGCCGAACGGGTATGATAGAACCGCTAAGCCTCTTAAAAGTATAATGCTATAATTGAAAGTACTGGAACCCTAAAACAAATCCCAATCTAGTTACTTTAGGAAAATGTGAATTTGATGCTACCCCATGAAATTGCACATTGCACTTTATGAAACGTTGGTGGAGCGTGTGTGGTTTACCGGCACACCAATAGGGGTTCATAAAGAGTGGCAATGGGTGTCTCGGGTGTTATCATTGTTGATGGAGCGTGTGTGGTTTACCGGCACATCAATTTGAGATGATAATGGATCCCGAGAGCACCAAGCTAATTTGCATGGTTATTCACACCCGGTTTGTGATCCTCGGCATCCCAGTCACAAACGGTGGGGCATATCCGAGATTAAACATGCTATTGAACAGTTCAATAAATCTCATAAGAAACTAGGAATTCCATTTATAATAAGATTATTTTTCCGCGGTGGAATCGGCTGAATCGTCATTCGCCTACCTTTATAAAATTTGCTTATAGATTACGGCATCCCTCTTCTATGTTGCAAATTGTTATAGTTGGATCCTAGCCTTATTTTATATTGGGTTATTATAAGGACCGACAAGTATCTAATTAAACTTACCTTCTTTTAAAGATGTCTTCTGCTGATCAATCCGCTCCCCAATCAAACTCCAGTGTTCCCTCAATCCTCTCACTATGTTCCAGGGTTCAATTGAACGGGACAAACTATAATGACTGGATTAGAAACATCAAGATGGCTCTGAGGTATGAGAACAAAGAGTATGTTCTCGAGACCGAGCTTGTCGATGTCGACCCCGAAACTGCTACTCCCGAGGAAATTGCCTCGTACCAAAAACATACTGATGATGCAACCAAAGTGGCCTGCATCATGATCGCCACAATGAACCCCGAATTGCAGAGAATATACGAAGACTACTGGCCCTATGAGATGCACAAGGAGCTAGCGGAAAAGTTCCGCAAGCAAGAGCGCATCGAAAGGTGCGAAGTGGTCAAGGACTTCACGAACAGCAAACCCAAAGATGGAGAGTCCATCTGCACTCATGTGCAAAGAATGCAAGGTTACGTGGAGCGGCTTAGAAAGCTTGCGATGCCTGTACCGGAACAGTTGGCCGTTGACATAGTGCTTAACTCGTTGCCGAGTTCTTATGACCAGTTCAGGCTGGCTTATCATTTGAACAACAATCAGGCTAATATGACTGAGTTGCATCGCATGCTTCGAGTAGCTGAAGACGGGATGAAGGGTAAAAGTGTACCCTCGGTTAATCAGCCCGTTCTAGCCATTGGAAGTGGCAAAGGAAAGAAAAGGAAGGGCCCTCCTAAGCAAAATTGGAGGGAAAAGGTTCAGGTCGGGTCATCCAGTAATGGCTCAAGAACCAAGACTTCCCAAATTCCTTGTGTGGCCAACCCCGATGAAGCAAACTGTTTCTACTGCAAAGAAAAGGGTCATTGGAAGAGAAGCTGCCCCAAATACTTGCAGGATGTCAAGGATGGGAAAGTAAAGCCATCGACAGCAGGTATATACACTATCTCTAAAAACTCACCATCTTCTAATTCTTGGGTCCTTGATACAGGATGTGGTTTTCACATTTGTTCTGATATGCAGGGCCTAAAGGAAAGCAGGGAGGTGGAGCACGGTAGACTGAACTTGATCATGGGCAATAGGAGATCGTCCCCTGTTACCAAGATTGGAGTTTATAGTTTAGTGCTTAGTAGTGAAGTTTGTTTAGATTTATTAGATTGTTGCTATTCGCCAGAAATGGCAAGAAATATTATTTCATTTCACGCATTATTCAGACAAGGATTTCATTTTTCTTTTGATAATAATATTGGATCTATTTCTGTTTTCAAAAATGGTATTTTGAATTTTACTGCTTATCCTTGTAATGGTGTGTATGAAACTGTGAAATGTGTTGACAATCTAGGACAAAGTGTAAATTATATTGATTCTACTAGTGACGTGGAAAAGGCATGTCTGTGGCATAGTCGGCTCGGCCACATCAGCAAGAAACGCATCGCCCAACTCCAAAAGGATGGAGTGTTGGAATCATTCGACCTCAAGTCGGACGATGTATGCGAATCTTGTCTGTTGGGCAAGATGACTAAATCACCTTTCAAAGGGTCTTTTGAAAGAGGTGAGGGTCTATTGGACATTATTCACACGGATGTGTGTGGTCCATTCAGATCAACCACAAAGGATGGCACGCGGTTCTACGTGACTTTTACCGACGATTTTAGTAGATACGGTTACATCTACTTGATCAAGCACAAGTCGGACACCTTTGAAAAGTTCAAAGAGTTTAAGAACGAAGTAGAGAATCAATTAGGCAGGAAGATAAAGATGCTCAGATCCGACAGAGGCGGAGAGTATCTAAGTATCGAGTTCCTAGACTATCTAAAGGAATGCGGAATAGTTTCGCAGTTGACACCTCCCAGGACACCACAGTTGAACGGTGTTGCAGAGAGGCGCAACCGAACCCTGTTGGACATGGTTCGTTCCATGATGAGTCGAGCTTCACTTCCCATTCACTTCTGGGGGTATGCCTTAGAGACTGCCGCCCATATCCTCAATCTTGTCCCAACTAAGAAGGTTGCGAAAACACCTCATGAGATGTGGACGGGGAAAGCTCCCTCGTTGGCACATATCAAGGTCTGGGGTTGTGAGGCTTTCGTTAGACGAGAGACTCAGGACAAACTCGCAGACAGAAGCGAAAGGTGTTTCTTCATTGGTTATCCCAAACAGTCCTTTGGATATCTATTCTACAGACCGAGCGAGGACGTGGTCTTTGTAGCTAGACGAGCAGTCTTTCGAGAGAGAGAACTCGTATTCAAAGAGGACAGTGGGAGTACCATTGATCTGGAAGAAATTCAAGAGTCATCAGATGACGCAACCTTAGGAGAAACTAGCAACCAACATGAGGATGAAGTTCCTGTTGGACCGACAGATGTATCCTTACCTCTTAGGCGTTCCGGTAGGGTTAGCATGCCACCCGAGTTTTATGGGTTCCATATAACTTCGGATGGGGACACTTTTGTCAGTGATAGGACACTGATAAATTTGGATGAACCAGCTAACTACCAGGAAGCAGTGGCGGGCCCTGAGTCTGCCAAGTGGAAAGAGGCCATGGATAGCGAGATCAAGTCCATGTATGACAATCAAGTTTGGAACTTGGTTGACAATGTACCGGGTCGAAAGACAGTCGGGTGCAAATGGATCTTCAAGAAGAAGACAGACATGGACGGAAAGGTACACACTTTCAAGGCAAGACTGGTTGCGAAGGGTTTTACTCAAACCCCAGGGGTTGATTATGACGAGACCTTCTCACCAGTAGCTAAGATAAAGTCTATTAGGATCATGCTGGCCATAGCTGCATTTCATGACTATGAAATTTGGCAGATGGACGTCAAAACCGCTTTCCTTAATGGGAAGCTGACTGAGGATGTTTACATGAATCAGCCAGAGGGTTTTGTCGATGCAAAGTATCCTAATAAGGTGTGTAAGCTTGAGAGATCAATCTACGGATTGAAGCAAGCTTCTCGCAGCTGGAATCTTTGTTTCCATGAGAAAGTCAAAGAGTTTGGCTTCTCTAGGAGCGAGGATGAGTCCTGCGTATATGTCAAGGCTAGTGGGAGTATAGTCACCTTTCTGGTGCTGTATGTCGATGACATACTGCTCATGGGAAACGATATTCCAACCTTGCAAGATGTTAAGGCTTGGCTTGGGAAATGTTTCGCCATGAAGGACCTAGGAGAGGCTGCCTATATTCTTGGGATTAGAATATTGAGAGATAGGAAGAAGAGACTGATTGGACTCAGTCAGGGTACATACTTGGATAAGGTACTAAAGAGGTTTAGTATGGAAAATTCCAAGAAGGGAGAGCTGCCTATCCAAAGTAATGCAAAATTGAGTAAGATTCAAAGTCCGAGTACAGACGAGGAAATAGCTGAGATGAGTCGAGTACCATACGCTTCGGCTGTGGGATCGATCATGTACGCTATGACGTGTACTCGCCCTGACGTGGCTTTTGCTTTAAGCATGGTCAGTCGGTACCAGGGTAACCCTGGAAGGGCGCATTGGATAGCTGTGAAAAATATACTCAAGTATCTGCGAAGGACAAAGAACATGGTGTTAGTCCTCGGTGGCAGTGATACCTTGAGAGTTGAAGGATATACAGATGCCAGCTTTCAGACGGATAGAGACAGTGGTCGGTCTCAGTCGGGCTGGGTATTCCTTTTGAACGGTGGAGCAGTTACTTGGAAAAGTTCCAAGCAAGAAATAGTGGCTGATTCCACGTGCGAATCAGAGTACATAGCAGCAAGT
Source organism: Cichorium intybus (assembly GCA_023525715.1). NCBI lineage: Eukaryota > Viridiplantae > Streptophyta > Magnoliopsida > Asterales > Asteraceae > Cichorium > Cichorium intybus. The sequence goes on from CM042012.1 coordinate 19,087,253, forward strand.
GAAGCGTCAAAGGAAGCGGCTTGGCTGAAGAACTTTATCGGTGACCTTGGAGTAGTCCCGAGTATTCAGGAGCCCTTGGAACTGTTCTGCGATAATGAAGGTGCGGTCGCCTTGACAAAGGAACCGCGAGATCATGGAAAGTCCAGACATATCGACAGAAAGTACCACTACATCAGGCATAGGGTAGAAGAAGGTCACCTCCTTGTAAAGAGGGTATCATCGGAAGATAATCCTGCAGATCCCTTGACAAAGGCTCTGAGTAGGATTAAGCATAATCAGCATGCTAGGAGCATTGGATTAAGAGATGATATAAGTTTTAGTAATTAGATAGATTCGAAACTTGTAACAATGTATTGTATTTGACTCTTGTGATTTAATAATAGAGATTTATTATGGTTCACTACTCTTGTCAGTACTTTATCATTGTGTTTCATTTTGCATGTTTTACTTCCTGAATAATTGGATTATTCAAATATCCACAGTCGATTACACTTTAAGGGAGTAAGTGTGAAGTAAGACTGTCATGAATTGGTAATAGATTGTCTAAGGAGTTAGACATTGCAATTGGATTGCTGAACCATTCGTGAGTACTTGGAAATGGAGATTTGAGTATTGGATAAACCCGCGCTCAATGGATTGCTTCATGGATTACATCACGAGCAATGTTGAGACGATAATATCTTTTGATCTTTAAGCTAAGACATATGAGTTATGATTTATTAGACGGTTGTTCATTGATAATATGAAAACGCATCGGTAACTCGGTGTTATAAAACGTATTGTTGTGAGTAATTTGTCTGGTAAAAGACATAAGTATATGAGTCGAAGTTTATTCGTCCCTTGACCCTAACGGGAAAACAGATATCTGTAGGCCTCTCGATGATTTTGAAGTTGACTAAAATGGTTGGCCAACCGGGACTAAATTGGTAGTCTAAGAGTCATATGCAAATCGGAAATCGAGGAACAGTGAATCAGACCAGATTGATTTTATCCATGTCTTGGGTCTGAAAATATCTTGTTGGACGGAGGATCATCTGATCACTTATCTATGGACATAACTGATTAGATCAGAGTTTGGCATTGGTTTCTAGGAAGCTACAAGTGCTAGTTAATTAGAGGCTAAATTGGTAATTATAGTCATAGACTTATCCAAGTGGGAGACTGTTGGATTAGGTGTCTAAGCCATGACTAATAATTAGTATTTACCTAGTTAATAGAAGCACGGTCCATTTGGGTTGCCCTCATGGCTAGAGGTTTGGTAGAAAATTCGGTAGAGAGAAAGGTTGATTTATTATGGGATTAATAAATTAACAGGAATTAAATATATGGTTTATTAATATATTAAAGTGATAATATATTAATTAGAAACTATATTAATTAATTAGGAATTAATCCAGAATTAATTGGATTTAATTTGGGGATTAAATTAATTAATTAAAAGGTGCAGGGACTGGTCTGGTATTTATTCAATAATTGAATAACTGGCCAGGAAACCCAGGGACCAAAAGTGGCGCCACCTTGGAGGCTTCTCCAAGGGTTTGGCGAAACCCTAATTAGGGTTTTGGTAAGCCTGGTCCAAGTGGTCAAAAGCCTTGTCCAATTGGAGGCTCCTTAGGGTTTCAGGTGTAACCCTTGGAGGCTATAAAAGGAACCCCCTGGCACCTCATATTCACGCCAACTTCAGATCTCTCTCTCTCTGGATTTTCGATTTCTCCTCTCCTCTGCTTGGGTGTGACTTTCATTTGAGGCAGGATAATTTTGCTGCTCAGCTTCTAAGAAATAAAGGTTGGTTTTTCTGTTTTGATCTTTAGTTTCTTTTTCTGGCCTCTAGGTTTTTATTATATGTTCAATTAGAAGAAAACATAGATCCTTATAGGTTGCATGTGAACTTAGGTTATTTAGTTCATGGTTTGCAAAAACCTTTCAGCATTACCCGTCAACGATCAAAATTCCTCCACGGTACATTCTATGTCCAATTTTGTTACTTATAAAAATTTTACTAAATCCCACAAAGCATTCTTGGCGGCCATTAGCTCAAGCGATGAGCCAAAAACCTTTTACCAAGCTGTACAGGATAAAAATTGGAGAGAAGCAATGCAGAACGAGGTTCGTGCCCTTGAACAGAATGACACCTGGACTCTTGAAGAACTACCGGTAGGAAAGCGTGCCATCGACTCGAAATGGGTATACAAAATAAAGTACAAACCGAATGGCGAAATCGAAAGATACAATGCGAGATTAGTTGCAAAAGGCTTTACTCAATTTGAAGGTGTCGATTTCCATGACACTTTTGCTCCGGTGGCGAAACTCATTACAGTCCGTACCGTCTTAGCTATCGCCACCAAAAGAAACTGGATCATTAACCAACTAGATGTCAATAATGCTTTCTTGCATGGCGAACTTAACGAAGAGGTCTACATGAAGATTCCACAAGGGTTCGAAAATGGAAAACAAAACAAAGTTTGCCGCCTCAGGAAGTCTCTTTATGGTTTGAAGCAAGCTTCACGTAACTGGTATCAAAAGTTCACCTCGTCCTTACATGAAATCGGTTTTAAGCAATCTAAAGCTGATCATTCCTTGTTCATCTTCAAAACGGATGCATCATTCGTAGCTGCTCTTATATATGTTGATGATGTTCTCATCGTCGGAAATGACAAACAAAAAATCGAAGAAACGAAGATCTTTTTGGACAAGAAGTTCAGCATCAAAGATTTGGGAACTCTAAAATACTTCCTGGGCATTGAAGTAACACGGACTCGAAAATGAATTGTTCTCAATCAAAGAAAATACATCATGGACATTCTCGAGGATAGCGGAATGACAGGATCTCGACCAAGTGCTTTTCCGATGGAACAAAACGCCAAAATCGGAAGGAATGATGAAGAAATCCGGGTTGATGCTACCAGGTACCGGAGACTTATAGGAAGATTGTTGTACTTGCAAGCAACCAGACCTGACATCACCTATTCTGTCAATGTATTGAGCCAATTTGTAGCAGACCCTCGTCAAAATCATATGGAAGCCGCTATAAGGGTCCTAAGATACCTAAAAGCCACCGCCGGTCAAGGTATATTACTTCCCAACGAGGGAGGGACGAACCTGGTGGCCTACACTGACTCAGATTGGCTGGGTTGTCCTGATACAAGGAGGTCAAGAACTGGCTACTTATTGCTCTTAGGAGGTGCTCCTATCTCCTTAAAATCAAAGAAACAATCAGTGGTTTCCCGCTCCTTAGCTGAAGCCGAATACCGGGCCATGGCCACCACCGTTAGTGAGGTACTGTGGCTTCGGTGGTTGCTGAAGGAATTAGGATGTGAACAAAACAACCCGACACAACTTTTCTATAACAACCTAGCAACCAAACATATTGCAAACAACCCGGTATTTCATGAGCGGACAAAGCACGTGGAAATGGATTGCTATTTCGTAAGAGAACGAGTTGAGTCAAAGGAAGTGGAACCCCTGTATATCGACACCAAACTTCAAATTGCTGACTTATTCACCAAAGCTCTGGGTTCTCAACAGCTGCAACTCTTACTTGACAAGTTGGGCATTTGCAACCTCCATGCTCCAACTTGAGGGGGAGTATTGGAAAGGATTCACTTTCATTCTTATCTTTTATTAGTTTCCTTCTGTTGTATATTTTCCTTGTTTATTTCCTTATTCTTAGGCCTAGTTGTTAGCTTCCGCTGTATTTATATTTCCCCTGTATCTTTCATATTTTGAGATAGAAATATACCACTACCAAATTTCACACAATATACTCAGGGCCGTTTCAAGCTATTTTGGGGCCCGGGGCAAAATAGAAACATGGGGCCCCTAAATTTTTTTTTAATAAAAGAGGGCGGCACCTCCGAATTTTTTATTAATTGAAAATGTTATTACAATTGAAGGTTGGGGACTCCCCACCTATGGAAAAAAAAGTTTATGAGACATGCCTCATGAGCCAAACAACCTAACAACTACATATTATAATAAAATAAAATAAAATAACAAACTAAAACTAAAGTTTACATTTTCGAGCTTTCTTAGATGCAAAATTATCAATAATAGTATCAATATCAATGTCGTCTAACATATTTTTCTCAATGCATAACATAGCCAACCCATTTAATCTTTCTTGTGACATTGATGATCTCAAATAGTTTTTTAATTATTTTAATTTTGAAAAGCTTTTTTCGGCCGATGCTATGGTAATGGGTATAGTTAATAAAATTTGATATGCAATGGAAGCATTTGGATAAAAAACCTTTTTTTTAATAAACTCTAAAATTTCAAATGCTGACATAACCATATTTGGTAAAGTCATTTGCAACACTTTGAGTTCCGCAAACAAATCATTTAAGTCTACATCACGCATGTTTTTATGAGAAAACTTGCTTGCGAAATTCGTACAACTTTTTTAAGTTCAATATCATCTAATGACTTTAATTTTTTTGAATTATAGAAAAAACCAAAAAAAAATTCGAATGTTGTTATTTGCTAAAATCTAGCTTCTAATGAAGTAATTTCCATATCAACAACAACCAAAAAATACTCAACTCTAAATGATTCTTCGGGTGATTCAAATTCATGTTCATCTTTATTATTAATTTCATCAAATTGTTTTTTTCTAGTAACACGCCGTTTTTTTGGAAACATAGGCTCAAGATCCATATCAAATGCAATAGCTTTGGCATTATCTATACTAGTGGCAAAACCATCATTTCTATCATTTTTAAAAAATGTCATGATATCTTTTAATAGATTAATGGTGGCATCAAGACAAATAGTTTTAGCTTGTAACTTTTTACAAACCATATTAATAGAAAATAAAATATCATACCAAATCACCATACCAAGTAAAAATTCATAACTTTCGATAGCACTAACTAAACTTTCGGCTTCACTTTTTGATAATGCATCATCACATGATTCACCTAATGCTATTAATGCATCCCTTGTTTGAGGAGCTTGATATCTAATAACTTTTACACTTTTAATGCGACTCTCCCAACGTGTATTACATAGTGATTTTACGGTTAAATTAGAAACATTATCAAGTAATATTTTCCATCTTTTAGTAAAGCTGGAAAATAACACATATATACGTTGCACAATTCAAAAAAATGAAATAGCCTTAGCACAAGAATGTGCCGAGTACTAATCATCGCTATGGCCTATGGATTGTCGGATTGAGCGTGCCCCGGTGGAACGTTTGAGACACCGATGGAAAGCGAATTTAATGCCTAGAACATCGATCAGTTTATAGCCTAGAAGGAACGATCAGTTTATGTAAATTTTGGGCTTTTCCTGATTTCCTCAAATTTTTTGAGCCTTTTCTTATATCAAATTTTTTTTCTGGGCATTTTCTTATATCAACATTTTTTTTGGGCTTAAAACTTCAACACTAATATAAGATATCTATAAAGGGGGCCTACAAATTTGGGGGCCCTAGGAATTTGGGGGCCCGGGGCGGTCGACCACCTTGCCCATGCTCACGCTACGGCCCTGAATATACTTGTCGGCATGGTCCATCTCGGAAAAAGATAATCTTGTTCATATGGTTACAATGGTTGACTTCATATAAAGTCTTCTTCCTTCATCCATCGTAGCCTATTTTCTGAATCGCACTTACCGTATCATGCTTCAAATCCTCTTCAAGGTAACATTCAAGACTATCTAAGTGAACATATTTATGTATATCAAATGCTTGTGTGAGATGAAATTGCAAAAGAGGGTGTCTACTTTGATGGGTGTCTACTTTGATGGGTTTCTAGCCTCTAGGGTAACAAAGTTCCGAGAATCATAATTGTAGAAAATGTGGGCAAGAATGGGTCGGTACTGGGTGGTTGCAAGAGGTAAGGTGGAAGGTGGAAAGTGGAATTATGATTGAAAACATAAGATTATAGGCGGGTAGAACTTAGAAGGATAAAAGAACAAAAAAAAAAAATGATAAGGATAAATATATATTTTTACGTACACTTAATGGTAGGTTATTTTAATAAAAAAAGGTATTTTTTTTTCATATATTTGCAATTTTGTCTTAGAAAAAACGATCAATGTGCATTGTTTTCAAACCATATGTCATCATTTATGCAATTTTTTCTATTTTAATAAAAAAATGTATTTTTTTCATATATTTGCAGTTTTTCGTACAACTCTCGTATATTCTTTAACGTCCTTGTAAATGTAAAGATAAACTGCAGACAAAGTGCAAAGACATATCCATCATTAAATTGTACATAAAAATATCGTAACAAGATGATACAAAAACAATATTATCTTGATTATTAGTACACCAACGTATGTCTACTATTTTATTTTTATTTAATATTTATATTACACGTATAGTACAATTATCGAGATATCACAATCAGTGGCGAATCTAGAATACAAAGTCATATGGTTCCTTACACCCTAATTAAGTAACCGATAAAAATGATAGAATCAACATTACTTGTATGTAGTAGCGGGTCGGGTCATATCTCTTAAAATATTTAAAAACATATCCAATAGTTCTATTAAAGTTTTTACAATTGTACCCGACGAGGTCTTATGCCTTGAAATATTTGCATAATTGTATCATTACTAATGTTTTTTAAAACAACTTTTTCAATATATGACACTAAACTATCACTCAAAAATCGATTAAACCTTCGAGGTTTACCTCCAAAATCACGTTGTGGAAAATTATGGTTTTGAGGTTGGTAAGGCCCTTTTTGCAAGTATGTTCTTCTAATTTTATCTCTTTGATTCACATGATAATGTTCAATACTTGGTCGTTCTATCGGATCAACAGGTAGCGAATTTAAATCGGCTTTGATATACTTATGTTTCTCACTATCTTCATCTATAGTTTTTTCATCATTCTTTTTAAAAAACTTGAACAAAGACATTCCAATTCTTGATTTTGATTTCTGATACAATCAATGATTCAATTATGATTTCTGTAACAAAAGGCAATCCAAATCAATATTCAAACTATCAAAGTATCAAAGAACTAAAGAGACGAGACTAAAGGCAATTACACAAAACAACGATTTCTCAATTTCTATAATCTAAATATCAGTCACTCAAGGGAAATTACGCAAACCTGGAGGGAATGTCTGATTGGAGAATGGAGTCAGAATCAAAATAAACAATCGCCGTCGGTTTCAATTGCAGAATAGAAGGGTTTGTCGAAGTTAATTTTTTGTAATCGCAAACCATAAGGAAAACAGTAGCGTAAGTTTCAATTTGACGCAATAGGAAAAATCACGCCAGTTTTTTCACGTATCACGTTTAATTTTAGTATCTTTTTTTTCTATGACGGCTTCCTAAATCCTAATTACCGATCGCACAATCACATTCAATTTTAGAATTGGACTATATGCATTAATTATGGGTGGTGGCTTGGTGGAGTATTTACTTGGTGGGCTAAAGAAAAAGGTGGTTCCTAATATAAAACTAAGGTGGGTCACCGATTTTTTTTATATAAAATTTATATTAGAAGCTTGTATATTAGGTGGGTCCTAGGACCCATGTTACTCTCATTTAAATTCGCCCCTGATCACAATCCAGGACGAATAAAGTTGCTGTCAAAGATTGGATCATCTAAAGGATGTTCTAAAAGGCGGCCGACCCTGCTGTAATTCTTGACCATTAATCAAGACAATTCCAAAAGAAAACTAAGCACAACGGGACAAAGTGAATTTTTTTTAGAGTAATTGTATTTATTGATACCTTTTATTCCTATTTATATTTCTATCTTTGTGAAATTATGACAAGTGTCATATTTAATAAAACTAATAATATTTTAAGACACATGTCACAATTTCACATGGATAGGAAGATTGATAGGAATAAAAGGTAGGAACAAAAACATTTTCTCTTTTTTTTTTTATGTGGTAAAAGTTGTTATACTACATGCCTAGAAGTGAAGTTGTTGAGCGATTGGCCATTGGCGATTGACGACGTTAAAGAATCATTTTCATAAAACATTTTATTATTTGAAAAAATATCTAAAAAGTTATTTGATATTGGAAATTAGAGTTTTTTTTAAAGGTCACTATAATAAGTAAACTTTACCATTTTTTTGTGCGTAAATTATTAATTTTGATTCTTAAAATTTAAGATAATTTATTTTACATATTAGTTATATTCAAATATGAATATTTTTATTTTAACTATTTAATCTATTTGATTAAATATCAAAATATAATTTAATATATTTGTAAACAAATTTATTACAAAAACAGAATTTCAAAATATACAAATAACAAAGATCCACAAATATTATTGTAATATACTATTTAATTGTTTTTATATCTAAAATATTAATATCATTTTGATTTATTTGACAAAAATATAAGATAGACTTGAAATTTAAAAAAATCATATGACAACAGTTTTTACGGAATACGATAAATATAAATGTAGATTAATTACTTGCTTAAAAACGTCAAAAGATGATATTAAAATTTGTGGTCGAATTATATTTTAAATTGGGTCAAGAAAGAAAAAAATTAATATGTAAGCCCTCAATAATATATTCTCTAGCTCTTCAATAGATTGAATTTAGGGGTACATACATATTTTTTTTGGTTTTTGGTTATCGGTAACAGGAAACTGTTTGTGATTAGGGTTAATACCCATTAGGGTTTAGGTAAGTCCATTACGGTTTAGGTTTGGTCAAGTGCCTATTTTGTATCCCTATTTATATGAGGTTAAACCCTCAATGTTATTATGAAGCAATCTATATTATAATATGGTATCAGAGCTCTAGGTTAAAACCTACTGCTGACCACAACTCATTGCCGTCAACCTCCGCCTCCGGCGACCTTCTAGTCGTCGGAGGTGCTTTCAATATTTTTCTCTTTCCTCTTTCTTTTCATAAATAACAATACATCCGTCAGCACCAAACCAGAGCTCCTTCATCGGCTTCTTTTACTGCTTTGTCTGCTACAGCCCCTCTCTTTGGATGGCCTCTTCTTCTTCAGACATTATTCGTCGGGCAGCATCTGATTTGCAGTCGTCTATCTCTCCCTCTATCAACACTGCAGCCGTCGATCTCGCCGGAATTGGCTCCGCCTGCCGTAGCTCGAGCCCTCTCACTTTGCTCGTTGCCTTTCTCCGGAATCCTCTGTCGTCGGCTCCATGATCACTGTCACGGCTCTCGCTTCTTCTTCAACGGAACCGCCTCTCGCCGCCGGTCCTCCCCTCTTCTTCTCCGACGAGCAGTTATTGTTAGCCGTCATCGTCAGAGCTCTGCCACCGCCGATGCCGCTGTTTTTCAATTATGTTTTTTTATGTTTTGTTTATTTTTTCAGTTTAATCGTCTCCTCCCGATCAAACTACGAGGGGATGTTAGTGATTAGGGTTAATACCCATTAGGGTTTAGGTAAGCCCATTAGAGTTTAGGTTAGGCCAGCCGTTTTATAATCCTATTTATATGAGGTTAAATCCTCATTATTAATATCAACCATTTTATATTATAATAGAAACAACAACCAAAATAGCTCAATGATATTTTTTTTGTTTTTTACTTTTCGGCAAAAATAATAAACAGAAAAAAATTTAAGGGCACATACATATTGAATATTATTATTGAAGTGGATTCTCAAAAAGCCATTGTCCAAGTGGCATTGTTGATTAGAAGTTTGAAATGTAGAAGACAATAGTATTTTGTTTAAACATCTTTTTTTGTAATGTAACTTTGTTAACAACTTATCGATATTTATAACTGTTTTGACTTTGCTTAGATACTTTTTTAATTTGATATTTTTTGTGCCCTCAACGTTTATAAATCTTGGGTCCGCCACTATCTACAACCTCTCGGTATTTTTTTTAAAACCCGGATCCAACAATATTTTTGCTCACTTGGTAAGCGCTTAAAGAGAAAAGTTGGAAGACTGTGGTTCGATTCCCAGCTTCTACAACCTCTCAGCATTTTTAAAAAAACGCATATCCAACAGTATTTTTGCTCACTTGGTAAGCGCTTAAAGAGAGCGTTGTTACACCATATATATATATATATATATATATATATATATATATATATATATATATATATATATATATATATATATATATATATATATATATATATATATATATATATATATATATATATATATATATATATACTTAGGATCTTTTGAGAACCAACTTCACCCCGAGAACTCCCAAACCGATATTTTTTTCAAAAAACCGACCACATAGGCCTCTAAAACGCTCAAAATGGGCCCGGGCGCTGAAAATAATTTCCGAAAAAACAACTTTTTTTTTTTGAAAAAAATTTGCAAATGTACAAAAAAAATTTTTTGCACATGTGCAAACTTTTTTATACGTACACTTTTTTTCAACTTTTTTTATGGATGTCTTTCTAACATATATATAAGGCGTTTTGTAAAAAAAAATTTGAGAAAAAGTGTACGTATAAAAAGTTTGCACATGTGCAAATTTTTTGTTTTGCACATGTGCAAATTTTTTTTAAAAAAAAATCGTTTTTTTTCGAAATTTATTTTTCGAAAATGCTTAAATATGTGTGTTTTAGAGGCCTATGGGGTCGGTTTTTTGAAAAAAAATATCGGTTTGAGAGTTCTCGGGGGACTTGTGGTTCTCAAAAGATCATAACTATATATATATATATATATATATATATATATATATATATATATATATATATATATATATATATATATATATATATATATATATATATATATATATATATATCTTAAATAATTGGATTTGAAAAATTAACATGTTTATATATAATAAAAGAGTAAAATAGCAATTTGATGTGATTTGGAGACAAATCATGTTATCTATATTAGGGCAAATTACAAAAAAGTAAATAAAAAAAAAAGTAAAATAGAAAAAATCACTATGTTTACATAAATATTTGATTTTGACACTGTATTTTTTTTAATTAAGTCATTAAGTTTTTTATTTGTTGTAATTTTGACCAATTGACCGATTATCCCGATTGTAAAATGACGTGATATGATAATATGTCAGTATTTGCTAACATGATACTGACATTGCATGACAATATTTTCTATTTTTGCTAAACATTTATTTTCTTTTTATGTATTTGACTATTAAGATAAATAATTACTCAAGTAACGAATCCACACATATATAAACCTTAATTATCACTTCTACTAACTATATATATCTTACACTTTTAACATAATTATCAGTAGATATTATATATATATATATATATATATATATATATATATATATATATATATATATATATATATATATATATATATATATATATATATATATATATATATATATACAATCTCCGTATATTATCTTACTTTCAAATCAATTTTAAAAACTTGCTTTGAATTTCTTGATATAATTATCAGTACTATATATAATCAGCGAATATTATCTTACTTTCAAAATATTGTATTTGTATCTTGAAAAAACTAAATAAAATATTCTATCCCTTATAATTATTGTTTTAAATCTTATTTTTTTAAAGAAACTATGGTTATATCAGCGCAAAATCAACGTCACGTCACTAAAGACCAACACGTCATGTCGCATCAACTGACAGTCGGTTTGACCGGTGAAATGGTCAAAGCTGTAAAAGAAAATTAAAAAATCTAGTGACTTAATTTGCTAAAAAATTAAACACTGTCAAAATCAAGATTATATAAACTCAATGACTTTTTTGCAATTTACTATTTTGAGTCCATGTGATTTACTAATGGGGATGTATATCAAAATGTGTATCTTTGGGTAAAATATATGGGTAATTAGACGATCTCCAACCTATCTCTATTGTTTACTCTATTTTTGAAGTAAAAAATGGTGTAAAAAGTGGATTATCTCCAACTCACCTCTATTTTTCACACTATTTTTACTTTAAAAGGTATATTCCTGACATATTCTTTTTTCTTCATTTACAAAAATTATCAAAATCTCCCCATCTACTTATTAACTTTTAACATATTATTACTAGAATGTTTATATTTTATTATATATATATATATATATATATATATATATATATATATATATATATATATATATATATATATATATATATATATATATATATATATATATATATATATATATATTCTACGTTTTTTTATAAAATATGTTATCGTGCTTTAATTTTTTTTTAAATATACGTAAATTTTTATATGAATTCGATAGATAAATATTCAATTTTGATAATTATAATTAATTAATATCATTTAATATATATATATATATATATATATATATATATATATATATATATATATATATATATATATATATATATATATATATAAATATGATTGTAAATATTTGTTATTATATTTAAATAAACTAGAAATGTATAAAAAAACTGGAGGACTTAAAATGACAATTGAAACATTAACTCTATATTTGGTGTAAATGAATACTATTACTCTATATTTGAAGTAATACTATTCAAATACCTAAATATAGAGTTGATTATAGTGTTGGGTTGGAGCAAAATAGAGTAAAAATGAAATGACTCCTTACTTCATTTTTTACTCTATTTTGCTCAAACCCAACACTATAACCAACTCTATATTTAGGTATTTGAATAGTATTACTTCAAATATAGAGTAATACTCTTCATTTACACCAAATATAGAGTTAATGTTTCACTTGTCATTTTAAGTCCTCCAATTTTTATTTTTATACATTTCTAGTTTATTTAAATATAATAACAAATATTTACAATCATATTATATATATTAAATGATATTAATTAATTATAATTATCAAAATTGAATCTTTATATATCAAATTCATATAAAAATTTACGTATATTTAAAAAAAAATTAAAGCACGATAACATATTTTATAAAAAAAAATAGAATATATATATATATATATATATATATATATATATATATATATATATATATATATATATATATATATATATATATATATATATATATATATATATATATATATATATATATATATATATATATATATATAATATGAATATTCTAGTAATAATATGTTAAAAGTTAATAAGTAGAATGAGAGATTTTGATAATTTTTGTAAATGAAATATGCTAGGAATATACCTTTTAAAGTAAAAATAGTGTGAAAAATAGAGGTGGGTTGGAAATGATCCACTTTTTACACCATTTTTTACATCAAAAATAGAGTAAAAAATAGAGATAGGTTGGAGAAGGTCTTACATGCACAAGTCACCGTCAAGTTTTATATGGTACAAGAAAACCATGGCTACTTAATGACACTTTTTGTGAGAATTATGTTAGGAAAATTTCCGCATGTATATTTATAATTGGTTAAAAGAGATGTCAGAGAGAATAAGATTGTGAATATGTATATCGTGCGTATATGTATAATTGGTTGTAAGAGATGTTAGAATAAGTTTGCGAATATGTACATTGTGTTGAAATTTAAAAGTCTGAAAATTTAGGAGTCACAAATGTCACCCCAAAAAACAACTCCCAATACATAACTATGGACTGTTCGAGATTCATTCCTTTATATGCAGGGTTTCATGTTACATTCGTACACTTAAAAGAAAACCAAAAACCTAAACAAAAAAACTGATCATCAAGATTCAAGATTTGGAACATCATCAAGGATAAATGGGCCAAGTTTTCCAGCCCGAAATAATGTAAGAAATTTCTTAGATACCATCATTCGAGCTTCTGTTGCTTTATTTGAGATCTTCAATGCTTTCTGTAATGCTTCAAACTGTTCTTCAATCAAAATCTCCAACTGATTTTCATCCTCCAAATCACCTTTGAATTCTGATAGAGTCGAGTACAGTGCAGACTGAACCTCTCTCGCAACACCCTATTTTTAATATCAAAACGCATGTCAAATTAATTATTATAAAATACATATAAAAATTACAGAAGTTAGTTACCTCAACATAATGCACAGTAGATGCAACAGGAAGAGTTCGTCTTTTAGGCAAAAGATCCTTAAGATTGTACTCGCGTTTATCTTCATTTTCATTTTGAATTTCTTTTAGAGTGTTATTATGCACGTTTCTCCAATGAAGGGGAGTTTGTCGTGTATTTAAAACAGCAAGCAAATACTGGGCAATACGTTCTTCACCAACAACCGAATCTTTCACAGATCCTGCATTTAAAGTAATTATTCCATAACCATTTTGTTAAAAAGATAAAGATTTGTAACAAATTTACACCTGCTAGAGCTAATTTTAATCCTGTTTCAATGTCTGGGATGGTTGGGACCAGTACTCCAGGTGTATCCAACACATATATGCTAGGTCGTTGAGCAATCTGAAAGTAACATGGACAAATGTTAAAAATGTCTTTAAATATATTCTTTTTTTGCTAATTGCTTAAGATATTTCTCCCATTTTAAATCTTTCCATGTACCCATATCCAAAAGATTCATTTTTTCACGTGATTTGGAAAACTTTACCTTGAATCCTGCAATATCTTGAGTGACACCAGGTAACGGTCCTACTTTGGCCCGTTTCTTCTTCTCCTGCACTAAGAAAAATCTGAAATAGTTATTGGTGGGCATGACAAAGTTTGCATGTTGTAACTAAAAAGACAAACTATGATAAACAGATCACCTGGAAACCGAGAAGATGCAATTTGATGAATGCAGTTGATCAAAGCTGACTTTCCAACATTAGGCACACCGACCACCATGACAAGTAGAGTAGGTTCTTTTGCGATTTTTTCCTTCAGTTTGAGCTCGACAAGTTCTAGAAGCTATTTCTAAAGTTAGACTACTGTAAACTTAATGATAAATTATCAATCTGGCAAATGAAACAAGCCGATAATAGTGAATTAGACAAACCTTCTGAACAGAGCTCCTGCTGTGTGCATTGATGGGTAGACAATCTTGCTTACAGGAACTGAAATGATCGATCCATTTCTGAGAAAACCCGAAAATTAAACTAGAGATTATTCCTGATTGGTATAAATATATACTCGATCAGCTTTAGAAAGGAGCAGAGATTTGATACATACATGCATAATATTGGGATTAGCTAAATCTTTCTTGTTGAGAGCAATTACACGCCGTTTGGTGGATAGACGAGGTTGAAGGTCTTGATTTGCAGACGACAGTGGAATCTGATTAACATTTTTCACGGTTAGAAAACATAAAATCAAAAAGAAGAGATCGATTTTGTTGATGGTTGAGGAAGAGGGCATGCTTACACGAGAATCACGGACTTCGATGACAAGGTCAGCGAGCTTGAGGCGGGCATTAATGGCGCGGGTGGCGGCTGCCATGTGACCGGGGAACCAGTTGATGTTGCCACCGCCGCTTGCGAAACCCATATCTCCCAATCCTTTTTTCAGTATCTTCCCTGCTCCCCCCATTTTGGTGATCTGGTTAAACCCTGGCAGGGTTTCTATACTTCTTCCCCCTTCTTCCCAACCCGTGGTATTGTTGATACGGGTATCCGACTTAGGAGAACTTCGTTATGTCGTTGCAAACCTTTATAAGTTACGTATATATCGAAACCCTAATAATTATATATAATGCTTTTATAAAATTTAAAATTAGGTATATATTTTACAAACTTTAAAAAATCACATATATATTTAAAAGATTAATTTAATAATAATTAATTTTTAAAAAATAAAAAATAAATTTTAAATTAGATTATACTCAAGTTACAAAAATTACCCTATAAAATACTTACATAATCGACAACTCATTCAAATTTAATTAATTTTTAAAACTATAAAAAATAAAATTGAAAATAGTTTTTTAATTTTTAAAATGATTAATTCTTATTAAAATTAATCTTTTGGGTATATATGTAATTTTTTAATGTTTCTATATATATATATATATATATATATATATATATATATATATATATATATATATATATATATATATATATATATATATATATATAGAAACATTAAAAAATTACATATATACCCAAAAGATTAATTTTAATAAGAATTAATCATTTTAAAAATTAAAAAACTATTTTCAATTTTATTTTTTATAGTTTTAAAAATTAATTAAATGTGAATGAGTTGTCGATTATGTAAGTATTTTATAGGGTAATTTTTGTAACTTGAGTATAATCTAATTTAAAATTTATTTTTTATTTTTTAAAGATTAATTATTATTAAATGATATATATATATATATATATATATATATATATATATATATATATATATATATATATATATATATATGTAATTTTAAATTTTATAAGAACATAGTCCTCGAATATTTGATAATATCTTCCTCTATGAGGAGAGATATCATATGTATAAGCATCATAAAAAATAGAATTGAAAATAGTTTTTTAATTTTTAAAATGATTAATTATTATTAATTAATCTTTTGGGTATATATGTGATTTTTTAAGGTTTCTAAGGATATATACGTAATTTCAAATTTTATAAAGGCATAGTCCAACCTATTCTTTATAATCTCAATCTTGGTATGGTTTTATGACATTGTTCGTCTGGTTCTTCCTTAACCTTCACAATTTCCTCTTTCTTATGAACCTTGGACAAAACATCCGTGAACAAACATCCAACTATTTGATATTTTGAACTTTTCTTTAGTGTGTTTGCCTCCATTGATTTCTTTCCTTCGACTCCTCTTTATGACAGGTGAGACAATATTTACAACAAACTAGCTTAAAAACAACTCAACTGCCGCTTCCATTTAATTGAATTAGCAATGCTTATATAAGTTCATAAAATATATTATATTTATTTCAAAAGATACTGTCACAATATTTTGGTGTATATCATTAGATAAACATCAGTTGTTTCACGATCAGTTTGATGTGGATATCTGCGTAAGTTTCTCCCGCCTGACCATGCGAGGCTATAGTGACTCATCCCATGTGGATATAAAATGAGAATTGTGAGTCTTTTACAAGTCCTACATTTGTGGGTAACCAAGAAATTCCAACATGGTTTTTAGTTATCGTGATATTATTGGACTAGTCAATAAGTATGGATTTTGGTTTTTGGGTGTTAAAAATAGTGTTGGACTTATAGCCCTTTTAAATGCTACTGTTGGAGATGCTTATCAAGCATCTTCTTCATATATTGTTTTTGGATGTGGGCCGCCGGCCGCCTTGCTGGGTTTCTAAGTGGGTGGCTTTTTATATGTGGTGGTGCATGGATAATATATTAGTATGTAAGAATTATAAGCCTTTTAAGGTTTAAGTTGTGAGTTTTGAACAACATCTATCATTTTTTTAAGTTGGTATAGAGTATATTGGATTAGTTTATATCGTCAAGTTTATAATTTTAAGTTTGACATATTGTATAGCAAAATCTTGTTGTTTAAAAAAAAGTTTATAGCTATCTATATGTTTGATATATTGTATGAACATTTGTTGAAATCTGTTTTATTATGGTTATAGATAACATCGAATTAATCTATTGTAAGATTGATATGTTACATAAACAAATGTTGATATTCGTTTTATTGAGACGTAGGTCGGTAGGTATGCGTTTAAAATATCATTGGACGTGTTTAATTCCAATGCGTTTTCACCTAAAAATATTAGTATTTTAATACATATTCTCTAATGAATAAGATCTAATTATCAGTTCAAAATGAATATATTTGTAAGTTAAAGTTAAACCAACTTACCTAAATTTTGCAATAAATTACTTGATTTAATAGATGGGTATCTTCATATTAGGATATTAATAATATGAAAAATATTAAATATATTATCCCAACTGATATGCTGATTCTTATGTCGATTATTACTTCAATAAAATATTACACATTTCATAGTTAGCAACTATAATAACTAGATATATTTGATTCGAAGATATTTATGAAAAAGTGGTATATAAATATTGAAGCAAAGAGAGTGTGGATAAGATATTTTTATGCTATGCTGTCATTAGGTTGCTGAATCTATTATTTATTCAATAAAATGTTATTATGTTTTGATTATTTTGGCAAAATGACACGAGGCTACTTTCCCCTTATTGATTAGTCTTAACATCATTCGTGCTCTCATATCCCTATAGTATATATAATATATATATAAACAATTGTTATACAAAAATTGTTTTTAGCACCACATGTTCAATTAATTTATCTCAATATCAGATATAAAATATAATATGAAAATTACGAGGCAACGCAAATAGTATAAATGCTATAATATTCAGATTAATCAAAGATAATCACCGAAAAGTTTCGATTAATATTTCCAATAACCACAATATACCAAGCACAAAAAGTCTAAAACTTAAAGGTTTGGTAGTCTACGCGTTTGTATAAGTTAAGAAGGTTATGTAAGAAACAAACACAGTTAAATAATGGAGCTTACGAAACCCTTAACGCCAAACCCGGGGTAAGAGAACCATAATCACACGCAACTATACTGAATTGGCTAGTTAGTAGTTATGCAATTTACACAACTAAAACGACGATGTCAATACATTTTTTTAATGGCAAATCTAATATTAAATCTAAACTATTCTCATAAACCACCTAATTTTTAAGTAAGAATTAAACCCCGACTACAAGGGAGAAGGACGTACGCCTTGTCGCTGGGCCAAGAGGCCGATGTCAAGACGCGTACCAACTAGGGATGAACATATGGACCGGAAAAATCGAACCGAACTTAACCAATACTGAATATACATATTCGGTTTGGTTTTAAAAAAATGCTAATTCGGTTTCGGTCCAATTTGGTTTCAGCTCGGTTCGGTCCGGTCCCCGGACCATGCTTACCCCCCTAACACTACTCTTGATAATGAAAAACCAAACCGAATCGAAACGGAAACCGACATAACCGAACCGGACAGGAACCGAATATTACATATTTGGTTTTTAAAAAATTCTAATTCGGTTTCGGTCCGGTTCGGTTCGGTTTTTGGACCAAACTCATCCGTAATACCGACACAGATAAGCAAGTCAAACATACATACATAAAAAATCAAAACACATTTGTGGTATGATTTATAAAACCTTTAATCCAAAGTGTTAGATAAATTTTAGCAGGTAAACACAAGCACAAAATGCACTTTGCTAAAACATTACGCACGATGCGTATTCCTGTTTTGAAACATAAATATCGTGTCTTGTTCGAGCTCGAAATGGATAGATATTTTATAGGTCTACGGTGTCTTCTGAAATGTTTGGTATACTAAATGTACAAAATGGAGATCGGATGAATGACAAATTAATCATAAGGGTGTTGAAAATATTGACGTTGAATATGACAATGCTGAAAATATAAAACTGTTGTTCAAAATATTTATTTTTTAACTGTTTATACCTTTTTTATATATTATTAGTTTTATTAAATAACATCATATGTTAAAATAGTTAAATATGTCAAATATTTATTTGAATTGTTTATACCTTTTATTATTATAGATATTTAAAAAAGTAAGCGTTATTTAAAGAATAATATTGTTTTAAGATAATTCATTCTATAGGATATCTATAGATATCCGTTTTAGCACCTCTATAAACAAAATATATTTATAGTTTTATTTATTTGATATTAAATATAATAAGAATATACATGATCAACATTCAGCCAAATGATATTAAATATAACTAGTGGGGCCCCGTGCTTCGCACGGGTTGGGGATTGCTGGAGCACGGGTCCGGATAAATGCAAGAAAAAACAGCGTAATCTGCTAAAGAATAGCAATGTCATAATTGAGTTGATTTTTAAAAATAGATACACTTTTCAAAACACAAAAAGAAACATGAAAGTGCAATGCTGTAACAGAAAGAAACAAAAGTAGGATGCTAAAAAAATTAAAGTACATTGCCATTTATGGCAATTAGCAGGACAGATCCAATCATCCATACCCCAAACGTCTTGGCGCCAGCTCGAAGGATTAGGAAAGAAGCGTACAACTGCTAAAGCGATGAAAATGTCAAACTCAAAATAAAAAGACAATTTAACCATTTCTTACCCTATGATCCATGGTCCACCAGTCACAAATATAATAACCGGCTTTGGGCTATCTAGTTTTTTGGCAACTATAAATCCAACCTGTAATTTTTGTACGATAATATGATTAGGGTAAACGAAATTTTTTTTGAGGTTTTTCTAAATTTTTTGGCATGTTTGACTACTTCTGGTCCCTGAGTATAGCCGGTTTTTTCAAATTTCGTCCCAATAATTTTTTTTCTTGCAATTTTGGTCCATATTGGAGGTTTTTGTAAAGTTTTTGGTCCATGTTCCGAGTAAATACTGGGAAAAATGTTGGACACATTTTAATTACCTCAAAATGCTTCAAGCGTCTTTCTAGACTTTCAATTTCTTTACAAAATACATCATTCTCATCTTTATGCAAATTCAACTCCTTTAAAACATCTTTTATTTCTAGTTCCAATCGCGATTTATCCTTCTCTAACAACTGAGTCCACATGTGAAGAAAGTCAGAAAGGTCAAAGGTTTTAGAAATAGTGAGTCAACTTCTAGAAATATACCAGAAAGAGAGAAATGTACCTCACACCTTGCAATTAATGTCTTTTCAGTTTCTTTAAAGCTATTTTGACAGTCTTTGAGATTATTCTCCAATCTTAATGTATTGTCTGCTTTTGATTTTTGTTGTCTGTCAATCTCCTTTGTGAGTATATCGGTTTGATTCTCAAGTTTGTAACACAAACTCTCGTAATCAAACTCTTCTTTTAACTTTACCAAGTTTACTACTTTCATGGCCTGCGACCATTTAATATAAGTGTCCCAAAATCAACAATCATCATTATGGAATTTGATAAATAGAAAAAAGTAATTGTAATACTATTTGGAAATCAAACTTACCCGTTATCCAAACATTATGGTGCTTGCAGTTTCTGTATGATATCTAGAAGATGGACCAATTGTTACTATTAGAGATGTTCTTGCAGACCCTGGTTTGATAATTTCATTAGCAAGAAACAAATACAAGAAATCAAAAACTCAAAAATCGGGTGTTTCTTTTTGACTTAATGGGTTAAGCACTTAATCTGGACAACTATATATGGTTATTTGATTGACTTAATTTGGATAGAATGGTTTATTGGGTTAAGACAAAAAACCTGGCTTAATGTATTCACATACTAACCCTTTACCTATTTGCCTTTCTTTCGTTTCCTCCCGAGGGTAAAATGGTCATTTACATAGATTCATACAATTCATTCGGTCCAAAAAAGAAACAGTCTATCTTTATGTATACAAAACTTCTTTGGGTCCAAAAAAGAAACAATCTTTATGTATTCAGAATTTCATGTTCTTTCAGATGAGGTCTGTGAAAGGTTTTAACTTTTAACACATTCTCTTTCATGTTTTCTAGAACATTCTTTTATAAAAGCTTCTATACGCAAATTTGTAGATGCAAAGCAGTTTCTGTAGTGTTAATGTCAAAGATATGAATTCTAACAATATCAGGAAAATAGATACAAAAATTAATAGCACTCATTAAAAAAGATACCGAAAAGACATAAAATCATTATCATATGCTGACAATATCTGGAAAATAGTTAAGAAATTATTATCGACTCGCCTTTGGGATTCTCCACCATGACAAAAAGTGCAGAAAAGCGCAAATTTTAAAATAAAAACCGATTAATAGTATTAAATAACAATCATTTTCATAGTCTTTTTTGTTTTGGGCAAGTAATTCCTTAGTTTTATATCAAAGCACCAAAAATAGAAAACCTATTACTTGTGGATTTGAACTAAAGCCAAAGTGAGTTATATAAGCCTACACAAAATTACTTAATAAGATACCAACTTCAGAACAAACTGTCAAACAATTATCGCATATTCCATCTTTAATAATTCTCATTTCAATTAACATACCTTTTTGTGGATTGTTAGAACATGAAGCACCAGTGTTTCTTACTCATCTTCCATGTCGTAGATTTTATTGTATGATCCTTACCCTTCTTTTGAGTTCCTTTAAAAAATACCAAACAGCAAAAAGAAACAATCAACATACATGTAAGATTTAACGGGAATAGAAAGAAACAATCAATGGATACAAAACTATTTACTGCCACAAGGACCGTTTTTGTAACTATTTAGTGCCACAGGGACAATTTATGTAAAAGTGTACTGACAGTGGGACCATTTATGTAACTATTTACTGCCATAGGGACCATTTCAATAAAAGTTTATTGCTACAGGGACCGTTTTGTAACTATTTATTGTCATAGGGACCATTTTCTGTAACTATTTACTACCACATAGACCATTTCTGTAAAACTGTACTGCCACATGGACACATGGGTATGCTTTCATCTTTAATAAAAATAAAGTATTTATCATCTTTTCCATGATTATGAATTGGGCCTCTATTTTATTGAAAAATTGTTGTGCTAGACTAATCAAAGAATATCATTTACTTTTTGCCCCAACCTTTGCTCCTGGTTCAGTTCAATCATAGCAATCACAGAACCTCCTTGCTAGCTTCGAATGCTACAGCTGCAGCTTCATATGGCCACTGTTTCAGTATATTAAAAAATAATCGTTTTTTAGTTTAAAATAAAAGAGTAAAGTAAACTACATATGTGGTCCTTGGGTACAGCGAATTTTTGGAAATTTGGTCCTAAAAGGTTTTATATTGCAAATTTTGTCCTTAGTTGAAGTTTCTTATTGATTTTAGTCTTTGTGTTGTCTAAGATAACAGCCTAGCTGTTAACTTTTTTGAAAATAATCATTTTGCCCTTAAAAAATGAATAAAAAGGACCAATTTTGTGGTTTCCTTTTACTTTTAAATAACAATGCAAAGATTGTCGTTTTTAGAAAAACTTAACAGCTAAATTAGAGAATAAAAGAAAATTACAAATTTGGTTCAGGTGGTATACTTATTTTCAGTTTTGAGTGAAGGGCAAAATGGTCATATTTCAAAATTTTGATAGCTATGCTAAGTTAGACAGCACAGAGACCAAAATCTATATGAAACTTCAAAATAAAGACCAGATTTGCAAAATATAACTTCTTGGAAACAAAACTGTAAAAATCATAGACAAAAAAACATAATTTGCTCAAAATAAAAAGAAAAAATTTACCTTTTCAATGCCTTCAATAGATGAGATCTTCTGCTTCAAAGTAGCAGAAACAGTCAGCTCAGTGGCCCCACCACCTGGGACAAGTTTTGGATGCTTCAGGATGTTTCTAGCCACTGACATTGCGTCCTATTGAAAAATAATATTTTATTAAATTTGGTGTAATTTAGTTGAAATAAAATTTAGAGTGAAATACAGAAATGGTCCCTGTAGTTTAGTGAAATTCGCAAGTTCAAGTATTGGGTTACGGTTTTATTTACCATCTTTGGTAATTTAGTTAATGTATGGTGTCTGAAACTGGCCGGTTGATGGTTACTAAATATTTTAAGTCTGATTTAGCAATGGTAAAGGAGCCTCATTTGATCATCTTTCTAATCATTTTCACTTTGTTTATTTTCTTCACCTGCCACTAATACAGATTGTTGCTGTGTCCCTTTGGGTTGTGAAGGGTTGTTTAACTTTCAAAGACGGACATTGATGGAAGCAATCCTCTCACTAATAATAACCAGAATTCAAGGGAATCTAAAATCATCAATGAGGAGAAGAAGTCCACAAAAAGGGATCTTTCAAATCCTCTCTTTGTTAACCATGGTTTGTCCTTTAACCACTCAATTCCATCTTCTGTTTTCACTAAGCCACATTTAATATGTAGAACGTCTTATCCAGACAAACATCATTACCCATTCAGCCACTTTATTCATACAAGACTTAATAAAATTACCTCCAAAAGAGTCGCGAAGCAATCTTGTTAGCTTAGAGTCTCTGGTACGTATATGAGGGCTATTTTCAGCCAATGCATTTATACATTTTCCAAGAGAACTGAGAGATGAATTTATAAATTTTGTCCCTTCAACTAAGTGACCTTCACTCCCTGAAAAATATAATTATTAATAATTACATATCAGATTTGTTACAAGTGTAGATTTGTTACAACTCTAGTATTTGAGCTCATAAACGAAACATACCAGATTTTTCTAAGTGTTCAGATCCTGCAAGATCAACAATAAGTAGCTTGCTCTTTCTGATAGTTGGTATCACATGGCCACCAACTAACAAATTTCTATCATCTTTTTCTTGAAAAGATGTGTTGTTTTCTTCTTTACCAATAACGGATCTTCTAAAGGATACCATAAGAATTGCATGACTACAGGAAGATTCGGCGTTCATTTTTGTGTTTGCTGCATGGCGATTTGCTTCTCCAATTTGTAGTAAATGTAAAAAGTGGTCAAGATTTTGAATCTTGACAACTGCTGCACCAAGCACCGAGACTTCCCCGTTTTTTGGATCGTCAACAATCGGGATGTTGACTTTTTCAGGTGCAAGTAAATCTTGAACACTTTCCATATAAATCTGTTACAATGAAATTATACATAAACATGAGTCTTTCGTTAAATGTACGGAATCACATGTACCACTAAAATCAACATCATATTTGAATCTATGAATCAATTGCTATCTATCTTCTATGATATATAAATTTGTAACATTACAAAAAAAGGTAAAGGAGTAGATGTTAGTAATAATACCTGTAAATAGTAAAATTATAGCCCAACTAAAAAAGAAAATCAACCATTCCCAAAATACTCATCGTTGGGCAACGACAAAAAACAATAACATAGATATTATAGTTAAGAAAAAAAGAAACCTGTCTTCTTTGTACTGCTTCCTCAACTCCTCGAGCTGCATGTGTGCTAATGTTGCTACCAGTACTACAACCAAAATTGGATTTAGTATTAAGTTCTAGTTAATAAATGTTTATCACACACAAATAGATGGAAAATGGAATTGGAACAACGGCCCCCTGCTAATCGACCTTTCTGTCTCGCCATCAATGTCAAAATCGCACCCCAGGAACCAGAAATCAAATCTCGTTCTCGTCATTCTCTCCCGCTGGAACTGCCGTCAGCCTCATTTCCGGTGGCCTGAATTCGCAATCGCCTTCCCGCCGCAAAACCATACGACTGTTGCTCCCCTTCCTCCTCGATGTGACAAGAATCGTAACCCTCAATCCAAAATCGAGCCCTAATTGCATCCTCCCTCACTCGATTTGTCTTTGTTGCTGAAATATCGAACACGCACTCATGTTGCGC
The DNA here is from genome assembly GCA_023525715.1 of Cichorium intybus. Classification (NCBI taxonomy): domain Eukaryota; kingdom Viridiplantae; phylum Streptophyta; class Magnoliopsida; order Asterales; family Asteraceae; genus Cichorium; species Cichorium intybus. The sequence goes on from CM042012.1 coordinate 19,112,317, forward strand.
CGATGTCAGAGGAAAGGATTGTCAATGTGATCGACTGAGAAGGCAATCGAAGAGGGTTAACAACGGCGGAGCAGGTCTTACATCAGAGAGGAGCGAAAAGATTGTTCGATATGTATAGATCAGGTGGGATCGGAGAAATCGAAGTGGAGAAATCTGTCAGTCGGTGGATCCGTTGGGAGTGAAGAGGAAGGAATCGGTGGTCGAGTTTTGCAATGTATAAGACGCAAAAGCCACGAAGATCCTACGACCGGAAAGATCCGACCCAAGATCCGCGTTACACATATAAAAAAACGACGGGATGTAAGAAACCCACATATTACGGAAAAAAAAAGTACACAACGTTGCATAAATGCACGGTAATTAATATATAGATAAATAAGAATACACTGTTTAGTGATCAAATGTTGTTAGGTAAACAACAAGCAAGATCGAAAAACTTTTAACCTATCATGATCAAGATTCAGCCAAATGAACACTTGACAGTTAGCACTCGACCAAAGAAATCCTTGCATCAAGAAATACAAGAAGAACAAACAAGCAAAAATCAACTTGGAGAATTAAGCGGTTCACTCGATCTCGAGATCAAGCTATGTCTACTTTAAAACTAGAGATATTTTATTATAATAATGTTATACAAATTTACAAGTATAATTCTGTACTTAAAATAATTGCACACACATACACTCTTGGTCATGGGAGACACACACACACACACACACACACACACACACACACACACACACACACACACACACACACACACACACACACACACACACACACACACATATATATATATATATATATATATATATATATATATATATATATATATATATATATATATATATATATATATATATATATATATATATATATATATATATATATATATATATATATATATATATATATATATATATAGAACTAGGATCAAATGTATCTTGATAAATATTGTGTTACCTTGTAACTAAAAATGGACCAATCACTTTAAATCCGAACATGTGTATAATAATAATTGACATATAAATCAATTAATTTTAAATAAATAAAATTCTATAAATCCGGTAAACGCTCCTATAATTATGAAAACTAACTTTTTCATGAATTCTGATTGGTCCACACAGTCAGACAATAATTACAATATATATATATATATATATATATATATATATATATATATATATATATATATATATATATATACATATATATATATATATATATATATATATATATATATATATATATATATATATATATATATATATATATATATATATATATATATATATATATATATATATATATATAAGAACTAGACCGGATCTGAAAGACGGGATAGGAAATCTTATAAATTTGACTTTCTGCAGTAGGTGAGCTGATGTGACAAGTCATGAAACATGTTGTGGCAGACTAACACTCGAGAACAACAATTCTTCAGAACGTGTTGTGCAGATCAACTTTCTATCGATAACAAACCTTGGAATTTATGCCAAGGCTATAATTCGATTATGAAGTAGCTTAACTCTTTTATTGACATCTCGACTATCTCCATCTGATATATGTTGAGATTCTGTTTTATAATCTGGATCGGAGCGAAGGCTGTGACACCCCATTTCTACTGTTTGCAAATACTATGGTTTTTCGTATAAATACATGAATACAAAAATACGGTTTATCAAAAACCGTTAATTTTCATGCTTAAAAAAAACAGTGGGTGTTACAAATCCATACCAAAACTAACCATAGTAAGCAAGAAAGGATTAAACCTTGAGTTCAAGATAGGAGCTATGTGGCTCCACTCCAGCTAAACTTCATCCAATTATAGTATAGCATTTAACCTGGAATACATGGCAAAACATAAAATACGTAAGACAATAATGTCTCGTGAGTTACATGAGTTTTAGACTCAAACCTCTAACTTTTTTTTCCAACTTTTTGTAAATTTACAACATAAAACTTCTGTCAAAACTTTTATAGTAATAATATATTATAACTCTTTACTTCTCGAAATCATTTCATAATATGCTTTACAAAAATAATATCTTTCAAAACTTTATAGTAGTAAAATATTATAACTCTTTACTTTTCAATATCACTTCATAACATACTTTACAAAAATAGCTTCTTTCTTACTTTCTTTGACTGGTTTTATAAGCTTGCTGGATTTTTATAGTTAAGGCTTTAATCACTATAAGTGATACCCCAAGTCTCTATGGCTAGAAAGAACGGATCAATCCTCACCATAGAAGTGCTGAGGCAGTCTACTTCGCGATGGGGTTTTTCCCCAGTAGACCCCTTACCTAACACGGGTAGGTTGGAACATAGTTCCCTTACTAACGCTGCTTGCTACAATTACCAGTCATACAAAACACTTTCTGCTTACTTTAACATTACTTACTTGCATAGTGGCTAATTGCCAAACTTCACCATTTCTTGTCTTTATGGCTAAATGCCAAATTTATAACTTTCGTTTCACATAAACCATATGTTTAAAACATGTCTTTATAACATTTTAGGCTTAATGCCAAATCATACTTTCCAAACATCTTATGGCTATATGCCCATTCATACTTGAAAACATATACAATTTGTAATCAAAATATACTTCTTAAACACAATATGGCTATATGCCTATCCATACTTTCAAACATGTATAACTTATATTTCAAAATATACTTTCACATAATTGGTACATAGACCAACATACTTTCACTTAATATAATTTGTAGTTTAAAACTTAGCTTCAAATAAAGCATTATACTTTCACAACAATTTAGAAACAATACCCTTGCGTATAATTCCACATATAGAAATTTTATAGAAAAATCTTGAAAATACTTACTTGCCATGTACCCCAGAATGGGTAAAAATACTGCATGTACTCACCTCAAGTCGGCAATGTAGAAATCTGTGCGGCAACTCCGCAAATCCAACTAAGCTCAAAACCGCACACCTTATACTCCTATAAGGTAGATTAAGTTATTATATGTCATAATAATTAAGTCGTACCTTAATTATATACTGTAGTTGGTTTGAATTTTTGGCACTAAAATGTGAGGTGTCCTTTCAGTTTCGTGTGTCCTTTCGGTTCCAGCTGCAAGATGTTATATAAGTTCCTTCTCATCCCAACGAATAGGGTTCCAACACCCTCGCATGTACGACACCTTGTGGCGGGACATACCGATGCTATATCTGGCAGTTGCCAGCGAAGGCGAATTACAAACAGAGGGAGGCAAACATACATCCCAGCTGCCCCTCCCCTAAAGTCCAAGATACCTCTCAACGTAACGTAATATATCCTATTTTATCTCTGACCACCACTGATCTTCAATTAGATCTTTGCGTGTCACAACAACAAATAGTCCACATCCTAGAATCACATAGGTTATTCTAACTTTCTTCTTTCGTTCCGACTAGGAACCACAATAGCTAATCACTAACGCATAAGCTACTACCTCACTGTACTAGTTAATCATGACATTCAACCCCTAATGTAGCACATAGCAAGGCATACCATCTATACAAATGCTATAGACTTGCAATAGTCCAACAGCCCCAGACACTGCTATAATCAACTTGATTGCATAACTTTGCACATAATACTAGCATACACCACCCATACAACCTCTATAGATAGAGTTATGCACTTCTTCCCTCCAAATATGAGGGGGGTATATTGAGGTTCGAGTCCTTCTGTGACCCAAATGAATAGCCTAACGAGGAAGATACCACCCCTAACACCCCTAGAATCTCAATTCATGCTCACAACATGTCATTACACGTCTGAACACACTATTGTCGTTTAAGCAACCTCTTCCCCTTCAAATGAACAATTCTCCTTCACTTGGGTTCAAACCCGATCCTACCTGATCCTTTCAGCGACATGCCACCTACTCCTGCAACAATGCTCCATGCTCTTTTACTTTCAATCACATTGCGTGTCTTCATTATAGCAATTTCAGTTGCGCCAAAAGCTTAATTTCATTTCTTGTAGTCGCACTCGTCGACTTGACAGGCTCCCCCACTTTGATTGAACATAACACTTGCCTCGAAGCATCGACACCTCTTAAGTAAGCACACTTTACTACCACCTCCCACTTCTTCAACTTCTTTGAAGAATGAAAAGTAAGCCTAACTTACCAACCCAGCAACTCACATCGAAGCCAAACACCATCTCATCACGCGTGTTTTGACGATGTAAAGACATTTACATCAACCATCATATACTGCTCATCTTCCGCTAGCCACTCTAACCGTCCCCGACATCTCCTTGATCGTGAGTTGTAAAGCTCAACCACATGCCCTTTCTGTCCCTGCCCTAACCGCTCTTGCAGCACATGACCGCTCCATCACTTACATCATCTCTGTGAATTTTCGGGTCATCACAGACAAGCTATCTATCGTCTGCTCCAAAACTTGAGGCACATACTACCTCTGGAACCGCGTCACAAATCCTCCCAGGTCAAAACCCCGACCTGATCCGCTGACATAGATGTGGTCTCCACTTTCTTTGGTCAACTTTTACCATTCATTACTCTTTACTTCATATTGTTTATGACCTTTAGTCATTTTTCTTACACGCTTTTGGTTTTCTTCAATTAACATTCATCATTATACTCTTTCATTACTGATATTTCTTTTTCTTTTTTTTTATTTCGTTCATTTGGTTGCAGAATTTACTTCCTGGCAACCACTATTTCATCATTATTTGTTTCACCTTTAATTTCTTGTCTATCATTTATTTAGGCATTCAACATTTATTTCTCGATTCATATTTATTTAATCACCTTACTTTAATGCAATTTACTTAAAATATCATAATCTTTAACAATTTACCATTCATCATTCTTTTCCCCATTTGGGTAATCTTACTTTGTTTTATTACTCATTATAGCACTGTACTTATAACTTAATCAATTATTAAATCTTTGAACATTTTCATACATCTTCTTCGTTCAATCTGTAAGTTAGTCTTCCTCTCCCCTTTAGCATTGACATCTTCTATCTTTAGCTCTTCTCATCATTTTGATACTATCGTTCCACAACGATTTTTTTTTCTGCTTCCCTTATGCATTTATTATTCGCATGACTTTCAAATAAGATTCTGACTTGAATGATTATGCCCAACGCACACCACTTATTAGTATTAACCTCTTCCTTACTGCTCTTTTACTTTTACAAAATTTATGTACTATTAATACACTACGCTTATAATTTTTCATTCTTCATGTAAGAGTCTTACAACTCTTATATAGGTAATCAATACCCATAATTCTTCTTTAAATTATTCTTATTCATACTTCCTCTCGCCTCGATAGGCATATACTTTAATGTCTTTCTATCTGTTTAAAAAGTATTAATTATCACATTATTTCTTTTACTTTACCATACTATGTGGTATATACCCACTGCATTAACTTTTAATACTTATAATCTTACTTATTTTTATTACATAGGCATATAATCCCTATGTTATTCTTATTACTCTCTTCACAATCCTTACTCACCAGACTACCATAATTCATTTACGATACCACCATTCTCAATACATATCCTGTGATTATGATAATACGGGCCCATATTACCATAACCACCTATACATATTGATTCTACTGTTACCACAAGGTCTCATGGGACACTGGTTCCCTTAACATATAACACCATTATAAATACATGGTGATCACTACTACAAATCTTATTACTTTATAAACATAGTCTTTAATAAATTTAGACGGTTATGGAAAATATCATATAATTTTCCCAACGGTCAGATTTTTGCTCACTTTAAACGTTAACTTAACACTTCTTTGTTTTATATATCGCCATACTTTAAATAATGCATAATATCTTAATCATTTAAGACACCATATAGCATACTTTTATAAACCATCATTTCTATAGCATGAGTTTAAGCCTAGGAGTGGAACAAGCCAATCCTAATTCGCTTAAACTATGGCTCTGATACCAACTTGCGACACCCCATTTCTACTGTTTGCAAATACTATGGTTTTTCGTATAAATACATGAATACAAAAATACGGTTTATCAAAAACCGTTAATTTTCATGCTTAAAAAAAACAGTGGGTGTTACAAATCCATACCAAAACTAACCATAGTAAGCAAGAAAGGATTAAACCTTGAGTTCAAGATAGGAGCTATGTGGCTCCACTCCAGCTAAACTTCATCCAATTATAGTATAGCATTTAACCTGGAATACATGGCAAAACATAAAATACGTAAGACAATAATGTCTCGTGAGTTACATGAGTTTTAGACTCAAACCTCTAACTTTTTTTTCCAACTTTTTGTAAATTTACAACATAAAACTTCTGTCAAAACTTTTATAGTAATAATATACTATAACTCTTTACTTCTCGAAATCATTTCATAATATGCTTTACAAAAATAATATCTTTCAAAACTTTATAGTAGTAAAATACTATAACTTTTTACTTTTCAATATCACTTCATAACATACTTTACAAAAATAGCTTCTTTCTTACTTTCTTTGACTGGTTTTATAAGCTTGCTGGATTTTTATAGTTAAGGCTTTAATCACTATAAGTGATACCCCAAGTCTCTATGGCTAGAAAGAACGGATCAATCCTCACCATAGAAGTGCTGAGGCAGTCTACTTCGCGATGGGGTTTTTCCCCGGTAGACCCCTTACCTAACCCGGGTAGGTTGGAACATTACTTACTTGCATAGTGGCTAATTGCCAAACTTCACCATTTCTTGTCTTTATGGCTAAATGCCAAATTTATAACTTTCGTTTCACATAAACCATATGTTTAAAACATGTCTTTATAACATTTTAGGCTTAATGCCAAATCATACTTTCCAAACATCTTATGGCTATATGCCCATTCATACTTGAAAACATATACAATTTGTAATCAAAATATACTTCTTAAACACAATATGGCTATATGCCTATCCATACTTTCAAACATGTATAACTTATATTTCAAAATATACTTTCACATAATTGGTACATAGACCAACATACTTTCACTTAATACAATTTGTAGTTTAAAACTTAGCTTCAAATAAAGCATTATACTTTCACAACAATTTAGAAACAATACCCTTGCATATAATTCCACATATAGAAATTTTATAGAAAAATCTTGAAAATACTTACTTGCCATGTACCCCAAAATGGGTAAAAATACTGCATGTACTCACCTCAAGTCGGCAATGTAGAAATCCGTGCGGCAACTCCGCAAATCCAACTAAGCTCAAAACCGCACACCTTATACTCCTATAAGGTAGATTAAGTTATTATATGTCATAATAATTAAGTCGTACCTTAATTATATACTTTTAGAATTAAAACACTTATTATATTTATCTTTCAGCTTTTAACCTCAAAGCAGAAAGTCTGTTTGTGACCACTTAAGCTCATCGTAACCTCAACAAATCAAGGATATTTTTAGATATTTACCTAGACCATCTCTTTACCTTTTCAGGGATGTAAGGAACATGTATTAACTATTTTTCCTCTATTTTATATGAATTAACCAAGATTGGGTATCAAAATAAGTTAAATCCAGACCAGATTGCAAAGATTGCCACTTTAAACCTGGAAATGATCATCAATAAATTCTGGGAAAAATATTGGACAAACATGACCCTAATTCAAAACTACAGGCCCTGACCTCATGTCATTTTCATTTCTCAAGAATAAATGAAAAATCCCCAAAAGGTGACTGATACAATCAGTCCACCTACTGAACCACTCTTTAAAGATAGAACCATAACACAAATTAGACATAGAGCTAGGTTCTGGTATTTTGTAGGAAGAAACTAGACACATAGCACGAACTTTCACCACTGGTCTTGCCCCCAAAACATGTTTGTACAATTATTTATGAATTTCTAAAAACATAATTCACTGTACAGGACAGTCCTGGACCTGCTGGTGCAAATTGCAACTTCCACCCAACTTTCGTATGGAACCAGACCCTAGGAAAAATCATGAGTAAAATAGACTCAATAATAGAGGTCTGAGAGTTGGAACGAACTCAAAATACGTTTTCGAACTCAAGATATAAAATTCACAATACATAACAAATCAGAAACGATAGTGCTGATGAGAAAAACATTGGTCTGTGATATTTCCCAATTACCATAAACTTGGGAATGGAATCAGACATCCATCTTTTCCAGATATCAAATTTACTTAAATACAATGATTCTAGGAGGCGGAATTATGTAAAAAGCTTTCTCCAAACTCCTTTTATAAAATAAACAAAACAGCATAGCTAATCTGAACGGAATTAGAGCAGTATGTAAAGATGAGCAATTACCCCATACATCCGTTCTTTAAAACAGATAATGATCTACTGTAGAAAGTTGCTCAACTCAATTTGTGAACCGTGTGCACCGATACTAACCTTATTTGACCTCTGGAACTCCAGATATGATTTTCGCAAGAAGAGAGACTCACCAGAGGAATCTGCCAGAAACCCTAGGTCATGTTACAAAATTCATAACTCCACTTCTAGACATTGAAATCGAAAACCTTTCGATCAGGCCCTTCATTTATGTCTTGGGAACCTTCATTTAAAATTTCGTGGCGATCCAATATCTGAATCTCCGGGAAATCATCAAACACTAAGGTTGTGTCTTCAAAAACGGGAATAAAGAGCGATGGAGAGGGTGAGGGTTTGAGTGATTCACTAGTGTGAGCTCCAAGACTCATCCGACGCACACATATAATTGCACAAACACTGTTCATTCAAACTTTTTAGGAAAAAGTCAAGTTTGGTCCTTCTACTTTGGCACACTAATTTTTTAAAGCCTCAAATAATTATTTCCATCAAAAGGAGTCTACTAAAACGACAATATACCCCCTCCTCAACATATCTTAATTTCTAGGTTATTAATATGAATATTACTTTTATTTTAATTATATTTATTTATATAATTTATGCACTAAAATAATTAATTCGCGGAAAACAAAAACGTATCGGAAAACGGGGTGTTACAAAGGCTGCTTTTCGGATCGGATGATGCTTTCCTGCGGACGATCTTAAAGTATAGTAAGGCAATAAGGTATACACCAGACTTGTGATACATACTTTACAACTATCGCTTCGTATCGCATGATCATCCGAAGCGGAGCTCACAAACTCTGATGAAGAAACTGATTTGGACGAAGCATGACCTTTAACCGTACTTGCATTCCTTGCCTCGATTAGGTTGCTTCGGACAACTGATCATATTCGGTCGTAGTGACTCCTCGGTTCGGATTAGGCTCTACATACTCAACAAATGTCTCATTGTAATTGTTATTAAATTTAATTAAATCAATAATTACATTTTAACTAAAAGTCATATAGAATGAAAAAATATTTTTATTTGGAAATAATGATTGATATTCGAAAAATATTATTATCAAAGTGGAAATGGCTAAATAGATAATTTTGAAATTAATTAACTTTAAAATAGTTAAATTTCAAACAAAACAAATTATATAACTATATCTTTCATTAGCAATACTCAGATAAAAATATGTTTATTTGGAAAATATGATTAATATTCGAAAAATATTATCATCAAAGTGGAAAATGGCTAAATAGATAGATTTTAAATTAATTAATTATAAAATAGTTAAATTTCAAACTAAATAAAATATATAAACTATATTATTGGTTAGCAATACACAGATATTAAATCATTGGTATCATGTCTAGATACATATTTATCTTGAGTAAAGCTAACTTGATTTTTGTTATGTGATTGGAAAAGTTTCTAAAAAGTAGTTTTTAAATTAATTAATGATAATAACAGTTAAAATAACTTTAACAATTAAAATAATTTTAAATCAGTAATTAGATTTTTATATAAAACTAAAAATTGTGTTTACTTGAAAATAATGGGTAATATTGATATATACTATCGTGAATGAAAGTGAAAAATAAACATAGAAGTAAATTTTTTTTAATAATAAGTACGATGATATTATTAAAAATGATATGATAAAGAAAAGGGAAAATGACATATAAGGGTAATTATGTTTTAAAACTGTTCAAAAAACACTATCCAAGTTTGGTCTGTTCAAAAAACACCATCCAAGTAAGGCCTTTGTACAAAAAACACCATCCAAGTAAGGCATTTGTACAAAAAACACCATCGAACTACATGTTTTGTTCAAATTTTACCCGATGATAACCGGCTCTTGCAGGTTAAAGGATGACTTGGCCGGTCACCAAGTATTAGGCCAAGTCATCCTTTAACCTGCAAGAGCCGGTTACCATCGGGTAAAATTTGAACAAAACATATAGTTCGATGGTGTTTTTTGTACAAAGGCTTTACTTGGATGGTCTTTTTTGTACAAAGGCCTTACTTGGATGGTGTTTTTTGAACAGACCAAACTTGAATGGTGTTTTTTGAACAGTTTTGAAACATAATTACCCTTATAAGTCATTTTCCCTAAAGAAAATTATATATAACTTATTCGCGTACAACCTGCGGTAGATATCATTGATATCATATAATTGGAGATAAATATTTATGTTTTAACCAAACTAATTTTATTTTGAATTTATAAATATATTGACTATTATATAAAGGGTAGTGCTATAGATACCCCCATTTCTTACTATACCTCCCCTGATTTGACATACTGATTTGTTTTATCTCAATTTCGTCTTTTATTGTCTTTTTCTTTATTATTATTATTATTATTATTATTATTATTATTATTATTATAAAGAAACGGATTTGATGTTTTTGTTTTGGAATCTTTTTACGTTTTATATATATATATATATATATATATATATATATATATATATATATATATATATATATATATATATATATATATATATATATATATATATATATATATATATATATATATATATATATATATATATATATCGCATTGTACAACAATTTTATATAGGTCTATATCAATTTGATACAACGACTGAATCGAATGACAAGTTTTCAAACTGACCAGGTATGTATTTTTGTTAGATATTTTTCAAACTGAATCGTTTGAAAAGTTTTCAAACTATACATTTGTGTTATCGTTATTTTCCTAAGCAATAGTGGTTCTTCAACGTGGTTCCCACTTTGGTATGGCCCGCAAGACATCCCAAATCCTGCATATGTCGTTATCGCCCACGTTTACGGTAACCATTATGTGAAGGTTGATTTACAAGGAGCGTATCCAATGCCTCCTATTTTGTCCAGACTTGTGCGTGCGTACAGATCAGAACATTCTGTTGAATGGGAAACATTGTATGCTGCTCGAATAAATGCTTATGCTCGTTATCCAGATAACGCACCACGCAATTGTAATACTGGACCATTTACTATCTCTGATTAATAAGACAAACTTTGCTTTATTATTATTATTTATTTTGTATTTTTTTATACAATCGTTCGAATTTGACATAACCGTTTTGATATAATTTTATAAATTTATAAACGTCGTTCGTTGTGTCGTAATTAATAAAAAACTATTGTTTTATTGTTATTAAAACATAAAAATTATAAAAGGTAAATTTATTATTATTGTTTTTCTAATAATAATAATAATAATAATAATAATAAAACAAATCAAATATTATTTGTAAAAAGAAAAAAAAAGAAAAAAAACAAAAAAGACAAAATAGTTAAAAAAAAAAACACAACAAAAAACAAAATTTCACATCAGGGGGTATAACTAGACAATAGGGGAGGTATGTATAGAATGACCATTGGGATAACAAGATGTATTTATCAATACTAACAAGATATATTTATCAATACTAACAAGATATATTTAACAAAATTTCAATGTCTTTTAACAAAGTTATTTAATTTAACAACATGTATTTATCAATACTAACAAGATATATTTATCAGTATTATCTATATCATCATATTTTATGCTCAACTGGAGGACTTTCACGTAGTTTATACTGATTTTGTTGCTAAAGAATATTAATATTATGATTACAAGAAATCTTGGGATAATTTGGTTTAAGATGTGCTCATTTTACAAAACTCCTTACACAATTCTGTATTATCAATTGTCTATATCTATAATGTACAGATCTGAGAGAACGAATGATGTCGTTTAAGACAAATAACTTCGTTTGCCAAAACGACTTAAAACTAATATCACTAAATTAGATAAATAATAGATTTTGCATCCAATGACAACAAGAACTCAAAATTTTCTCGGTGGCACCTTGTGCTTAAATATCCAACCCACGGTCCCACACTGTCTTTCCTTCAATATTTATATAGCACTTTTTCATAAAATATAATCTAACCAAATAAAGATGTCGAAGAAACTACATCTGCTTTTATAGTAGAAAAAACATGAAAAGTGTATATAGATTATTGAAGATTGTATTATTTGAAGATCTTGCTAGAGTGATTCAATTTGAAGGCATGCAAATCTGAATTTACGTGGTATAAAGCATTTCATACTTTTCTTAAAATTAAATATCTTATGAGATGATATTAAGATTGACCTATTCCAGTTGCTCTGAAAATGTATTAAAATTTCTTACAACTTCATCTCTAATAATTTTTTTTCGAGTTTCAACCCAATTTTATCTAGGTCAACCCAATTTTATCTAGGTCTTCTATAAGGACCTCAGATGTGGTCTCTCACCATTCTTCATTTTTTTGTGTCACATCAGCATGCACAGTCAGCACCTATCACTTCTTTCATCTATTACCTCTTATTTCCCATCACTTTTTAACTTAGAAATAAATTTAAAATAAAAGCTAACTAATAATTTCAAAATAAAATATTTAATTAAAATAGATAAATTAAAACCTAATAAATTGAAATTTACATTAAAATAAAAATAAACAAAACATAAAAACTAACTTAAAACTAAAATTAAAAAAAAAACTTAATAAAACTATGATTCGTATTTTTTGATGATATATTCCTTGAGCTTCAACGCCATCTCGAGAGCCTTTCTAGAGAGATGGTCTGTCGGTTGCATCAAAATATGCATGTCGATCGCACGTTTTTTGTCCTCGCGGACTTTCTCTTTCTTCAACGCACGTTCTTCTTGGAATTTTCTGTGAGACGAAATAGTCGTAAAAATTTTATCAAATTTTTCGTTCACTTCATCCATGCGCTCATCGTTAACCGAACTAGAAGACGTCACTTTTCCTTTGGCCTTCGCTTGATTGTGCCTCATCTTCATTACAACTCGTCGGTGTCTTGGTTGAGGTCGAAACCGATATGTGCATTAGAAGACGTCATGTAATGCGTCTCCAATGTTTTGGATCATTTTAACCCATGTGTCGGTATCGGGTCTCCGACCCCCCTCCACCGCGGGTATGCTCGGATGACTTCCCAAAAATCTATATACTTAAACGGTTTTCCTTTGTTTTCCAATTGATAAGTCGTATGTGCTTTTTAGAGGAAATATTGGTCGCTTTCGCCACTTTCCTGTTGATCCTTAAATTTACGTACAACCCGCTAAATTTCATCGCCGCTTTGTTGACGTCTCGGAATTTTGTCGTCATCATATCCTTCGAACGATAAGGTTCACGCCCCAAATTCTTGTGGAATAAAGTTCGAATGGTTTCCCAAAGATAAGCTTTGAATTTAGCGTTTCCGGCTTCGGCATCCTCAGAAACAACAATATATTTTTTAGGAATATATTTTTGAGGGTTTGGATTTTTTTGAGATTGTTTCTTGGATGCCATTGACAAATTTTTGTGAATGGGTATGTGTGAATTTTTTAGATGTATAGAGAGGAATGGATGTGTAATTTTTTAAGAATGAAATTTGTGTGTGTGTGTGTGTGTGTGTGTGTGTGTGTGTGTGTGTGTGTGTGTGTGTGTGTGTGTGTGTGTGTGTGTGTGTGTGTGTATATATATATATATATATATATATATATATATATATATATATATATATATATATATATATATATATATATATATATATATGTGTGTGTGTGTGTGTGTCTAGTAATTTTTCAATGTATTTTTTTTAAAATAATGGTTATATAGCCATTGAATCCTCCAACAGTCGAAAGCCTCGCCATTTCCTTGCATGAGTTCAAGCCCCCTTACGGGGCCACCGCATGAAGGATACAGTATTCCCTGCGAGCTCGCACCCTCCCTTGCGGTCCATACTGCATGGCCTAATATTAGAGCGAGTTGTTGTCTCTTGGCGACGTTTTTACTTGCATAAACGAACCGTTTTAGGATTTCCAATGGGATTCTCTCCACAAAGGATATTCAAGGAAATTAAACAACCCTTTTGAGACATCAAAACACATACATGATGCTACCCAATGTTTTAAGACCTTGGTTGACCCGCCGATTGCACTGTTTGGACCGTGAACCGGTGAAAAGAGTTGGTTAATTATTATTGGGTTTTACCAATTTTCTGATTCGAATTGAACCAACCGAGTTTTCCAAAACCCGGTTGGACCGGTGACCCAAAATCGGGTTGACCCAACAATGGAAACAAAAAATTTGAATTTGGGCTTCAAAAATCGGGTGAAGGAGTTCAAGACTCAAACTTTCAAAATTAATTCACCATTGGTTCCTTAAATTTAGTAAATTTTTCCTATATAAACTTGACAAAATATCCTTTTTTGTTACCGAAAAGGTGGAATTATATTTTTTATATTTTATAAATACATAATTATGCTGAAAAATATAAAAAGTATGAAGATTCTGAAAACCGGGTTGGCTCTACGGTTGAACTAGCTGACCCTTGACCTGGCCACCACCGGGTCAACTAAAAACCATGGTTTTAAAACATTAAGGAAACCTCAAGAGAATCAAGCTCAACGGCTGTTACGTATCTTGAGCTCAAGCACAAGCACATGGTGGTGCTCTAGTGGCTTCGCGGTGACATGGGGCTACTGTCAGGGTTTATCTAAGGATGCTTAGGATCTAAACTGCCCTAAGAACATAATACAAGGCACACACATACCTATATGTTGGGTGAACAACATCAATCTGGAAGAAAACTCCTGGATTCTCTTTTTTCTCTCTCACTCCTCCATCTCTCTCCCTCGCACACACATACACATCTCTCTCTTCCTTTTTTTCTCTTTATCTAGTCGATTCACTCTATATGGTGTGTCTTATGAGATGTTTATCCTAGAACCACATCATGATATTTATATACTCCCAGAATAACCATTACATAAACCTGCCAAAGACCTAATGGTCCAGCGGTACAATAGTATACCCTGCCTCTTTGAGGTCTCGGGTTCAAATCTCACTAAGGATTAAGTGGTTTAGATGTAGAATAGGTGTCATGTAATATTTGTTGTTTCCAAAAAAACATAAACATTGGGAGTAATGGGTTTTAAATGCAAGTGAGTTATGGATCTTAAATATGAAGAATAAAGTCTAAGAAAGAAAACTTCGAATAACACATCCATTTGTTTATTTCCATGTAACACCCTTAAATTATAGCTCTTCTTATTTCTTTCTATATTCAAAGTCTATCTTTTACTTTTATTTGCATTATTTCTAACTTCCATATATTACATATGTAGTTTGTCACATTAACAATTTAACCACTCTAACATTCATCAACATTTCAACTTGATATTTTTTCTCAAAATTATGACACACCAATCCTACTATCACTTTGTATTTCTTTATGTTTCACATAGTTACGTTCATTAGTCCATAAATAATAATACTAAATATTAAACCAAATATTTAATAAATTGATACTAAAAAATCTAAGCCTTATTCACGGGTGTTACACCTTACTAGAACCTACGATTATATCGTGTGAAACATATTTCAAAAGTCTATATATGCAACCTTAACAATCAATTATTTGTTATCTTATAATGTTACTTTAATTTATGTTTTTTGAAGTGTTTATATATTTTTGAAACTTTTTTATTAATTAAATTCTTTTATTTTAAAAACACCATTATGGATAGAAAGAATGAAAAGAATGATATTTCCTTATGTTTAGAGATGAAAAATAAAAAGATAAAATAAAAAACCGATATAATACTAATAGAGTATTAGGAACAGAGTCTCTCTACGGTGATAGAATAGAGTCTCTCTACCGTATCTACGAATGATAAAATAAACTAATAGAATAGACACCAAAACAAAAATCGTCATTATCATGTGATACAAGTTGTTTTCCTCTTTTTTTAACCATTTGTCAATATTTGTTCAGTCAACATAGATCCAAGTACACATCATATGTGCTTTTTGTCCACATGGATAAAAGATTATGAATAGCAGAATAGTCCTTCCACATCCAATTCCAACGCTTTCTCTTTGTACATGAAATTCTATTAAAATGTTCCGCTTCTATTCACAAAAACTTGTGTATTTGTCAAATTTAAACAACAAAAAGTTAAAACCATGATACTCCTCGTTTATTCGGCATATGTTAGGATATGTCATAGTTTTCCTGCTTTTGTAATCCTCCATAGTTAATATTTCGTTGTTTATTAACTTATGTAAATTAGTTTTCATATTTAAAAAATGAATAAAAAGCATACTATTTTAGATAGTTTATCCTTTTCTATTACGAGACACTTTTAAATTTGATTAGTCTTTGTTATTAATCATTATAAAATATTGATCATGCATGTATTTACTTAACAATTCCGTAATTTCATATATTTTCTAAAATATTTTACCTATTTGATTATCTGTCAAAAAGTTAATATTCCTTTTTTCAAGACCTACAAAATAAATACTATCCGCGCCAATGCATGATATGGTTTATTCAAAGATCCCGCAACCACCATTAGTTGCCACCGACATCCCATTTGACCTCCCACAACCACCACCTGCAACCACTGACACCACCTTTCTCATTTTCGATATATTCATGGTAAGGCTGTAGGATGTACATCACGCACAGGGGTGTGTTCCGCCTAGTCAGCACCAAGGACGCGGGTTAACACCGCCCCTGGGTATGTCCTCCTTGGTGGCGTCCTCCGGCGTGTTGCTGAAGACGTTTGTGGAACGCGAAAAATCCTTTTCCAGCCAATAAAAAATGTTTTTTAATTAAAAAAAATGATGTGTAAATTAAAAAAGAAGTCCTAAAACTATGAGGTATTTCCTTGGGTGTGTTATGGGGAATTGGGGATGTCTTGATGACATGACGGTGGTCTTCGTTGTCTTGCACACCTCATAGCCTAAATACGCTAAGTTCACCTTCTGGTGGCTAACCATTGCTAATAAAAGGTAAACAAAAAGAAAAGTTGTTGATAATAAAGACATCCCAATGTTAAGAAAAGAAGATACATCAGAAGAATGTTAATCGACAATGACCTCTTGGTCAAGTGTTAAAGGCGTCGTCCTTCCTCTTTGTGGTTGAGAGTTCAAGTCTCGCAAGAGACATATGTGGATACGAGAGTAGTTTAGGATTAGGAGTAAGATATATTTGTCATTATAAAAAAAATGTTAATCAAGATTCATGGCGACACTCGAAAAACGACGAGAAAAGAGCCTTTCAAGGTAAGGAAAGTTGCGAGTACAAAGGGTATTTTCTGACGTGAAGGTTATTCTAGCCAGTGGCGGATGCAGTATGTTAGGAATGGGGGGAGGTGCCCCCAACAAATAATTTTTTTTACATATAATCAATATTAAATTTAAATTCAAAAATAATTTTTAATAAGAAATTTTTTTGTGCCCCCAATAGAGGGAGGTGCCTAAAATCGCCACTGATTCTAGTGAAATGTTTTGAATTGGTGACAAAGAGACAACTAAAGTTTTAGAGTAGATTGATCAGACTCCAGATGGAATTGATGTTATGTGCATCAATTTATCAAAAGAAACTTCGGCTATCGAACAATGGCAAACTAATCTATTCCTCTGATCAGATCATGAACTACGTCATTGTCAATGCTACCAAATCGAAGAGTTCCCATTTTGGTTTCATAGCATATGGACAATTGTTATTCTGTATCTAGGGATATTCATAATCTATTGAGTAGCAATGATTGCAGCTCTGTTAGTACTTATGTATGTTACTCTAAACTTATAACATAGAATCAAATTCGAAATCCAACGCACTAAGCACGAGGGACCTCCAACTTCGCCCCTTCAACTGAAATCGCAATGCATCACACCAAGCCTTACAACTTCCTCTATTCAACTCGAAATTGGCATGTCCATCCCTTTCTGATACAGTTTGTTCTTCACTTATCACATTCTTGGTTCTCTGTTTTACAATAATTCAACGACATGTTACTCAAAACTTAGGTTATGTTTGTTTGCGTCTGACAGGGTTAGACCTGATGTCTGACCCGGTCCGAGTCAGGTCGTTAATTTGATAAGCTAAAAATCACATCTGAGTGAGTCCATACATGTCTGACCGAGTCAGCAACAAAATAATACTTACTGAGTCATGCCTCCTACTCATTCATGTCTTAAACTATCAAACACAGTCTTAAACTTTTTGTGACTTGTGAACCGACGATGAAGATTAAAAGTTTCATATTTTAAGTTATAACTACCTTATTTTGGTAGGAGATTCTGATCAAGATCGAACTTACAACTACAACATTGCAAAGTATAAACGATCATAGGTGATATATCTCGATCTTGATAATCGATAATCTTGGGTGGATCAATAAATGCCACATCTAAGTGTTAACTCTTGGGTATATATAAATATTTTTAAATGTTACTCCTTGTTGGTCGTTTCCAGATACATATGAAGCATTTATTGAATTTCTTTTGTTTTAAGTTCGTGTTTGTTGTCTAAACCAATGTAAAATGAGAACACGTGTAACATAGTTAGGCATATATTATAATAAGAAATCAAATACTTTCAACATACACAGCAAAATGCAAATAGAATTACATGTAAAAAAGGGTAAACGCCACCCTTGGGCATCCTGACATACGAGTCCAACGGGCATCGGATGTTTCAAGCCTTCAGGTGAGATCTCACTTCTATCAGGATTCTTATCTTTAATGCTAGACAAGTACACAGGGACAATAAAATACATGTATAACTCAAAACACAATCGCCATGAAATATAAATAATAATGCCAAAATCTAGGCTTTACCGTCGAATTTACCTTCAAACTTATTAACTTAATATTTTCAGTAGAAGTTATTTAGTTTGATGATAAATAGGTTGGTTATTTTACGTTTTCTAGATTTTTTAATTATATTCTGAGTAGAAATATACTGAGTTCAGGCCCTCCATTGCCATCGAGATTCATCATATAATAAGCTTCCGAGTCACGACTCCCCACGACTCGCTGGAACCTCGCCCTCATGTACAGGAACTCGCCCTCCGACCCACCACCACTTCCTCCGGCGTTGCTCTTTCTGCCGCCTTCCAACATCGGTAGCACACCAGCTCCCACTGAGACACTCTGCACCGTGCTCAGTGCGTGCCAGTCGGAGTCTAAGCAAGCTCTTGAAAACGCATACCCATAGTTTCTTCCGTTACAATACATAGTCCATGTGGGTTCGTTGAAGAGCTTGCCGTTTCCCCCACGCGCGCCCAACCGAGAGTGTTGTTTTTCACACTCAAGCGCGATCCTTACTAGCCCTGAAGACATTTCCTTCACGAGCGCCGCCGTGGACAACGCCAGTTCAATGATCAGTACAGGTGCAGATTGTGGGTTATATTGCACCGCAAAGCTGACGTGTCCCTTCCGGTTTCCAAACAACGTCCCAGTAACTTTTCGGCCGACCGACGGCGTTAGCGACAGCTGGATCGGCATGCTCAGCCTCCGGAAGGCAGGAATGATAGCAGGGATTGATATGACACTGACAAACGACCGTATAAGTGTGCAGATTCCAGAACGGGTTCCTGATAAATGGCTAAAGGATGTAGGAGAATCGTTTCCGACAAGAGGTTTGTTATCTGCTACGGAAAAGGGATCGATGATTAATGAAGTGGAGGTGATGTAATGTGATGGGATTATTTTGCTGGAGCTGTTTCTTGACAAAGATAGAAGACCATCATGCTGCATTCTGTAGGAGTTTGAAAACATGATGCGAGAGCGAAACTTTTGAAGGATATTTGCAGAGAGGAACAGGGAGCAGCAGGATGATGATGGTATTATAAGGAGGGAAACACTCAAGTCCTTGCACAGTGGCGGCGAATCTAGAACCGAAATTCACGTGGTTCCTTATTCAAATAAACCATAAAAAATAAAAGAGTAAAAAAAACAATAGTATCGCGTCAGGTGGGGTCGGGTCTTAAAAAAAATCAAACATAACTTCAATAGTTATATATATTAAAGTTTTTACAATTGTATCCGGAGCCTGGCTGCTGAATTAGGGTAATCGTCGATCAAGCGACGTGAGGACCGAAGAAGCAGCGGGCAGTGATCGCGGAGAAGAATGAGGATGTAACTCTGTTTGCCGTATCTTTTCCTCTTTTTTATTGTATTTTAGTGTATTATGCTATTTTATTTGATTGGACTCCTTAACAATTATTTAAGGTGGTTCGTAATTTTTTTTTAAATAATTATCTTCAAAAATTAAAAAAAAAAAAATAGATGGGTCCTAAAACCCATCTTCCATTGCTATACATTCACCACTGTCCTTGCGTTGTGTGCGTTCTCCGTTCAGCATCTTCTTCTGTAATCAATCAATATATAGCCACAGAATGAACGACGTATATCATTTCATGACAATATATTAGATTACGATGTTGTTATATAGATATACCATAAAAAAATTATATAGTTAAATTTTGTACGTATATATATAAAAACAATATTCTATAAAATAATAAATCTTGTACAAAGTTGATATATAAAATTTTAATTATTTTTAATCATAAAATATACATATATCATAATCATATCATTATCAAGGACGAATGTACATGGATTGAATGTTAATATCTTATTAATTTTTTATTTTATTTACATGCACCTACAAGAAGGTCTTTATTAGAAACCTGTTACCTCTCACCACCAATTCCACCAACGGATTTCTTTTTGAAATAAATGTCTTTAACCTTAAAAGTGGACCTATATATATTCCAAACTATAACTCACTAGTAATTTTCCATAAAATAACTCCATAAACTAAATATTCCTCTCATCCAAATTTCACATCTATTTTAGGGATACAATAATCAAACTCACAAACACCATGTTCTAAAATAGAAATAAATTCAAAGGAAAATTTATATAGAGTATTTTAGACGGTAATTTTCTAAATTACATTTATCTTTGATGATTAAAGTAAGTTTAATTTTTGGAATTAATATGGTATCTTTTCAACTTATGTTTGATTTATGGTGTTAAAATTATAATTGTGTTATATGGTATTATTAATAATCCGGCCCGATATCCAACCTTTTTGACTAATTTGTTTTGTCACTAGATTAAATTAGACACACGTGAGTTTGGATCCTGCATTCGCCACTGATCATTATTAGCTTTTACTCATGGTTTGCATGTAAACAAAACATAAAATGATTTTTGATTTAGTATTACAATTTATCGTTATGATCTATTAAATAAAAGTTATTTATCTGTTTTTTTTTAATTTTGATCATGATAATCAATTAAAATATGAACAATTGTTTGTAAGTTAAAATAATGTAATTTTTTATTAATTAAATAAAAAACACTTATTTAAAAATTTTTGAATTATAATAAAAAATATTTTTTAATATTTTTAATTTAATTTGACTTTTCAAGCTACATTTACAATATTTCAAGTTTAAATATTGTAAATGTAGAATGAAAAGTCAAATTAAATAAAAAATATTTAAAAATATTTTTTGCAATAATGCATAATGTTAGTTTTATAATTTATGTTATATATATATATATATATATATATATATATATATATATATATATATATATATATATATATATATATATATATATATATATATATATATATATATATATATATATATATATATATATATATATATATATATATATATATATATATATATATATATATATATATATAATTTAGCAATAATGCAAAATGTTAGTTTTTTGTTTTTTAGGAGTTAAATCTTTTAAAAAAAACAAAATATCAATGTTTATCATTTTATTCTTGAATAAATAATATAGATATGGATACACGATTACAAGCTGTAAAAAGTTTTTTCTAATTTTATCTTTTTATACTTTATTATTTATTTTTTAGGACTTTATATTTAAAAAAAATCTAAAAATGTCAAAATTTACCATTGTTATGCTCTAAAAGCATGTATAGATATCAATAAACAACTACAATTTTTAAAAAATTATTCAAAATTTTTTAGTTATGAACATTAAATATTGACAAATTAGTGCATTTATTTTTTTCGAGAAGTATATTGATATGAGGTGTGCTAAAAAACCACTCATGATGGGACATATGTGTTGGAGTCAACCCATACAACACGAACACTCACACACATACAAAGGGGGTTATAAAGATTACCCTATTGATATACACCAAACATTATTTACTTTTATGTTTGAACATATGGTATCCACATACGTATGTGTGTGTGTATATATGTGTGTGTGTGTGTATATATATATATATATATATATATATATATATATATATATATATATATATATATATATATATATATATATATATATATATATATATATATATATATATATATATAGTTAGGATCTTTTGTGAACCACAAGTCCCCCGAGAACCCGAGAACTCCCAAACCGGCATTTTTTCAAAAAACGACCACATAGACCTCTAAAACGCACATATCTAAGAATTTTCGAAAATAAAAATTGTGAAAAAAAAACGATTTTTTTTACAGAACGTCTTAAATATATGTTAGAAAGACATCCATAAAAAAAACTTGAAAAAAAATATACATATAAAAAAGTTTGCACATGTGCAAAATTTTTTGCAAATGTGCAAATTTTTTTGAAAAAAAAAGTCGTTTTTTCGAAAAAAAATTTCAGCGCCCCGGCACCAATTTGAGCGTTTTAGAGGCCTATGTGGTCGGTTTTTTGAAAAAAAAATATCGGTTTGGGAGTTCTCGGGTTCTCGGGGTGAAGTTGGTTCTCTAAAGATCCTAAATCTATATATATATATATATATATATATATATATATATATATATATATATATATATATATATATATATATATATATATATATATATATATATATATATATATATATATATATATATATATATATATAGGATCCTTTGAGAACTTATATAGTTTCCTGAAAACCAAAGATGGAACGTTAGATTAAAAAAATTGGATGTCTTGGATTTACGATAGCATGATTGTAATTATTAGTAATTTTAATGACATCTAAGGGCTTTTTAGGAAATTTTCAGGGGTAAACTAGGTATTTGAAAAAGGCATTCCTTAAAATCAACATCCTCTACTTATATATCACATCTTTTTCATCAGTGCATGTGCGCGCACCCCCCCCCCCCCCACACACACACACACACCCACAAACACTCACTCACTCACTCACTCTCTGCCTTAGATCGCAGCCAGTAACCTAGAATCAGACCATTGAAATCGATTTCTCAAGTCGTTGGCCATAACCTAAAATCGAACCATTCAAGTTGTTGAGTTCTTGCCCACGACCAAGATGACAATCCATCACGTCTGATTTCTTTCGAACGTCTACTTGGGCTCTTTGCCGCCTCTAGAAAGCAGAGTCGGTCTTCTTCCTCCCTTGTTCATCTGATTCCTTTGTGTACTGCTTCAATACGATCCAATTAAACCCCCGATCTCATCGAATCTACTTTTAAACCTTAACTTCAAACTCTCATGCCCGATAAGTCGTGCCTCCAAATGTTTTTACACGATTCTTGTTGATCTTATTGTCTTATTGCACATTCATATACACATAGATGACACCTTTGTTTTCATCAAATTCTATTAAATCTTCCCATCCCAAATTTGTGATGTCGACCAAATCACGGGTTTGCAAGGTGTCACCTTGTTCCAGTTTCGTGCACGGGACTTTTTCGTTGATTTCCCCAAAATATCATGATTTTTCTGAAGAAAATCTTATACCATATGCTTATGTGTTCCAACTTTTATATCAAAGCGGTATTCGGTGTTACTTGCTTCTGTGTAGTTTTTTTCTGAATGACAATTATTGAGTTACCTTGTAACCAAATCCTGGCCATTAGATTTCATTCTCGTAACAATGAAAAAAACACATTCTTAACGGAATAAGTTTTTGACATATTGAGTTCTAACCATTCTTAAAAGAATGAACTAAATTTTGTACATTTTTAAAAAAATGTGTTTTAAATGAGTGGTCCAGATTGAATTTCAAGATTACACAATACTTGTATGGATATATTTGATCCTATCTCTCTCTCTCTCTCTCTCTCTCTCTCTCTCTCTCTATATATATATATATATATATATATATATATATATATATATATATATATATATATATAATCTTTATAAGCATGTATATACATATCATTACATTTATTATTGATTGAATTCCATTAGTTATAACATGAATTATACTAGTAATCAAGTTATTATCATCATCTACAACATATATGCCAAATTTATCTTTTTGCATAAGTTTGACCATGCAAAAAGTGAAAGCTTTAAATTTCTAAACTATATTGCCAAAATACTTTATTCATAATCATATCAACTCACTTCATGCTATGTTTCATGAGTCAAATTCCAATTCTACATGTAATTTCATTATTAGGAACTTAAATCGGTTTGAAAAGCTTTTATAGTTCTAATAAATACCTTCAAAATGATGATATTAAAGCTAGGCCTTTTTACAGTCATGAAATCGGACCAAGAGGGTTGACTCCGACCATTTGCCGCCACCGGCAGTTCTTACATTGTTTCTGACCGGCCAATCACACACACATAATGTCGGTCGACGTTATTCTTCGTCCCCTTCCTATCAATCTCGACTAATAACACTAGTAGCACCTTTGAGCTACTGCCTTCATCCTTTCTGTCTCGCTCTCTATTTAGTCTCAGTTATCTCTTGGTGTATGAATCTTGATAACACACAAGCACACACTAATCAAGCACGTGTCACTTCTTTTTTTCTTAATTCTCGTCGAGCACATAGAACCCAAAAAAACAACTCCCGATGTTTAATTTCTGACTACGTTAATTTATAAAAATAACCCTTTATTTAAATTAACATAATGAATTGACATCTTTGCCCTTTTTATTATACTCTGTGCTCCTATTTAACTTAACCCAACAAAAAGGGCCAACAATTTGTCTTATGCCCACTTATAGTTCTTTTGTTAATTAGTCATTAGAGTCCAATGATTATTTATAACCTAATTATTCAAATTACATTTCATTTTGCATAAATGAACAATAATTTATTTTCTTTTTAATTAGTATCGATCTATTAAACTATGGGCTATTAATTCCTTTTTAGCCCAACAAATGAAATGCGCTAGCCAATTCTTGAATCCAATTATCAAATCCTTAATCCATTGATATTAATCATCTAGCCCAACTTCATACTTTGGATAATAGTAATTGTTTAACATAATCATTTATAAAAAAATTTTGGATGTTACATTGTGCTTTATGGAGATATATCTTTCATTTATCCGGAGTACCCTGTTTTTGTGAAGACGTGGTCCCATCCGAACGACGAAAAACGTTTGAGGTTTAAGGCGGTCCAAGAAGGAGCTCGGAAGGATATAGAACGAGCGTTCGGCGTTCTCAAAAGACGTTTCAACATTATTTACAATCCGGCACGTACTTGGGACGACAGAAAAATTAAGGCTATAATGTATACGTGCATTATTCTATACAATATGATTTTAGAACACGAAGGCAAAGCTATATGCCGATTTGATAAAATGAAGTGTTGCCACATCGTGAACCTTTCGGTTTTGAGACGGCTCAATACCGAGCAAATAGAGCGGAGGTACGTAGCCGCGAGTTGCACAACAACCTTCGAACGGACTTGTCGGAGCATGTACACCGGTACACAATTGAAGTCGCCAATATTGAAGACAAAGAATTGTTCTTGTCGACGGATGAAGAATCAGAGGAGTATATTGACGACGACGAAGATGAAGAAGTTGACAACGACTCCTACGGCTGGGAGGATTGACATTTTTATTTTTTTTCATGTTTTATCGTGTGTCGCTTTTAATTTTCGTTTTTTTATTTGTCGTTGGTCGTTTTAATTTACGTTTGTAATTTTAATTTCTTTTAATTAATAAATGTTATTTTAAAAATTAGTTTTATTTAATTTAAATTATTTTAATTGTTTAAGTAAAAAAAGTTAATGATTACCATTTCCTAGATTTGAAAGGATGAAGGTTAGTGAGAGGAATGTGAGATGACACCTACGTGTCACTCCAACCCCTTGGGGTGAATGACTCGCCTTGGTCTTGTAGTTTTCTTTCTTATACTATTATGAATTATCTATAGTTTATATACGTTGTTTATAGACTTCTGTAAATTAGTTTTGATTTTTTAAACGATGATTAAACACAGTTGTTTAGTTATTATTATTTTTTTTGTTTTGGCACTCTTTTTGAAATTTGATTATTATTTTATGATGAATCATTCTAAAGTATTAATTTTTTGGACTTTTATCTAGCAATTTCTTATATTCATAAATTTAAAAAAATAAATTACCTATTTTATATATATATATATATATATATATATATATATATATATATATATATATATATATATATATATATATATATATATATATATATATATATATATATATATATATATATATATATATAATTGTTGCCTCCAATGAACAGTACCACTTTAGCTTATTACAATTATTACCCCTGTAGTTTTACCACTTTAGTTTATTACAATTTTTACCCCTGTAGTTTTAATTTGTATAATTATAGTTTTAGTCCCTATAGTTTTAATTTTTATTAATTACAATTTTGGTCCCTATAGTTTTGTTTGCCAGTTTAACATTATTACAGTTTTGACCCCTGTAGTTTTAATTTGTTGACTTCCTTAATCGCAGCAACGCGAGGCTTCCTTCCGCTCGTTTGGTTACAATATGTCCCAGAGTTAATATCCCTTTTCTGAAGACCAACAAAATAAATACTATATGCACTAAACTCTAAAGTGTGACAATATTTATTCATGGTTCATTTTACCAACGTAAACTCATAATAATTTTATACATTAAAACTAGTTACGTCTTTCATATGGAATCCACCAACGACTGCTAGAAACATTTCAGAACACATTATTCCTTTCACCCGGTGGATAAATTAATTGCCCAGCTAAGTGTTAGCTAGGTTTCTGGGATATATGTTTTTAATATCGCGGATTCAGTAATTATCATAAACGTTGCCACGTTGATCATTATTTATCATTTCTAGAGGCATAAGTATACTATTCTAAAGCATTTTCAAGAACTTCAATATTTCAAGTTCGTTTCGGTTGTCTAAACCATTTACATGCAAACAAGAATGGTCTTCAACAAACTTTTTTTACTTATAATGTTAGAAGAACACCGGCACACCTAGAGCTGCACAAAAAACAGGTACATGACCTGAAACCGGTTTACGATTCGTCGATTTGAAATTGATCCGGTGGTGAAACTGGTTTGAGGGAAACCGGTCTGGTGGTTTGAACCAGTTTGAGATAATAGCCTTTAGAACCGGTTTGAGAACTGTTTTCATCCAATCCAGTTTGTGAAACCGGTTTGAAACCGATTTTCCCGGTTTTGACTATGTTGACAAGTTTGTATAGATTTGAATATTTTCTAAACCGAACCAGACTTGGTCCAAACCGATTTTGACTATGTTGTTGACTTGATCTGAACCGGTATTCTAACCTTACCGATATGTTGAAAAAATCCGGCTTGTGCAACTCTAAGCACACCGCGATATTGAAGACAAAACAATAATTAGCATAGCGGGCCTTTCCTAAGAAGGAAAATAGAACCTAAAGGCCCACTTATTTACTTCTAAGTTCTAACTAATGAGTAATGAGTGTGCTTGCTTGTTTTAAACAAAGGTAGATATAGTAATAATTTTTTTCTTAGCCAAGCAGACGTGGGGCAAATTTAATAGATGGCGTTTTTTATTTACACTTATTTGTAGTCAAAGGGAGAAAAAAAAAATACTTTTCTTCTTATAAATGCAATTAATTTTTTGGGTTTATTTCATAAAAAACCTTACATTTTCAATTTTTTTCTGTTTAAACCTAAAAGTTTATTTTTTTTCAAAAAAGACCTAAATTTTGGAGAAACTTTTTAATTTAGACCCTTTACCGGTTTTACAGGTTATACATACTTTTTTTTCCAGAAAAAACCCTAATTTCTTTTTTTTTTTCGAAAAAAACCCTCAATTTTAGTGATTTTTTCATAAAGAAAATTTTTTCTTCGTTTTTGTAATTGACATAACTTTCATATACGATGTCCAAATTTTACGAACTTTATATCCCTGGAAAGGTCGTAAGTAATACTACAACTTTGCTTTACTGACATTTGTTTGAATATATTCAGATATTTCGATACACTGTCTTGTTTTCTTTTAATCGATGTATCTTTTGCATACGAGCTCCGTTTTCGACGTTCTATAAGTCAACGGATTCGTAAACACGAATACATCGTGTAATGAATATTATTTAAACCAAAATATTATTTGTATGATTTATCAAAATTTACGCTACTGTATTTCCAAACCTTACATCGTGTAATGAATATTATTTAAACCAAACCTTACAGAAAAATTTGACGTTGAAATGTAATTTTCATAACTTTCCTAATGTCAACCAGAGCGCAAATTATGATAATACGTTGAAATGTAATTTTCATAACTTTCCTAATGTATCATTGGAAATGTAAGGTTTGGTTTAAATAATATTCATTACACGATGTAAGGTTTGGAAATACAGTAGCGTAAAATTTGATAAACATACAAATAATATTTTGGTTTAAATAATAGTCATTACACGATGTATTCGTGTTTACGATTCCGTTGACTTATAGAACGTCGAAAATGTAGCTCGTATGCAAAAAATACAGTTATTATAAGAAAACAAGTCAGTGTAGCGAAATATCCGAACATATTCAAACAAAAGTCAGTAAAGCAAAGTTGTAGTATTACTTACTACCTTTCCAGGGATATAAAGTTCATAGAATTTGGTCATCGTATATGAAAGTTATGTTAATTACAAAAACGAAGAAAAAAATTTCTTTATGAAAAAATCACTAAAATTGAGGGTTTTTTTCGAAAAAAAGAAAAGAAATTAGGGTTTTTTCTGAAAAAAAAAATGTATAACCTGTAAAACCCGGTAAAGGGTCTAAATTAAAAAGTTTCTCCAAAATTTAGGTCTTTTTTGAAAAAAAATAAAGTTTTAGGTTTAAACAGAAAAAAGTTGAAAAATGTAATGTTTTTTATGAAATAAACCCTAATTTTTTTAACAACTATGCTAGATATATTAGTTAAAAACACTACCAACAATAAGCTGGAACAAGAGTATGAGTATAAGAAAAAAAAAACTTTAAAACAAAGACAAAACTACATGAACAGAATCAAAGCAAATACGGAGCATCCTTTAACTCAAACAGCCGAAAGAGAAAAAAGAAATAATCGAACAAGCCATCCCAACACAAACGCTGTAAAGGACAACTGCATTAAAAATGTAATCAACAATTGATATTCTTTTGAAATCGATTTTCACGTTTCTTTACAAATTTTTTTGTCTTTCGTCGTTATCAAGTAAAATAAATTTGTTATCAATTATTATACAACTAGACGAATTCATGCACGTTGCACATATTAAAATTTTATAATTAAAATTTTGACAAATTTATGTGAATAAATTTGAGTATCTTATTAACATTAACTACGTAATAATAATTCTTTCCTTAAGTTGATACATAAAATTAGAAGTGTTTTCAACAATATGATAATCAAAATTTCCAATGGCCTTTACATACAGTTTACACATAAATAAAATCAAATATAATTTTTGATTTACTGTTACTTTAATTTACTGTTACTTTAATTTACTGTTCTGATTAATTAATTAGAAATTTATTTGATAGAGTATTATTGTTAACTATTGTTATGATTAATTAATTTAAAAAATTGCTTTTAAAACTTAAGGAAACACATTTACATGAATTATCTCAAAATCTAAATTGTAAGAGAAAATAAAACCTAATGGTAATACAAATGTAGATTATTTGAAACATATTGTTATGCAACATTACTTTTTAGGTCTCACCGAGTGTAAAAAATAAATTTTGAGAATTTCGTTAAAAACATTATATACTAATATAAATTAAAATATATAATTTAAAACATTTGACATAAAAGACTCATAATTGGCTTTTATAAATATTAAGCAAATTAAAAAAAGATCGTTTTCGTAACATATAACATGTTCAATGATAGCTTTTTACGACTTATTAGTATTTTATCAACAACTTAATATATTAAAGTGAATAACTTGTTTTTTTTTGGTATTTATTGACCCTTAATATTTTTTTAAACGTTTGTATCTATTATAACATTAGATATAATCAAAAATCTTATAACATTATAATTTTCCCTCTAAATTATATTTTATATCTATATTTTTATCATTTATTGACTAAGTAATGTAATATATTATATACACAAAGTAAATAATCGATATTTGTATAGAAAAATATATTTAAAAATCATTTTTAAGTCGATTGAAATAACATCAAATCTTTTTGAAAACCAAAAATCAAATAAGGGTATGTTATAGATCATATCAAATATGTAATATAAATATCTAATTATTAGGAAAAAAACATCTAAAAAAACTTATTGCATTAAAGAATAAATTTAAATACAAAATTCCCAATTTATATGATTGTAAAATTTATGATGTTCGTATAATTATATTTTGATAAGGTGTTGGGGCCTTAGTTTTCCATTGCTCTCCACTAAGAGCGTGTCATCTACATTACTCTTGGTAAAT
Organism: Cichorium intybus; assembly: GCA_023525715.1. Classification (NCBI taxonomy): domain Eukaryota; kingdom Viridiplantae; phylum Streptophyta; class Magnoliopsida; order Asterales; family Asteraceae; genus Cichorium; species Cichorium intybus. The sequence continues at coordinate 19,143,193 of CM042012.1, forward strand.
CTTTATCATATTGTCAAGTCGTTTACAATTGAATACTTGACTATTCTTTATATATTATTCGTGCTATCCACCGGCGCCTAACAAATGTTTTGCATATTTTGGGTTTTTGTTTTTTTTAATAGATTGTAAAACGACAATAACTAAAATAGCTTTCATATATAAAATAGGTGTAACACCCCGTCCCATATACAACATTTTAATAAAACAATTTACGTGTTAAATTTCCCATAAAAATTTTTTCGTTTCAATACGGGGTGTCACAAGCTCAATACATTACCATAATTTAAGGAAGTAGGTACATACTCTGATCAATCTAGGACTCTTGTTCCTTTAACGCATCATCTACCCTCTCCCTTGCTACCTGAGTACATAGCATTTTTAAAAAAATATACGTAAGACATACGTCTCGTGAGTAATACGGGTTTTAGACCCAAAATAACTTCTCATATTTTGAACATTCCAAATTTTCATATTATTTAATTTCCTATGAGCGCACCTATAGGTATTACTTTTCATTTGTGAGCACATTCCTACGAGCGCACCCGTAGGTTTTATACGAGACGCACCCGTATAACTTCTTCCTCAATAGCATGAAACGAATTCATCTACCAAGATAAGACAACTACTTCGCGACGGGAGGTACCATCCCAGTAGTGTCTTTTTGCCACCCCTACCGCAGCAGGCCGTGGTCTTTATCCGGATACTAAGCAACTCATCATCATGGGCCAATCACATTATCAGTTCACTGTATTTCTGATTCTCTTTCTGTACACATTATAAGCATATTTTTCATAAAATACTTTTAAATCCATAAAACCACTTTCATTTTCATTAAATCATTTCAATTTCCATAAAACCATTTTGACTCCCAAAACATTGTATATAAAATTCATTTCTTTGTATAAAACCCATTTTGCTATGTACTCAAAAATCCACATACTACTCACCTTGACTAGTTAGAGAAGTCTAACTAGAACCATCTTTTTTCTCGTCCCTCCTATTCACGATCTTTTACTCCTTAAGTACCTAAGGAGTTTATTCACATTTTATTAATAACATGTTATACTTTAACAGTATGTATAGACCACTGAATTTCAGATCTTACTAGACTCATATCACAATATGGTTGTGACATTCATTATTTCACTTATCCTCTTCTTTGCTACTTTCATTTATCATTTACATGGTATATTATTGCCCATTATACCCTTGGAAAGTCATACACTCAACTTAACATTATTTTTCATGTTTTTATATCATATTAACCTTATGGTATCAATTGGACATCAAATGGATAGGCCTAGCATCAAATTGCAACTTCATTTTGCCCCTGACTTGGAGCACGACTCGTGCACATTTTGTGCATGAAAGAGCACGACTCGTGCTCCTTCTAGGATGCTATTTTTGGCTTCTACAGGTGGCATGACTCGTGCCAATGGTAGTGCAAAAAGGGCACGACTCGTGCTTGACCTGCAGGTGCAAGATTTTGTCCGATTTTTGTGCTGCAGCTCACTGTTTTCATCTATTAAGTGCTTAATACTTAACTTAATACTTATAGAATCATTCCATGACTAAAACCCATCATTTAAACATGTATTTTAACCATGGAATCACCGATTCCATCCAAATTCATGAAAATTTCATTTTTAGAGTTTTGACACCAAAATTGAAATTACTTCAAATTAACTATCAATACTAGTTTCTTTCATCTATTCTAACATATTAAACTCACTTTAGTCACTAAAATCATCTTTGATCACAAGGACCCGTGAACTAGGGTTCTTGGCCAAAATCTTGATTTTCACTAATTCAACCATACTTTTTGATTTAAACATGTTTTCTTAGTTCATAAGACGTGTATGTTATTAGAAATCATTAAAACCATATGAACTCCACTGAAATTTCAGTTTCCAACTTATCCCGTGAAGAACATACGAGGAGCTAGGTTGGAAAATTGAATTACTAACCTTATTTGAGCTTGAATTCTTCAATTCCTAACAATATGTATCACATTTCCGCCTCCAATCTTCAAGAACTCCCCAAACCGTGTCCTCTAGCCTTCTCCAGAAACTTCTCCCGTGTTCTAAGAACTGGGAGATGATTTCTTCCTTTTTATACCTAGCCAATTTACACTATAGCCCCCTCTAGTTTCATTTTTCCCAAAATGGCTTAAAAACACATTTTTATAACATTATAAGTTTCTTTTCTTCATTTTAACACCCAACATTACATTTTCTTGACTTTAAAGTCATTTTCATGTCAAATGACCATTTTACCCCTTTTTACTATTTTTCTCAAAAGAGCACATAACATGTTTAGATCGTAAGAACTTCTACATTTTATAACTTTACTCCACTTATAAACTTATTTTGCACTTTAGGACATTTTAACACTCTTAAATCTCATTCCTAAGTTAAATATTTCAAAATGACAAAAATACCCTTTTCGCTCTTTTTATACAAAAATTCTATTATTCGGATATTATTCAACCAATGCTTCATATACTTTCATTTTATACTTTTATTACTATTTTTGGGTTCTTACAATCACCCCTCCTTAAGAGGATTCCGTCCTCGGAATCTTCTCGAAATTTACATAATATGAATATTTCTTTAGAATCTTTTCATTTATTCAAATATCCAAAATACTTTCTTAGTCACATTACTCTCTTTTCTTATATTATTTAAAATACTTATAACGGAATATATACTACTTTTATTAAATGACCCAAAATATTCTTTCAATTATTTCATCCATTTCTTTAACTTTATCGTCCACTCTCTCATACCTCATACCCTATGTTTTAACTGTATTCCATTTTACTTCATTTCATTCATATACAAATCTCTTTATTTAACTTAGTAAAAATTATTTTCTTTGGCTTTCATCCTCCAAATTCTTATTTTTACAAAATAGTTTCATACTCCCAAGCATTTATCAAAAATAGCAATATACTTTGCAATCCTTTCCATTTCTTTATTAAAACCTTTAAATTGTAACCATCATATTCTTATTGATAAAACTTTTCCAAATACAATTGAACATAATTTGTATTTATACAAAATTCATAAAATCCACTAGATATTTCCTTTGTAAAATTCTGTCCCTTAACGGACATTTTACTTAGGCAATTTTTTTTTCGTATCTTATTCCTATTCATACCCCTTACTTATATCAACCATTAAATTATATTTCTTTTATATGCTCTTACTATTTCCCTTCTTCATTAGGCTTTACCATTTCTTATCTTTTATATTCTTCATTCTTAAGTCCTTTACGCGAAAATTTATTCTTCTTTATCTTTACTTTTAACTCCCGGTTTATTACCATTTATAAGGGATGAATTTCCTTCCTTTATTTATACTTTACACTCTCATATTCCCATTTGGGACCGAATCCGTCAAAACAGCATATCTTACACGAGAATCTGCATATTTCATGCTAGAAAAATCAAAACGATGTACTGCTTTTTGTTTTTAGTAACTAGATATCCACAGATGTCGTTTTATGTATAATACACTCTTTTTGGCCTTATAATTTTATACAGTTTTGCTACTGAAGTTGACCTATTATTGCTGTCAAACTTCATTACCCTCACTTTCATCACCTTTATTATATAATTATAGGATTCATTTAACTTTATTCTATCTTTCATACATTCTCACCATATTGTTATCTTCCTCCCCTTATAATTCATATGGGTTACTCCCATGAATACATACATTGTATCTCGTAATACTTATAGTACTTTTGTATCTTGATTTATTAGTAATTCAAACGTTATTTTCATTCTTATTCTATAATTTACAAAATCTCAATTTCACGTACCTCTTACTCGTTTCCTGTACATTATATGCAATACTTTCACAATTACTTAGTCTATATCACTCTTTACTTGTATTACTTTCACATTTCAACGTATTAATATTCTAATTACTTCTTTCATTCACTCTTGTTGTTTATGAGATTTTTGTTCTCATTTACTCATTATTTTTACCAATATAAGTATGTATTTCTTGTCATTCAATTTTTTTTTATTACAATACTTTTATAAGTACATTTTTCATTCTTTTTGGGTACCCCGTGTACCATTCTCACATTAATATTTTATGTCTTAATACCTTCCTATAATACCTATTTTTCACTTTAGTGCTTAGTTTAGCACTTTATCTCTTACTTATTCTTTCTCTACCAGTCTTCCAACTGTTTACAACTTATAATGTCTCATACATTTTGTATATGATCACTCACATTTTCATGCTTATTACACTTTTCATGATATTATCATTTTGTGGTGTAATTAGTTCTCGCAACCATATTTATTAACTTCGTGATCACAAATATCAACCCTTTTTTTTTTAACTTCTGTCCCACATTAAGCTTTTACAAATAAACTTTGTCTCTTTCTTCTACCCCTTAATTACTAACTGGGTAATCCGACTCTTTTATTACATATAATATTTTATATTCCCAACCTGAACTTCAATATTTCTTATACATATTTCACATAATTTCATAATTGCTTTTTAAATTTGACTCCTATAGACAGTCAAAACTGCCAGGAATTTAATTACCAACTTTATATACTTTCGGTCATATTATGGTTCCAACCGGACACTGAGATACAAACCATGGTCTCAAACCCCCTTTTAAACATATATTTACAAGTTTTTAATTATATCATGTGCTCGTACACATATACCTAATTCCCTTTTCGTTTAATTGCTTTAATTAAGAACTTCGTCCATTTTTGTCCCATGACAATTACCTAATTCAATATTCAATTTACCAATATCACTTATTGATAACTTTTTTTTTTACATTAAAACTTTATCTCACATACTTTTACGTATCACTCTCTAGGCTTTAGGCCCAAATTCCTTTCATCTCATTTTTTTTACTATTACTCTCTATGTGTCATGAGGCTATATACCCAACACATGCCATTATTCTTTCCATATTTCATTTAGGACTTATTTCTTATATACCTTTAGGTGGTACTCAACTCCCATTCTTTTCTCATTGTCTCTCTTTTTTTGTATTTCGAGGGTATATGACAAATACATTATCTCATTCTTATGCTTCACATTTTATAGTATTCTAATTAGACTAACCATTTCATAACCACATTTATACTTTTATTTAAGTCCTAAGACTTACTCATCCTTCCACTCCAGTACACACACATATGTAAATATTGGTTATGTACTGACCTTTTTTTTCGGTTACCCTTTTATCATTTACATTTCTTCTTTACTTATTTTATATGATCGCTAGATCAGATTTCAAATAACCATTTTTCTCATTCCCATTTTCTTTAATAATTCTCCTTATATTCCTCTCATTATCTTCATTGTTTGTCTTATCTTTAATTCCTTGCCTATCATTTGTTTAGGCATTCAACCTCCATTTCTCAATTCATTTCCTTATAATCGTATTACTCACAACCTTTAACATTTGTTTCCATTTCTCATTTTCTTCCCATTCAGGTAACTTAGTTTGTTATATTACTCATTACATCATTATATTTATGACTTAGTTATTTATTCCAACCATTAAATACATTTACTTATCACATTTGATTCATGTTTGGAAGTCACGACTTCTCATTTCTAAGTTGTCATTCCTGTTATTGCTTCCTTAACTAATACTTAATTAAGGATTTTACTTTCATTTTATAATAACGTATTTGATCCCAGCTTTTAGTAATCATACTTTAGCTCCCTGATTGTCCCTAGGAGGCACTTTGTATTACTTCTCAATATTTATTCTTTACCCTTTTATGCAACTATTGGGTTTATCTATCGATTTCAAAACTCAGCTCATTTCTTCTTTCTTATAGGAATTTTGTTCATATATATATATATATATATATATATATATATATATATATATATATATATATATATATATATATATATATATATATATATATATATATATATATATATATATATATATATATATATATATATATATATATATATATATATATATATATATATATATATATATATATATTCCTTTCCCCAATTTTTATTTCTTTGGTCACTGCTGCGACACTACTTTTATCCTTATTCCATAATCATAATTCATTTCCGTTAGACAACGGAATTTTCAGTTATACACTTTCCTTTATATTTGTACTATATACCCCATTTCTCCCCATTCAAAATTCTCGATATATTTATATCTTCTGGTTATGTCCCTTTTACTGTTTTCTTTCATATTGTCGCATGTCCCGTTACGTATACTTTACATTATTTTTCATATGGTATGGTGGTTATCACAACCACATATTTGGATTTTTACCTTATTATCCTTCACACACTTGTTATCTTAATTTTTAATTCTCTTCATTCAGACTTTATAATAATTCACATATAGAGTATGGGTTTTCCCCCACTTCATACCTCATACTTATTATTTCATCTTTAATACTTTTCAATTATACTTTAACAATTTCAGTCATACTTGATTTTATTACATAGGTATACCGACCCTATACCCCTCAAATCTCCTACACTCATCCCTTACATGTTCACATGATTCCTGTGTGGTTCCACCAAACTCAAATATATATCCTGTGATTATGATAGTACGGGCCCATATTATTATAACCACCTATACATATTTGCTTCCAGCTTTACCACCAGGACTCATGTTCCACTGTTTTAGGTTTACTCCCACTTCTCCTTACTTACGACCTCATAGTTAAGTATGTACCCTACTTAACTCCTACACAGTTTAAGTCTAAGTTCAAGTATTGACACCTAGTTCACTTAAACTATGGCTCTGATACCAAATTTGTAACACCCCGTCCCATATACAACATTTTAATAAAACAATTTACGTGTTAAATTTCCCATAAAAATTTTTTCGTTTCAATACGGGGTGTCACAAGCTCAATACATTACCATAATTTAAGGAAGTAGGTACATACTCTGATCAATCTAGGACTCTTGTTCCTTTAACGCATCATCTACCCTCTCCCTTGCTACCTGAGTACATAGCATTTTTAAAAAAATATACGTAAGACATACGTCTCGTGAGTAATACGGGTTTTAGACCCAAAATAACTTCTCATATTTTGAACATTCCAAATTTTCATATTATTTAATTTCCTATGAGCGCACCTATAGGTATTACTTTTCATTTGTGAGCACATTCCTACGAGCGCACCCGTAGGTTTTATACGAGACGCACCCGTATAACTTCTTCCTCAATAGCATGAAACGGATTCATCTACCAAGATAAGACAACTACTTCGCGACGGGAGGTACCATCCCAGTAGTGTCTTTTTGCCACCCCTACCGCAGCAGGCCGTGGTCTTTATCCGGATACTAAGCAACTCATCATCATGGGCCAATCACATTATCAGTTCACTGTATTTCTGATTCTCTTTCTGTACACATTATAAGCATATTTTTCATAAAATACTTTTAAATCCATAAAACCACTTTCATTTTCATTAAATCATTTCAATTTCCATAAAACCATTTTGACTCCCAAAACATTGTATATAAAATTCATTTCTTTGTATAAAACCCATTTTGCTATGTACTCAAAAATCCACATACTACTCACCTTGACTAGTTAGAGAAGTCTAACTAGAACCATCTTTTTTCTCGTCCCTCCTATTCACGATCTTTTACTCCTTAAGTACCTAAGGAGTTTATTCACATTTTATTAATAACATGTTATACTTTAACAGTATGTATAGACCACTGAATTTCAGATCTTACTAGACTCATATCACAATATGGTTGTGACATTCATTATTTCACTTATCCTCTTCTTTGCTACTTTCATTTATCATTTACATGGTATATTATTGCCCATTATACCCTTGGAAAGTCATACACTCAACTTAACATTATTTTTCATGTTTTTATATCATATTAACCTTATGGTATCAATTGGACATCAAATGGATAGGCCTAGCATCAAATTGCAACTTCATTTTGCCCCTGACTTGGAGCACGACTCGTGCACATTTTGTGCATGAAAGAGCACGACTCGTGCTCCTTCTAGGATGCTATTTTTGGCTTCTACAGGTGGCATGACTCGTGCCAATGGTAGTGCAAAAAGGGCACGACTCGTGCTTGACCTGCAGGTGCAAGATTTTGTCCGATTTTTGTGCTGCAGCTCACTGTTTTCATCTATTAAGTGCTTAATACTTAACTTAATACTTATAGAATCATTCCATGACTAAAACCCATCATTTAAACATGTATTTTAACCATGGAATCACCGATTCCATCCAAATTCATGAAAATTTCATTTTTAGAGTTTTGACACCAAAATTGAAATTACTTCAAATTAACTATCAATACTAGTTTCTTTCATCTATTCTAACATATTAAACTCACTTTAGTCACTAAAATCATCTTTGATCACAAGGACCCGTGAACTAGGGTTCTTGGCCAAAATCTTGATTTTCACCAATTCAACCATACTTTTTGATTTAAACATGTTTTCTTAGTTCATAAGACGTGTATGTTATTAGAAATCATTAAAACCATATGAACTCCACTGAAATTTCAGTTTCCAACTTATCCCGTGAAGAACATACGAGGAGCTAGGTTGGAAAATTGAATTACTAACCTTATTTGAGCTTGAATTCTTCAATTCCTAACAATATGTATCACATTTCCGCCTCCAATCTTCAAGAACTCCCCAAACCGTGTCCTCTAGCCTTCTCCAGAAACTTCTCCCGTGTTCTAAGAACTGGGAGATGATTTCTTCCCTTTTATACCTAGCCAATTTACACTATAGCCCCCTCTAGTTTCATTTTTCCCAAAATGGCTTAAAAACACATTTTTATAACATTATAAGTTTCTTTTCTTCATTTTAACACCCAACATTACATTTTCTTGACTTTAAAGTCATTTTCATGTCAAATGACCATTTTACCCCTTTTTACTATTTTTCTCAAAATAGCATATAACATGTTTAGATCGTAAGAACTTCTACATTTTATAACTTTACTCCACTTATAAACTTATTTTGCACTTTAGGACATTTTAACACTCTTAAATCTCATTCCTAAGTTAAATATTTCAAAATGACAAAAATACCCTTTTCGCTCTTTTTATACAAAAATTCTATTATTCGGATATTATTCAACCAGTGCTTCATATACTTTCATTTTATACTTTTATTACTATTTTTGGGTTCTTACAATAGGGAATCAAGACACTACATTAAAATGAAAAACAAAAATAGAAACTCTAGTAATAGAAACAATATTAAAAATACAGAAGAAGTTTAGCAAAAAGAAACAAATAAAAAATCATATTAATAATTGACCTGACCAAAATGTATGTCAAAAACCGAAATTATTGTACATGTCTTAACCTCTAACGTATACTTTTTTATCTTTTAAAATCTTCATTTTTCTCCATATTATTCTTGAAACTCTAGCTATCTAATACACACACACACACACATCATTATATCAACCAATTAAGTACAACAAATTAAAAAAATTTGAGTTACAATGACTAATTAGTTGAAAGCTAAAGACCTTTAGTATTAAAGTATAGGTTAAAGCAATTAGTGATAATTTTTTAAAGATATTTGGAAATTCATTAGAAAATATAAAAGGACATGAGAGTTCTAAATCAATAGGATGCTTGAAAATATGCTTCAACCAAAACATCAAATAAAAAAAATTATCAAAAATTAATTTCTATAATAATAAAAAGTTTCAAAAGATAGAATGTTTTAACTATTTAAAAATAGTAAAAGTTTAAATATAAAATTTAATTCAAAATACCAAATTCAGACATAACTTAATAATAGATTTCATTGAAATAATACGAATATACAATAATTTTTATTTATTCATAGTTATTTTTAACAATTTTAGCTAAAAAGTTTTGATAAACATATTATCTAATCATATCATTTCCATGAAATCTATTTGTGGGTTACTTTTGAATTTGACATTTTGATTTAAGTTTTCTATTTAAACTTTTATTATTTTTTAATAATTAAAAAATCTCTCTTTTTGAAAAAATTTCATTATTATTTCAATGAAATCTATTTTTAGGTTACATTTGAATTAGGTATTTTGATTCAAAATATATATTTAAGCATTCACTTTTTATAAAATAATTAAAAAACTCGTTCTTTTTAAAATTTTTGTTATTTTAGAAAATAGTTTTTATTAGCTTTTTTGTTAATTTGCTATTTTGGTTGAGGTTATATCTCATATTATATTTAAAAGAATAGGATAACTATTTTTTAAAGTTTATTTGGTATTTTAATTTTATATTTTGAATTTAATACCAAATTTAAATTAATAAATTAAATATTTTAGTTAAAAAATTAAGTACACTAAAATTGTTTTTTGAATTTGACATCATATTTGGATTAACTAATTAAGTGTATTGTATGGAAAAAAATATAAAGTCAATACTAAGATTTAGAGTAAAAATGGATTTAATGTAGTAATTAAAAAGTAAGTTGAAAAGATAAGGGTTTCAAATGAATATGATGATAGAAAAATGCCTCTTTTAATAATATAATATATAATAGATTAGGGATAGCATCATATGTTGCTGTGAAAAATTTGTGAATGAATAATAAGCAAGACACAATGCATAGAAGGTAAAAGGACACTTGAAGCAAAAAGAACGAAAAGCACACTATATAGGTCAATTGTTATATTCTTTTACGACCTTAAAAGCATAAGAAAGGATATCTAAAATATGTAGAAAACAATTTTGTAAAAGTAATAAACGATCTCAGGAAATAATCGTAAAGAACGTGAACAAAAAATACGTAAAAAAGTTGTAGAAAAGTAACTTTGTAAATAAAAATAATTCTATAAATGATTTCATAAAAAAACTAGTGTAATATAAGATGTAAAAGAAGTTATAAAAAATAATTTTATAAATAAAAAACCAAGTTTTAAAAAAACATATAAAGGTAAAGATTTTACCATTGGGTTCCATTTTTTATGCCTCTAAAATGACCCAAACATAATATAAACAAGTAAAAAGTCAATTTTCATAATACTTTGCAAATCGTATAAGTTATAACATTACAAGTTTATACACGCACATGCATTTGTGTGGGGCAGGGTTTGTGTTGCGTGTCGGATATAGCAAAATTGAAAAAAAAAAATTGAGGGGCCATATTTGTGTGGGGCAAGGTTTGTGTTGGGGGTCGGATATAGCATATATGGTATTGCGATCAATATTTAAAATAAAAGAAAGAGGAGGAAAGGACTCGAAGGGTATCGAACCGAAGTCTCCTCATTGAAAGGTAAAGATTTTACCACCAAGTTCCATTTTTTATTCCTCTAGAACGACCCGAACTATAAACAAGTTACAAGTAAAAAGTTACTTTTTATAATACTTTGCAAATCGTATAAGTTATATAATTACAAGTTTATACACACACATGCATATATGCATGCACATACACACATATACATACATACATACATACATAATACATGCATGCATATATATAGATAGATAAATAGATAGATAAAGAGAGACAACAGAGAGAGTGTGTGAGTGAGAGAGTGAGAGAATAGTTCAAATACAAATGATATATATATATATATATATATATATATATATATATATATATATATATATATATATATATATATATATATATACAAATGATATATATATATATATATATATATATATATATATATATATATATATATATATATATATATATATATATATATATATATATATATATATATATATATATATATATATATATATATATATATATATATATATAAGCGATCGGGTGATGACTCTTCTTAAAGTGAGGTATTCTGCAATTGGAATTTCCGTCGATTACGCGATGTTTTAGTTTAGTTTATTTGGTAGATCTGGATGGTTGGATAATCTGAGTTTGGTTATTTGTTTGGTTTGAGTTGAACGATTGTTGGTTTGATTTTAGTTTATAAAAGTGATCATTTGGTTTATGTTGTTTTCGCGATCCGCAATCAGATCTGAGTTATTATTTCGCTTTATTTGGTTTTTCGTTTGTTCCCACGTGTTATTGATCCGTCGACTATAGAGTGACACTATAGATCGGTTTATTGACAGAGAGCGCCAACCACTGACTCCACAGTTCCACCCTTACTTGCCGCTAACTAGTGAGCTGTAACGTTAAATCTAGTATATTTGACCGCATCGACGACAACGACGTGTCAAAGACCGACAAGAGTCGTAACTCCACAGGGTGCGGTGTCCGACGTGGACCACCAAACCCGCACGGTAACACCGCCCCACTTGGGGTGTTATCCGGTGTAGGCCGGTGAAATGGGTTCAAACCCCGTGCAATGTATCAATGGCAATTTTGCATTTTGCCCCCTAGACTTTGTTGAGATTTAAACCCCCCCTCCCCCCAACGGCTCTTAGTTAACGGTTAAAAAAAACAATTTTTTAAAAAGTGAGTGGTTAGTGATGGGTTACCATTTCCTAGAATTGAAGGGGTGAGGGGAAAGTGGGGGGACGCTTACGTGGCACTCAAACCCTTGGGGTGAGTGGTCACGGCTCCCCTTAGTCTAACTAACATTCAAAAATCCAAAAATTTCTTTTTAAAACTTTCTAATTGTATATCAATATATATATTTTGTAGTTGTAGATCGACATGTAAACTAATTATATTAAAATAACTCGATAATAGTAAGATCACCAACAATATTAATTGTTGGATGAATACCCCTTATTAGCCGAGCACTTATATCAAATGATCAATTGAGGAAAGGAGGGGTCCCATGAAGCGTACCTTGACTACCTTCATGAAATTTATAACGATTTGGAGCTTCAGGAGCTTGTTAAACAGAAATACATGGTTGATTTGTTTTCACGATTCCTTGGATTTGCTGCTGCCAAAAGGCAAATCAAAGCTCATGAAACTATAAAATTGTAGTGTTATATGTTTTTTACTGTTTGTCAAATGTCTAAATTACGGGGTGGCTCATGTGGAGGATTATGAAGAAAATAAGGAAACCTAACACCATTAATGATGTTAATTGTTGCGGCTCAGTAATGAATGGTATGAAATATTTGTTAGGAATCGGATCGGGTACACGCAGCGGAAACACACTATTACACACACACAAACTCACGAAAATAAAGCAAGAAAAACACAAGGATTTTTACGTGGTTCGGATTCGGTGCAAATCCTACGTCCACGGGCTGCAACTAGAGAAATCTTATTAACTCAATAAGATTACAATTTACAATTGTTGGTGCATCTTGCTTCTCAACCAAAGCCTAGTATTTATAGGCTTATGAGTGTGGAAAAAATCAATGTGAATCAAAGAAGAATTTGCATTCAAAAGGAGGCTACCAAACCTACCTTTGAAAAATCTTCACCTAACAATCTCCCACTTGAAGATTTTGAACAACGTAGTCCAACTCCAGTAATCTTAAAACAACCAAGTCTTCCAAGCCTCCAGCTCCCAAGAACAAGCTAAACTTAGTCCAATTTCTCTAATTGCAGCCGCCCCTCATCATCAAGTACTAGAAGGGCCAGTTGAAGCTACCACAAGCTCCAACTCAGTCGTAGCCAATCCCGCTACCGACTCAGTCGTGGTCAATACCGCCACCGACTCATCCCCTGTCTCAACCGGCTTGGACACTCCACCCGATCCAGAGATACACCGAGGACCACTAACACTCTCCAAACTTTGCAAACTTCCAACAGGAGAGAATTTTTTAGTCTTAGTCTTCAAAACCCAACGGCTCTTTGTAACTGTACCCGGAACACACCCCGTGCTTCCACTGTCACAAAATCCCCTGAATGGTTTAGGCTTTCCGACTCGTTCAACTAACATCCCCTTGGCTCCAGAATTCATGTTTGCAAAATGAACTCTCTTAGCACTAGATTTAGTGAACCAGATTTTGTCATGCTTAACGGAGACGGTCATACTTCCCTCAGCAGGTACCTCAACCATATACAATGACCCACGCTTCATACCTTGAGCAATCACCGAATTACCATTGACCACCCTCCATTTACCACCACCAAACCTTACTTCCAGTCCTTGTTTATCCAGCTGACCAACAGAAATCAATTTCTTCTTTAGCTCCGGAATCACCCTGACATTCTTCAGGTTCCATGTAGTTCCCAATGAAGTAACCAGATCAATATCTCCTATGCCCGTTACTTGAAGCATCTCGTCATTTGCTAATCGTACCTTCCCAAAATCTCCTTCTTTTAGATTCACCATCGTTTCTCCGTTGTCCATGGCGTGAAACGAAGCCCCTGAATCCATGACCCAAGAGTCTACAGAACTTTCCATACTTAGTATCAGTGCATCATCCTCAGACACACTCTCAGCACCAGCAATGTTCAATTCTTTCTTTGGACATTGACTCTTAACATGTCCCACCTCCTGGCAGTTCCAACACTTCACATTCTTCCAAGTTCTAGATGAACTTCTTCCCCGACTCCCACGGCTCCCACTATTCCTGATATTCCCTCTACCTCTTCCGATATTTAATAACTCAGAAGAAGAAGATCCACATTGATTCTTGCGTCTGACATCCTCGCCAAGAACCAAATCTCTAACCCCTTCAAAAGTCATGCCACTGGTCACTACTAGAAAATATCTTTTTAATGACATACGAATTATGACAGACATTGATTTCATGACTGACAAAAATGTATGTCATAAAAAGAGTGTCATCTTTTGTAAAATGTAAGTGATTTACGACTAACAAAATTGTTAGTCATAAAAATGCGTCATCCATTGCAAAATTTACGACATACGCTCAAATTAGAAAACGATACGCGGGTTCACTTTGTGAAATTCACATTTTCGCATCCCGCTTTCTTCCTCATCTTTCCCGCTTCCCCAAATTTAGAATCGAGAATTAACTCTCTCTCTCTCTAAGCTTCTCCCCCATTTCACTCTGTCAAGGTCGCATTCTACAATCAGTGAAATCAAAACAGATACAAATCGTCTTTAAACCTAATTTCAGAATCGGTGCTCATATATTCTCTCCAAGCTTCTCCCCCTTCCTCGCTTCGATGAACTCGATTGCTAGGTTTTGTGCTCGTAGGTGAAAGAATAGGTGTGAATCCTCCAGACTCGCTTCAGCACCGCTCGAATTGTATGAGGTATGTACTTCTTTCCTTCTTGTCTTATCGCATCAGGTTTTTGTGCGTTTTTTTGTTTTCTTTTTCTAACCAGTGTTCGACCTTGATTTAGGGTAGTCTTTACCCATCTTTCATGTCTACGATGATGGATTATTTGAGAAAAAACAATATCATGTGGAAAGACTTGAAGGTGATAATAAGTATCATGCTGAAGGGAAGGTTGCTACAGATCCTGTAGGTATGTTGTTCTCATGTGCTCATTATACCAACGATTTTGATATTCCGCTAAATGGTTTACTTTTATGGAATGTGAAAACGGTTTCCAATATCTTTGACTTTGTAGCTATTGATGCTCCTGGTGGATTTCTGTTGGAATGGTGGTCTGTTTGTTCTCATGTGTTCATTATACCAAGGATTTTGATAGTCTACTAAATGGTTTACTTTATGCAATGTGAAAATGTGTTTCCAATATCTTTGAGTTTGCAGCTATTAATGCTCCTGCTCCTGGTGGATTTCTGTTGGAATGGTGGTGATCTGTCTTTTGGGATATATTTATTGCAAGGATAAATGAGAAACATTCCGAGGCTGCTGCAGCATATATAGAGGTCTCTTCTCAGTAATTTTTCCTATTCCTAAATTTTACATTTTCACTTGCGAAAAAACTGGTTTCACTTTGTAAAGATACAAGAGGAAACCATGAAGCATTCACATTATATTCTTTCAGAAACCTCTCCAGCCCTTCTTGATTCCTACAGGATGACACATATGAAGTCAGCTACAAATCATTAAGGGTAATTCAGTATTTTCATCAATAAAGATTTGCCTTCTATTTCTTTCCTTTGTATTTGGTTGGGTCTTTATGTTTTTGATTCAGACTGTTGATACCAGGAAATTCTCCAATGTGTCTTCAACATTGCAGCAAATTCAAGGGAGACCTCATCTGAATACACTCTCTATTCACATTTATATATTTTTCTTAATCTCTTGGTTCCATTTTATGGCTAGGCAATTTTGCCAAAGTCCTTGCCTACATATCTTCATCAATGTATATATGGCCATGAAATTTTGAAGTAAAAGTCTGGACTTGGTGGTGCAGGTAAGACTTATTACTTATTTTTTTTTATACTTGTCTAGTTTGGGTGAAATTTCATTTTATGTTCCATTTCAGGATTTTATCAAGGTGTTATTGGTATTCCGTTAAAGGGTTGGCCTCTAACCGTAAGTTGTTTTTTCTATTATTATTTTGTTTAAGGGTAAAGTTGACCATTGGTGGTGCAAGTAAGACTTATTATTATTATTTTTTTAATTATACCGGTGCAGTGTCAACGTTTATGGCTTTGGGCAAAATGCCAAAATCATACTTATCGCCCGAATCGTGTATTGACTTCTTTAGAAGAAGCTAAATATGTATGTGCTTTTGATACAAGTCAATAGAAGTGTCCAAAAGTGAGGGTAAATTAGTCATTAACACTGTGGAATTGAATATGTTATTAGGTTGGGCATTTGAGAGAGGTATCAAATAAGGCTAACAATGATGAGCTTAAGTTGTTTCTGGAAGTAGAACTTGGACAGGTAATATTTATACTTTTCTTCTTCCTCTATTATTTCTTAATATTTATTTATTCAATATTACAATGTTAATTGAATATTTATGTATTAATATAGGATCTACGCCTAGTTCCCCCACCTGTGAAGACCAAAGAAGAAATTTTACTTTTCTGGACGGTTGTTTGTGAAGAGCAGTAGAAAGCCAATGGAGATACTTACAAATGTTAATATTGATGATCTTCGCGAAGAATGTGCGGCTTTTGTAACAAACTTTCTTTATCGGTGATATCTTTTGTAGCGACAAACAATTTTTTTTAGACTTTGGAATACTTATTGATATTTGAAATGACATTATCTTATGCAATTGATTGATTTTATATATCGAGATTGTATTTTGTAGTAGCATTAAATTTGGTGATTTATATTGAATTTTAGTAAATTTACAAAAATTATATATTTTTTAGAAAACATAAAATCATGACATACAAATTGTGTTTTGTAAACGTAAGTCGTAAACATCAGTCGTAAATGTCAGTCGTAAACGTTAGTCGTAAATGTCAGTCATAACTTATGACAGACAAATGTATGTCATATTTTATTTATGACTGGGCTTTCAATGACAGACATTTGTCTGTCATCTATACCGTTTAATGACTTACATTGTCAGTCATTAAAGGTCTTTTTTCTAGTAGTGGGTCCCCACTGAACTTGTAACAACGGTTACTGTTCCAGACCAGCTATCAGGTAGTGAAGCTAGTAGCAGTGAAGCTTGAGTCTCGTTATCAAATTTAATTCCCACAGATGACAATCTGGACAGAATTGAATTTAGATTATTAATGTGAACCGTAACTGAGCCTTCCTCATTCATCCTTGTAGTGAACAGCTCCCTCATCAAGAACACCTTGTTAGCCGCCGACGGTTTCTCATACATGTTCGTCAGAGCATCCATCATACCACGTGCCGTGGTTTGATTCATGATATTGAAAGCAACGCTCTTTGACAACGACAATGTAATAACCGCCCTAGCTTTCTTGTTCTTTGAGTTCCAAACATCTTCATCAGCTTTTTCCACTTTCTCCGGCTTGTCTCCAAGTACCACGTCCAAATCTTTCTGACATAGCAATGCTTCTAATTGCATTTTCCACCGGCTAAAGTCAGAACCGTTGAACTTCTCGATTACAACCTTGTCTTCAGCCATTACGACAAACAAAAGACAAATCTTTTATAGTACTTTTGTGTGACAGAACAGTACCCTTCAAAGTACTAAGACACCTTTAATACGATTAATAGAAATTAGTTTCTGATGTGGAAGATCAGACAAAAATGCAACCACAGAGTATACTCTAGTTTCTAAAATCGAGACCTCCTCCAAAACTCGAAGCTCTGATACCAATTGTTAGGAATCGGATCGGGTACACGCAGCGGAAACACACTATTACACACACAAACTCACGAAAATAAAGCAAGAAGAACACAAGGATTTTTACGTGGTTCGGATTCGGTGCAAATCCTACGTCCACGGGCTGCAACTAGAGAAATCTTATTAACTCAATAAGATTACAATTTACAATTGTTGGTGCATCTTGCTTCTCAACCAAAGCCTAGTATTTATAGGCTTATGAGTGTGGAAAAAATCAATGTGAATCAAAGAAGAATTTGCATTCAAAAGGAGGCTACCAAACCTACCTTTGAAAAATCTTCACCTAACAATATTATGGGTCACAACAAAAGTGCTTAATTTCTTGACTTATTTGCTTTTGTACTCCTTAAGTCACCACCAAATATTAGTCATGTAATAGTATTGTAATGAAAATCTGTAGTTTTACCTATTAAGATGTATAACTTTGATGACTGATAATACATTTGTCATGCTTAAATTGAATTTGTTTAATATCATCTTATATCGTTAGAAAAGAAAATTAAAGTTATATATAATAAGTGGTTAGATTTATGATATGAACATGATTCTTGTTTTTGTTAATTTTAACAAATTTATTTTATATGCTTGTAAACACACAATATTCTAATTTTATAAACAATATAAAGTTTTGACAAAACTTCATAAATGGTCCATGTGGTTTCAGAAAAAATCGTGTTTGGTCCCTAACTTTCAAAAACCTCAAAGGTAGTCCCTGTGGTTTGAAAACTTTTGTGAAATCGTCCCTGAGCCATACAAAATGACTAATGTACCCTTTTTAATTTCTTTTACATTTTCTTTAACTACAATTTATTTTTTAGGGTAAAAAAGAAAAAGAAAAAAAAACAAAGCACACCCTCATCCTCACCCCTCCCCCACCACTCATTTCTCTCTCTAGAATTTCACCTTTTTCATTTCAACAAACCAGTTTTCTTTTTCCCACAATCAACGAACTTTTACCTGAAGCCTGAAATACAGAGAGGTGTAGGAGTGGGGGAACGATGAATCCTTCCCCTCTCTGTATTTCAGGCTTCAGGTAAAAGTTCGTTGATTGTGGGAAAAAGAAAACTGGTTTGTTGAAATGAAAAAGGTGAAATTCTAGAGAGAGAAATGAGTGGAGGGGGAGGGATGAGGATGAGGGTGTGCTTTGTTTTTTTTCTTTTTCTTTTTTACCCTAAAAAATAAATTGTAGTTAAAGAAAATGTAAAAGAAATTAAAAAGGGTACATTAGTCATTTTGTATGGCTCAGGGACGATTTCACAAAAGTTTTCAAACCACAGGGACTACCTTTGAGGTTTTTGAAAGTTAGGGACCAAACACGATTTTTTCTGAAACCACAGGGACCATTTATGAAGTTTTGTCTAAAGTTTTAGTTATATAATCTGTTGTGTAATTCCAACATAAGATGTATAATAGTAATTTTATTCATTGAGCATAGTCATTCAACAAGATTATCATTTATCAAACAACATGCACGTTATCATTCAAGATTATCAAACCACATGTTTGCATTCAGGGACATATTGGTTCAGAGGTCAATGAATTATTTAGGTTTAAAGGTTACCAAACCGAACAGACAACTAGGCCTAAAACTATTAAATAAAAAAAAAACACCATCACTCATGCATTTCTTGAGCTACTATGTCTTAAATCGGTTTTGATTGACGTCATTGTAGGACTAAAATTATGAAGAAAAAGAAAAGAACTCTCAACAGTCTCAACACTAATAGCAAATTGAAAATTATAAAACTTGTAAAATAAGGGAACCGTCAACGGTCGACGACGAACTCGAATGAGTTAAATCACTATGTTCTTTAAACAAAGAAAATAATGTCAATCCTTGAATCAAAGATATTATATTTTGAATTTTGAGAAATTGTATTGGTTCCTAATTTTTGTTCCTAACTTTATTCCTAACCATTTGAAAAGATGACAAGTGTAAAGTTTAATAAAATTAATAATATTTTAACCCATTTGTAATCATTTTAAATGGTTAGAAATAAAGTTAGGAACAAAAATTAAGAGCGAATAGAATTTTTCTTGATTTTTATCTCTTTACATTAGACAGGCAAACCATTCAATTACAATTTACAAGTATCACTCAAACCCCATCGAATTTGAACAATCCACGCGAAAATCTAATATCACAGTCGAATTTTCCATCAAACTTACTATTTTTTAGTTATATCCTGAGTAGAAATAGACTGAGTTCAGGCCCTCCGTTACCATCCGGGTTCATCATATAATAAGCTTCCGAGTCTCGACTCCCCACGACTCGGTCGAACCTTGCTCTCATGTACAGCAACTCGCCCTCCGACCCACCACCGCTTTTGCTCTTACTGCCGTCTTCCACCACCGGTATCACACCAGCTCCCACCGAGACACTCTGCACCGTGCTCAGCACGTGCCAGTCGGAGTCCGAGCATGCCCTTGACGACGCGTATCCACACTTCCTTCCGTTACAATACATTGTCCATGTGGGTTCGTTAAACAGCTTGCCGTCTCCGCCACGTGCACCCAACCGCGACTGTCTTTTTTCGCATTCAAGAGCGATCCTTACCAGCCCTGAAGACATCTCCTTCACGAGCGTCGCCGTGGACACCGCCAACTCAATGATAAGTACAGGTGCGGATCGTGGGTCATACTGTACCGCAAAGCTGACGCGTCCTCTTCGGTTCCCAAACAGCGTGCCGGTCACTTTCCGTCCAAGCGAAGGCGTTAATGAGAGCTGGGTCGGCAAGCTCAACCACCGAAAGGTCGGAATGATAGCAGGGATTGATATGACAGTGAAAAATGACCGTATAAATGTGGATATTCCAGAGCGCGTTCTAGAGAGACGGCCGAAGGATATAGGAGATCCGTTTCCGACAAGAGGTTTGTCATCGGCGGCGGAAGAGGGGTCGTTGATGAAGGAAGTAGAGGTTATGTAATTTGATGGGATTATTTTGCTGGAAGTGCTTCTGGACAGAGAGAGAAGACCATCATGCTTCATTGTATAGGACTTGGATAGATTGACGCGTGAGCGAATTTTTGACGGGTATTTGCAGAGAGGGACAGGGAGGAGGAGGGTGGCGGTGGTTGGAAAGAAGGGGGGACCGTTGGTGATGATGGTATTGTGAGGAAGGGGAGACACTTAAGGTCTTTTGTGGAGTCCTCCGTTCATCATCTTCTTTCTGTAATCAATAAATATATATACAAAGCACGAACGACCAAAAACATTAAATTAAAGGGAACATGTAGATATTATTCAGGCATAATGAACTTCTGAAATTATTGAGAATTGGTCGTTGTACTTATTTTTGTGTTTAATTCATCTATTAACTTTTTAAAATTGTTCATATTATTTAATTATGACCGGTGATAGAATATTTATGCTGATTTGGAATCCTACATGACATCTTAGAAAAATTGGATGGGTAACGAACTTCTAAAATTGTTCATATTTGGTCACCGAACTTATTTTTGTGCTTGATTTACTCATGAACTTAATTTTTAAAGTTGTTCATATTATAGTCTTATGACCGATGATAGAAAGTTTGTGTTGATTTGGCATCCGACGTGGTATCACAAAACTGAGACATAAATAAGGGCCATTCGCTTTCAGTTGGGGTTCGTTTTTGTGTCATAATCTGTAAGGAACGATAGTTCAATCTTGCAGTGTCTTCCTCTCCCTCAACAGTCTCTCAAGTTCGCAAGTCTTCTAGTATGTATTATATATTTGTGTAATTGTGGTTTTCCTTTACACATTCGATCCTCAACCACATAAAAAAACCTAGGAAGGTGATTTTTGGTGTACGATAACTCATCGGTAAGTCCACTAAAATAACCTCAACCAGTATGGATTACCAAAGTTCAAACCCCAATAACATAAAAGAACCTAGTGGACTTACCTATGAGTTTTCATACACCAAGCATTTCCTACATGGGTTGTTTTCCATGGTTGGATTATCGAGCAAGTGTGGACCATCCTGAGAAGTCCAAATAACCGAAGATGATCAATTGTCTGAAGCAACTAGAAACACAGGCAAAGAGATGCCAATACTGTTGAGATCTACGCCTCGGACGATTCTCAATCTTCAGTCAAGAAGATCGGATCAGACGATATGTCATCGATTGTGAATGCAAAGCAAGACATCCAATATAGAAAACAGGAGATGCTGGTTAAAGAGGAGGTCCTCAGACCGAGGAGGTTACCAAACCGAAGAATTGTGTCGAATGGATAATCTCATCTGGACCGAAGAGCCAAGTTAAAGGAAGCCAATCATCAGTATCTTTTACGGACTTGTCCTTATTTATGTCTCAACTTTCTGATGCCACGTCGGATATCAAATCAGCACAAAATTTCTATTATCAATAATAAGGGTATAATATGAACAATTTTAAAAAGTTCATGGGTAAATCAAGCACAAAAATAAGTTCGGTGACCAAATGTGAACAATTTTAGAAGTTTGTTACCCTTCTAAGTCTTGTAGGATACCACATAGGATTCCAAATCGGCACAAGCATTTTATCACCGGTCATAATTGTATAATGTGAATAATTTTAAAAAGTTCATGGGTAAATCAAGCACACAAATAAGTTCAGCGACCAAATGTGAACAAAATCAGAAGTTCATTACCCTTACAAGTCATTATCCATATTATTTAATATTAATTTCTACATGTTAAAAACGTCTAACAATTAATTTAAGTTATTGAACTTTTTTCTTTTGTATTTTTATTTTTTTTACATTTTTTATTATTATAAAATATATTAAACATAAAAAAATTATTTTATTTGAAACACTTTATATAATATTTACATTTGAATGAAAAATTGTGCTTATTAAAGCGCGAATACAGTAACATAATTTTTTTTTGCTGTAAAACATATCAATATCGATCGTTGATCATAAATAATAAAAAAATATGAGTTTTTGTATTTTTGGTATTTTTAATAAACAAGTGTTTAAAATTTTAAAATACGATATTGTTAAATTATGAATAGATAGATTATCATGGTTCCTAACTTTTAAAAGTTCCTGTTTGAATTGCTTTATATATATATATATATATATATATATATATATATATATATATATATATATATATATATATATATATATATATATATATATATATATATATATATATATATATATATATGTTTTTTTTTTTTTTGCAATTAGGGATGAATCCAATTACACGGGTACGTAATATACTACAGCCTAGTTAGGTACATGTGGGACACTCGGTTGAACCGTTGAGACAACCCTTTTCTCCAAGTAGAGCTGCACAGAGACTAGACCCGCACGCGCAATCGGCAAACCCACGGCAAGCCACGTCCACCCCGAAAAGACGCCCTTGCAAGCAACGACCGGTAAACCAGCCCCGGGTACACGCTTCACGGTCTAGCATTGAAGCTACAAGCTAGCCGTAATATCTTTGGCCAAACTTGCACCAAGTGGGTTTTGAACCCACAACCTCTCATAAGAGAGGCATGGGCCGTAGCCACTCGGACCAACCGAGAAGTGTGTTATATATGTATGTATGTATGTATGTGTGTGTGATATAAACATTGTATTTTGAAACTCTTAACTATTTCTCATTTTCTCTCATTTAGAGATGTATGCTTATGACGCTAAAAAGAAGTATAAATGAATTTCAGTGCATGCGGAAGTTGCCATCGAACCAAAAAATGAGCCAAACATGTAGTTCTAAAGAGCGTCACACAACTCGGTATATCTCGAAGCAGTAATAAATTGCATAATGTGGATTGTCATCCAACCAAGAAGAAGATGACATATTATTGGAATACTGTGAAAAAGGATGTGTACCAACTTAATCATTCTTATTAACAAAGGAGTGATAAGTATTGATGAGTTACAAGTTTTTTGTATGTTCAGTTACACAACTTTATGAATTGTCTTTGAACTAGATATTGTTTCAAATTACTTATTATATATATATATATATATATATATATATATATATATATATATATATATATATATATATATATATATATATATATATATATATATATATATATATATATATATATATATATATATATATAAATTACGAACATCCGTTTCCCTCACATAGTTACTATTCATTTCACTTTCCTTTTTCCAAAACAATAATTACTAAACTAAAATCATAGTATAATTGTTAAAGTATTTGATACAAAATGCAAATAAGCTTCTATTTGGAAATAGCAATTTTGATTCTGTTTATAGCAAATTTTCATATTTACGTTTTTTCCCTCAACTAATTTCAAATTAATTGTTTTCATCCCTATGTATTATAAAGTTACATTATTGGTATTTCGTAAATTATGATTCTGGTCCCTTATTATATTTTAAAGTTACATTTTTCGTCCTTACATAATTTTTTGTCGAGCTTCGTTTTTCAATATATCGGGCTTCCGCAGCATATACCGGGCTTCCGCAGCATGCGCGGACAGTCGAAATACTAGTTTAGTATATGGGATACATGAAAGAATCTAGAGAAGATTAGGATTTGATGTTCTAAAGATCAATGATTCAACATACCCAAGAAGGATATCTACTTCTGGGTTCGATGAAACACATGTAGTAGTGTATCATAGAGTAACTTGTCATATGTGATGTTATCGTCCAAAATTAGATACACGTTATTCGACCGTTGGGTATAATGGTAGATGTAAAATTAGGGAATATGTTGGAAACTTATGTTATATACTTATATGTACTTCATCTCGAAAATTAAATAAATTTACAAGTCACTTAACTAAAAATAAGATACGATTGAAGGAAAACAACATTTGTTAAGTAAATACGTTTGATACACGTTATTCAAATCAAACATAGGATGGCAGTTTTGACTTTATGAACAACTATCAGAAGATGTACCCTTACTTGACGCTCCTGTCGTTGACATCTTGGTTGGTATTTGAGATGGACAATAATGGTAACAGCTTTAGGGACCAAAATTGAAATATTTGTCGACCCACAAGGACCGTCCATGTAAATTTTCCAAAACTAGGACCAAAACTGCAAATTGATGCCAACCACAGTCACCAAAACTGTAATTTACTCTGGATAATATTTCAATCTAAACATATTAAATCTTAGGGTATTAATTAGTAAAGCTAATTTCCAAAACTTGAGAAGATATAACATCGAATGCAAAATTAAGTCTTGATGCACAGGTAAATAAATAATAATATTGGATTTAGCACTTGATAGTTTAAATAAGAATTGAAATAAACTTTGCCAAATTTAAGTGAAACTAAATATGTAAAGCACTAGTAAGGGTTTATGTGGTATGTAATCATGGATATTGGCGAGACCGGAGTAAGCGGTGGTGGTGAGAATGGATGGTGTTGGTCGTAAAGATGATGTGGACACAGTTTGATAGTAAACTAGCGGGACCCCGTGCTCCGCACGGGTTCGGGATTGCTGGAGCACGGGTCCGGATAAATGCAAGAAAAAACAGCGTATTCTGCCGAATAATAACAATGTCATAATTAGGTTGATTTTTAAAAATAGATACACATTTCAAAACACAAAAAGAAACATGAAAGTGCAATGCTGTAACAGAAAGAAACAAAAGTCGGATGCTAAAAAAAATTAAAGTACATTGTCATTTATGGAAATTACCGGGACAGATCCAAGCATCCATACCCCAAACGTCTTGGCGCTAGCTTGAAGGATTAGGAAAGAAGCTTACAACTGCTAAAGCAATGAGAAGGTCAAACTCACAATCAAACTCCCAGACTCTGAACGTGGTGCTAGGGGTTGTACTATCAACTATGTGAGTATTGGTTCATATTTTTTATGGTCTTTCTACAATTAATTTCAGTCATAAGAAATTAAGGGAAGTAATCAGTCATAAGAAATACAGCTGATCAGTGACACTACAATGCATATGAAAAAAAAAATTGAAAGTACAATGCTGTAATCGAATAGATGTTTTAGTTATAATTTCTTGATAAAGAAAAAAATTTGAAAGTAAAACGTTGTAATTGAAGGAAACGAAAGTAGGATGCTGTAATAAACAAACAAACGAAGTACATTGCTATTTCTTGGATTTAGAAAAATGGTCAAATAAGTTGGTCAAGTTGTAATAAGAAATCATAATTACACAAAGAGAATAATGTTTTATAAATTTCAGGTATGTTTACCTTTATAGCATTCATCATCTTGTGGTATTTTTGACATGTTACTTCCACATGAACCTATTTTCCCATTATTATTATTTTCTTTATTCTGGGGTAGGCTTAAAAACCCTAAAGATGATTTCTTTGCAGTCAAACCAAGCTTCTTGCGTTTAGGGTTAGTGAAACAACTTCTATCAGTGGGGTCCTTTTGAACCTCTAGCAAGTTTCCCTTTTGTGAATCCAATTGTAAATTCTTGCCAGAAAGACATGGCACAGTTTCTTTGACCTAATAATGGCTGCTTGTATGTTATCTTCATCATTATCACATGAAAAATCTTTCCAATCTTGCTTTGGTTCTTGAATTTGTAACTGGCCACTTAAATTAAAAGGTACCTCGTTTACCCATGTGCCACTTTCCCTTGTGTTTGACTCTAAAGCATCAAATTTGGCATATTTTTTAGTCATGAATCGTGCCTTTTGATCAAAGACTTGTTTGTTGTATTTATACTCCTTGCTCTATAAAGTCCAACAAAAAGTAAAATCACTACTTACATGGATACATGTGTAATAACAAAAATAGACTTGATTCCTCATGGAATATGAAATATTTACTTACCGCTTCACACATTAGGCCATCATCAGGGTTTGGTTCGCTCAATAACAACCCAATGCTTGTTAGAACAGTTGAAATGTTTAAAGATGGCTGCCATGCACCCTGGTGTCATATTGACTAAGATATTCAAACAGTTATTAAAGATTTGAATGGATAATCGATCTAGAACTTTCAAGTTACCTTTGGAGGGAGGTTAAGAATATCTAGACATATTCTTCCTCCTGTATCGATATTTGGGTGGTATATAGGAGTGGCGAACGTTACAATTAGGGGCTGAAACGGGTACCTACGAAAATACCAAAATAAATCTACATTATTCACATAGACAAAAAAACAAGCAGTTTATCTGCGTAAACAAATAACTATTCAATCATCGATTATATCACCTCTCGGGTATCTGGATCTTAATTTTAAAATCCCCATTTTCGTAAACGGTACCTTTAGGACCCTGGATCTCTGTTGCAAAAACGAATTAGAGGATAATGGATCGTGGTCTAATTGGCTAGGGTTTTAAACTGGAAACCTTTGGCGTTGCTTTGGTTTAATTTGTATTCTCTAGGGGTCCCTTTTAACAGCGTATAAATTGCAGTTGTTGCATTTCCGTCTTCCATCAATGCTCAGTAGAAATTGAGGGAGGGCAATACCCATTTGAAGACCCTGTGAAAAATAAATATAATCAAATTAATTCACATTCTATGCCCTGTTTTAAAGAGTAAAAAGGGTGTATTGTTTTCAAATGAATCAATGGTTAGATTTTAATATTTTTAGATTTTTATTTCCTGTTGTTATTTTCAATGTATATAAAGAGGGTATTTTGGTCTTTTGATAAGAAAAGGAAAACATGATTGCATCTCATCCACCCACTCCTAGGAATGGAAATATTCATCAAACATGGAATTTTAAGGAAGATGACGGAGTTAAAATTTGTCCATATGGCAAACAAACATACCACGGAATGGAATATGGAATTCAAATGCCATTGGAATCCGCAAACCAAACACGCCCACAAGGAATTGTATTTTGTTATAGCAACGTAAATGCAATTCCATTGTCTGATATATCCAATTCCATTGGAATCCAATTCCAATGGAATTCTAATGGAATTGGAATCCAATTCCATTTACATTGGAATCCAATTCCATTGGAATTCGAATTCCATTGGAAATCCAATTCCATTGGAATCTGCAAACCAAAATATTTTGAAATGGTAAATGCAAGAAATAGCAACGTACTTTCATTTATTTGTTTTATTATAGAAATGTACTTCCATGTTTTTCTATTACAACATTATACTCTTGAAAGATCGACCAAATTATAGTAAAATGTTCGAAGTACATTGTCTTAATTAGAACGCGTATAGAAATCAATGCTATAATCGGGTAGTTTTTTTTTTACAAAAAAAAAGATGAAAGTACAATGTTGTAATGGAAAGAAATGAAAGTAATATGCTATAATAAATGAATATATAAAAGTATGTTGCTATTTCTTACGTTTAGTTTTATTTTAAACTTGCTTAAAAGTTACTTGTGATTCTCACAACGACCACGCAAGGAGCAAAACATTGAGCCTGACAGACTAGCATCAGCTAGAAAGCGGCTTCAAGAGAACTACCAAGAAGCCCAAAATGGTTTGTTTGATTTCTTTTCACATTTCAGTTTATTCTTTTATAGAATATTAAATGCAAGAAAAGTAGCAACATATTTACATTAAATATCTATTATAAATTCATATTTTTTATGGGTGATGATGTGGAAAACTATATGCAAAGCAATCTTACAATGGTTGTTCAAGTATGCTATGATTGATGTACTTTTAGTAACGCTTGGTAGAACATGTCTATGAATTGGTTATCCTACATTTAAAAAACAACGTCATGAGTTTTTTTTTTTTTTTTTTTTTTTTTTTTTTGCTGCATTTCTCACTATTTCTTTTAACAATGTACTTTCATCATTTCACACACACAGTACTTTCACCATTTTATCAATTTACCCACTTTTTATGATTATTATAATAATAATTGAGTAGCTAAATTGTTGAAAAAAAAATAGTTTAGTGGCTAAACGGATAAATGATGAAAGTTATCAAAATCAAAATCGGGTAAACGGGAGGTTCTTTTTATTTAAATGGTCAAAAAAATTAAACGGTAGTTAAGTGGCTATATAATAATTTTAAAAACGGTAAAAGTACCAAGTTTTTTTTTGTAAATTATGCGCAAAAAGAAAAGATTCCATACCTGTGAAAGCATTACAAGTGCATCGCGGACTTTTCCTCGGTTAAAGGTCCATGAAAAGGGGCGGAGTTGGAAGTCGGAGTTAGTGATGACGGTGGTGTTGGTGGCGGAAACGGTTGAAGCAATGGAATTCCGATGTTTCTTTGTACATTGAGGGGTGGTTGAAGGGTAGTAACAGGGAGAGTTGAAGAAGGTTGTCTCATTAGTGGTGGAGGTGCAGAAGAAGAAGTAGGGGTAAAAAAGGAAAGAGGTTTGATAAGATTGGTTACATGATTGGCGGTGTTGACTTGGTCAGAGTTGTCATGGAGTGGAATTGTGGGGACAGATGAGGGATTTTGCAATGGTAGATTGTTTGGAATGGGAGATGGGGTGTCGCGAGAAGGTAATGGAATCGGTGTTGGATAAGGCGGAATGGAATTGACTGGATTTGAAGGATTGTGTCCAAGATTCATAGCGGTCTGTGATCATGGAATATAAAAATTGTAACATCATTTGGTATGAGGGAATGGAAAAACAAATAAAAAAAGAGCCATAAATACATACACTAAAGAAGTTCACAAATGAAATACATACACTAAAGAAGTTCACAAATGAAGAATCTTCAGGTACATCTGTGACACCCCATTTCTACTGTTTGCAAATACTATGGTTTTTCATAAAATTTCATAAATACAAAAATACGGTTTATCAAAGACCGATTATTTACATGTTTAAAACTGTGGGTGTACAAATTTATATCAAAACTAACCATAGTAAGCAATAAAGGATTAAACATTGAGTCCAAGATAGGAGCTAACTCGAGCTCCACTCCAGCTAAACTTCATTCAAATATACCTTAGCTTTTAACCTGGAATACATGGCAAAACATAAAATACGTAAGACAATAATGTCTCGTGAGTTACATGAGTTTTAGACTCAAACCTTTAACTTCTTTTCCAACTTTTATAAAACTTATAACATACTTCATCTTTCAAATTTTTATAATAATATCATACCATAGCTCATTCCTTTTCAAAATTTTTACATACCATGCTTTGCAAAAATATCTTCTTTCAAAACTTTATAATAACAATATACCATAATTCTTTACTTCTCAAAAATCATTTTATGACATACTTTACAAAGATAACATCTTTCTTACTTTCTTTGACTGGTTTTATAAGCTTGCTGGATTTTTATACTTAGGGCTTTAATCACTATAAGTGATACCCCAAGTCTCTATGGCTAGAAAGAACGGATCAATTCTCACCATAGAAGTGCTGAGGCGATCTACTTCGCGATGGGGCTTGTCCCCAGTAGACCCCTTACCTAACCCGGGTAGGTTGGAACATAGTTCCCTTACTAACGCTGCTTGCTACAATTACCAGTCATACAAAATACTTGCTGCTAGCTTGAACATTTCTCATAAACATATAACTTGTGGCTAAATGCCAAACTACATCATTTTATGTCTTTATGGCTAGAAGCCAAATACATAACTATCGTTTCACATAAATCATATGTTCAAAACATGTCTTTATAACATTTTAGGCTTAATGCCAAATCATACTTTCCGAACATCTTGTGGCTATATGCCCTTTCATACTTGAAAACATATAAAATTTGTAACCAAAACATACTTTTTAAACATTTTATGGCTATATGCCTATCCATACTTTCAAACATGTATAACTTGTATTAAACATATACTTTCACATATTTGGTTCATAGACCAAAACATACTTTCACATAATTGGTTCATAAACCAAAACATAACTTCAAATATAGCATTATACTTTCACATATAGAAATTTTATAAGAAATCTTGAAAATACTTACTTGCCATGTACCCCAGAATGGGTAAAAATACTGCATGTACTCACCTCATGTATTGCTAGAAGATTGACTACACGTTCCTTGTATTCATACTCGTTTGTGATTAAATAATCACTTGGCATGAACCTATAATTAACATGTTATACGTTAACATTCATGCTAACTGATTCTATAACTCATTAGAGTCCTTATAATACTATCTTGGGTCATAACAAGTCTATAACTTTTAAATGACCAACTTTAGTTAAGTTGTATTTTATACGTATTTTGCTACAGTACACTCGGGGGGTCGTATTTCGATTCCGACAATTTTTCATGAAGTTTCATAACATATTAGACCTATGTTTAAAATTTGAGGTCAAACGGACAAGTATTGAAGAAAATCTCAAAAACTAAAATCACTTGGCAGAGGACATTGAGACTAAACTGCATTTTTACTCTGCCGGTAGGCGCATCGCGCCCAGGTAAGGGGCGCACCGCGCCTGCTGAGCAGCAGTCCAGAATCTCCCGATTTTTATGCTATAAATTTCCAATTTCTCATATTAAGTCCTTAATACACGACTTAATCACTAAGGTTTGTTCCATGACCAAAACCATTCATTTACTTCAAGTTTTTAATCATAAAAATCATAGATTTAAATCATTTTTCCAAACATTCTCGTTTTTGCATTTTTTTGTCCAAAACCGAAATTGTCCAATATTAATCACTTCTACTGACTTATTTCAACAATTTCCACATTTGGAATTCATTAAAACCTCTTAGAATTAATTTGATCATATATAATTGATTTCCAAGGCTTTTGAACAAAATTCAAATTTTTCAACAATAGCAACATACTTTGATGATTTTAAGATATGTTCTTAATACTTGGCTTAATTGGTTTAGGGTCATATCTAGGCCCTAAATACCAACTTATACTTGTTTTTAAACTTCAAAATCATCAAACTTTCTTTAAAATCTTGAAAATTCTTCCGAAAACACCATTTTTCACCAAAAATCGTTTTATGGAAATTTAAGGCTTGAAACTGATTTCTTACTTCACTTATGACATTTTTGGCTTAACAAAATCATTAGAATTATATGAAATCAGTTCCAACTCATAATTTGATTTATTCTCACAAAATCCCGGTTTTTTGACATTTTTGGTCCAAAAACTGAATTTCTTCAAACTATCTCTTACAACTGATTTCTTCCATCTTTTATAGTTTATTGAACTTCATAAAATCATTAAAACTATCTTTGATCACAAGGACCCGTGAACTAGGGTTCTTGAGCCAAAAATTCATTTTCTTGATTCTTAACACTTTCAATGGTTATATTAAGTTGAGATAGTGATTAAGACACAAATTAAGGCTAGGAATCATAGGATAATTCTCCTCTAGCCACTGAAATCTCGAAGCTACAGTAACTCACTCACGGGAAATGGGTTAAATGTAACACCCGGCTTTCAATATAAATATACCCATTTATTTTCCACACTTTAAAACATATTTTATTCAACAAAATATTATACAGGGTATATATTACAAGAAAAAGGTACAAGTGGTATCTCCCCAAAGCCGGGCTGCTACGGTCATCAGTTCTAACCCCGAATTAGATCCTTCTCTTTAGTAGGGTCTACAGCACCTGCACAGTTAGTATCAACAAGGATGAGCTTTACAAGCTCAGTGAATAATCGATAAGTGTTATAACAACATTAAATTTTCAGCTTCCACATCATATCACAGCCCCCTGTGATACCGAGTCTCAAGGACTCAATGTACACCTGTTGAATGTGTGATAAAACTGCCAGCCAAATAGGCCATCACAACATTTGTATGTGGTCCCACCACAATTACTGCTAATTCGATCGTCACAGCATATATGTGGTCTCAACCACAATTACCGAGTATGTGACCCCACGGAAAGATGGTCCCAATCACAATAACCGATAATGTGGCCCCACAGTAAAAGTAACACTTAGGGATAGATTACTCACATTGATTTTTGGTATACGGTATCTGGTTATTCCTGCCTTCTTACACCCACTATAACTGCTTGGTTTGTACCTATATATTTGTTTATAGGTGAACTATTATTTCAACCGGCATTACTACGGATCACACCATCACTCTGCTTTATATTCTCTATAATTCCAATATGATACCTCGTGATTTACCAAATAAAGAACGGCCAGGTAGAAGATCAGATGGGGTGGTAGGATCCTTTCAGCATTTTAGCCTTTCGGAAAATCCAACAACCAGATCCCATGTAATCGGCCTAGGCACCGTTCTCGTAAGTAAATCATTGGGCATTATTCTTGGAATTACGAATAGTACATAACTTCCACATATAATAGTTTAACACTTTATAAACTATTAAAGAAATAAAGTAGCGATTACTCACTTAGTATTGTCGCTGGCTCGTTCCCCGTTCAACTCTTCCGAAAACTCTCGAGCACTTCGCTACAAGCTATCGCTCGTTCCTTACCTCTCCCGATCTATTTTTCTCATCAGAACACTCCCCGATATCGTAAGGTTGTTTGGTGTTTGTTGTGGTTTGAAATGAAGGGGTTAGGCCCCTATTTATAGGGCTTGAAAACACTATTCACGACGTCAGCACGACGTCATCACGACATCATCGTTGATGTCATCACGAGGTAAGCTCTTACTTCATCTCTCGGTTACTATTTACACCGGAGTTACTATTCACGCCGGAGCACTATTCACGCCGGAGTTACTATTCACGCCGGAATTACTATTCATTTTTTTTTTTTGAAAACCGTCGTTACAAGTTCTCCCCCTTTTTTAAGATTCCGTCCCCGGAATCAAGCAAACAATTGGGGGTACTTCGCCTTCATTTCCTCTTCGGCTTCCCAAGTTACATCCGAGCCATTGTGATATCGCCACTGTACTTTTACCATATTAATCTTCTTGTTCCGTAGCTGTCTCACCTTGCGGTCTAAAATCTTTTCTGGCTGCTCTGGATACCTCAGCTTTTCATCTATTTCAATTTTAGGTAAAGGCACTCGTTGGGACTCGTCAAACAGAGTCTTTCTCAAATGCGACACATGGAAGACGTTGTGAATGCCTCTTAGCTCCTCAGGTAGCTCTAACCGGTAGGCTACAGCTCCTACTCTTTGAGATATGCGAAAAGGTCCGATAAAACGAGGACTCAGCTTTCCTTTCTTTCCAAAACGAAGCAAACCCTTCCACGGAGAGACCTTGAGCATCACCATATCACCAACCTGAAATTCTATAGGTTTCACCCGACGATCAGCATACTGCTTTTGGCGGTTTTGGGCAACCTTTAAATGTTCTCGAATTTCTCGAATTTTCTCCTCGGTTTGAGCTACAATCTCGGGTCCAGCTAACGGCTTTTCCCCTAACTCTGTCCAACATGTCAGAGTACGACATGGTGCTCCATACAATGCCTCGTATGGCGCCATCTGAATGCTGGAATGATAGCTATTATTGTATGCGAATTCCACCAAAGGCAAGTGATCCTCCCAGCTTCCACCAAAATCTATAACACAGGCACGAAGCATATCCTCCAATGTCTGAATAGTCATTTCACTCTGTCCATCAGTCTGAGGATGGTAAGCAGTACTCATTAAAACTTTCGATCCAAACTGCTTTTGGAAGCTCTGCCAAAACCCAGACATAAATCGACTATCTCGGTCGGATATAATGGAGGATGGTACCCCGTGTCTACAAACTACTTCATCAATATAGATCTTAGCTAATTTGCTAACTTTATCATCTTCACGTATGGGTATGAACTGAGCGGATTTGGTCAGTCGATCCACGATCACCCATATTGCATCGTGTCCTCGTGGCGTTCGAGGAAGTTTTGTCACGAAATCCATTGTGACTTCGTCCCACTTTTTCTTCGGGACTGGTAACGGTTGAATTTCTCCATACGGTTTTTGATGATTGGACTTCACTTGCAAGCATGTTTGGCACCGTTCCACGTATCTTCCTATATCCCGCTTCATGCCCGGCCACCAGTATAACGGCTTCAGCGTCCGGTACATCTTGGTGCTACCCGGGTGTATAGCATAACGGGAACAATGCGCATCCTCGAGGAGTAGCTTCCGTGCTTCACCCTGCTTTGGCACCCATACTCGACCTTTAAAGGTCTTCAATCGCTGAGAATTTTCTTCTAGTTGGTTAATATAGCTAACCATGCGTTCGCTTTTCACATGCTCCGCCTTCCCTGTTTCCTCTTGAGCTGTTCGAATCAGCTCAGGTAGCCGACTAACTATGCTCATACAAGCAGACACAACCCTAATGGGTCTCTCTTTTCGACTGAGAGCGTCTGCAACTACATTCGCCTTCCCTAGATGGTACAAAATTTCGCAGTCATAGTCTTTGAGTAAGTCCATCCACCGCTGCTGCCTCATGTTCAGATCCTTTTGATTGAACAAGTATTTAAGACTTTTGTGGTCCGTATAGATCCTGAACTTTACTCCATATAGGTAGTGCCTCCACAACTTTAATGCTAATACTACGGCAGCTAGTTCAAGATCATGTACCGGGTATCTTTTCTCAGCTTCTTTCAATTGTCTGGATGCGTATGCAATCACCCGGCCCCTCTGCATTAAAACGCATCCCAGGCCCTTCCTAGAAGCGTCACTGTAGATCACAAAGTCTTCCCCACCTTGTGGTAATGCAAGTACTGGGGCTTCACAGAGAGCTTGCTTCAGCTTCTGAAATGCAGCTTGCTGCTCCTCAGTCCATTCAAACTTCTCGCCCTTCTTAGTTAATTTGGTCAAAGGAGCTGCAATAGAAGAGAAGTTCTCTACAAATCTCCTGTAATATCCAGCTAGCCCAAGAAAACTGCGTATTTCTGATGGATTCCGCGGCGGCTCCCACTTCATTACAGCCTCAATCTTTGCAGGATCAACTTTAACACCTTCGCTACTAATAACATGTCCCAGAAACTGAACTTCACGAAGCCAAAATTCACACTTTGAGAACTTGGCATACAGCTTCTCTTGACGGAGTAACTCCAAAACTTGACGTAGATGCGTCTCGTGCTCTTCCTGACTTCGGGAATAGATCAGTATATCATCAATGAACATGATAACAGAGGTATCAAGAAATGGACGACACACTCTGTTCATCAAGTCCATGAAAGCTGCAGGGGCATTGGTTAACCCAAACGGCATCACCAGGAACTCATAATGTCCGTAACGGGTACGGAAGGCAGTCTTTGGGATATCCGACTCCCGAATCTTCAGCTGATGATATCCTGATCTTAGATCAATCTTAGAGAAATAGGATGCTCCCTGAAGTTGATCGAATAAATCATCAATCCTGGGCAATGGATATTTGTTCTTTATGGTGATCTTGTTCAGTTCTCTATAGTCTATACACATTCGCATAGACCCGTCCTTCTTCTTCACAAACAGGATAGGTGCTCCCCAAGGTGAAGTACTCGGTCGAATGAATCCCCGATCGAGTAATTCCTGCAACTGCTTCCTCAACTCTGCCATTTCTGATGGTGCCAATCAATAAGGAGCACGAGCAATAGGGGCTGCTCCTGGAACCAAATCGATGGTAAACTCTAGCTGTCGATCCGGAGGTAATCCCGGAAGCTCATCGGGAAAAACATCGGCAAACTCCTTTACAACGGCGACATTTTCAACGGATCGTTTGGTAGGCTCTGTCGAGACCACACATGCCATGTAAAATATTCCTTCTTTGTTGTTATGACGTCGTACTTTGGCAAAAGACATGACAGGCATCCTGGTACGTGGCCGTTCACCTTGAATTATTATTTGCGACCCTTCTGGTGCCAGAACTGCAATTCTTTTTCTTTTACAATCGACTTGAGCATCATTGGATGCTAACCAGTCCATTCCTACAATTACTTCAAATTCTCTGGTGGTGATCGGCTTCAGATCAATAGGGAAAATGGTCCCGTTAATCTCAAGCTGACACCCTGGCATCTGTTCAGAGACATATACATATCTACCACCTGCTACTTCTACCTCCAGTTGTTCATTCAACGGGGTTAAGGGTATCGAAATTTGGGGCATGAATGATGTGGATATAAAGGAGTCGGTGGCTCCAGGATCAAAGAATACATATGCAGGGATCGAGTTTAGTTTAAAAATACCTGTGATAACATCCGTCTTTTCCCGGGCCTCCTCAACGGTCATCTGGAATGCTCGGGAGACTACTGGTCCACCTCGTGCCTCCTTCCTTTCTCTTCCCTGCTCCTCCCGTGTCCTGTCTCGGGATCCTCCTGTCTTCAGCTGTGGACATTCTGATCGGATATGATCTTTGGCTCTACACTGGAAACATACTCGAGTTGTTTGGTTGCAATCTCGAGCATAGTGTCCCGTCTTCCCACACTTAAAACAATACAATGGTGAGGGACTAGTAGGACAATCTCCCGTATGCTTCCTCCGACATTTATCGCACCATTTGCCTTCATCCTTCCGAGTCTGACCCCGCGACCCAGATTCTGATTGTTGGGACTTCTTCTGAGAAATCCACGGACGTTCCTCAGCCTTTCTTTTTGCTTCTGCGGCCCTCCTTTCACCTTGTTGGCGTTGCAGCTCCGCCTCACGTTCTACCGCCCGATCAACTACTTGCCGAAAGGTAGTCAGCTTGAGTGGCTGTACAACCTCTCGAATCCGGGTTTTCAATCCCCATACGTACTTGTCTATCTTTCTTTTCTCAGTATCAACCTCATGTTCACAGAATCTAGCTTTCTCCAAGAAATCCATAGTATATTCTTGCACAGAACGAGTCCCTTGTTCCAAATGTAAGAACTCTTCTGTCAGCTTCTTCACTGCTACTTCGGAACAGTATTCTTCAGTAAATTTTGCTTTAAACTGTTCCCAGGTCAACATTCCAAGCAAATCTGAACCCAAAGCTCTACTGAAAACTTGCCACCAATACTGGGCATTCCCAGCGAAAAGGTTGGTAGCAAACTCCACCTTGTCTGCCTCATCACACTTGCTAATCCGGAAAACTTTCTCCGTATGTATCAACCATTCCATCGCTTGTACGGGACTATCAGTTCCCGTAAATTCCTTAGGCTTGCAACTAAGGAAATTCTTATACGTACATTTGTTTTTCACTTCCGAAGTTCCCTCCACGCCTTTACCCTTATCTGCCACGTGTACTCCACTTTCGGCGTGTCCCTCGTCTCTGGGGGCTCCATCATGCACCTGCTTAGCAGTATCCTCCCCATGTGTCTCTACTATAGTAGGTAATAGCTCCCGCACTACATCAGTAATGATAGCTCGTAAATCTGGTTGGTTCCTTGCTGCCTCTCCCGCCTCCCGACGCACTGAGCCCTGTGATCGAGATCTGCCTCCCCTGGAAGCTCCCTGCCTAGCACCTCCTCGGCTCTGACCACTCCTGGTGTTTGCCATCTTCAAAGTTCAACAAAAAGATTAGTCTCCTAATCAGATAACATAAATTATCCTTTTCCAATCCCGAATTCCACTATTTCCTAAGGTTCAAGTCTAGGTATCTACCCTATAGAAACCTAATTCACTTAAACCTCGCTCTGATACCAACTTGTAACACCCGGCTTTCAATATAAATATACCCATTTATTTTCCACACTTTAAAACATATTTTATTCAACAAAATATTATACAGGGTATATATTACAAGAAAAAGGTACAAGTGGTATCTCCCCAAAGCCGGGCTGCTACAGTCATCAGTTCTAACCCCGAATTAGATCCTTCCCTTTAGTAGGGTCTACAGCACCTGCACAGTTAGTATCAACAAGGATGAGCTTTACAAGCTCAGTGAATAATCGATAAGTGTTATAACAACATTAAATTTTCAGCTTCCACATCATATCACAGCCCCCTGTGATACCGAGTCTCAAGGACTCAATGTACACCTGTTGAATGTGTGATAAAACTGCCAGCCAAATAGGCCATCACAACATTTGTATGTGGTCCCACCACAATTACTGCTAATTCGATCGTCACAGCATATATGTGGTCTCAACCACAATTACCGAGTATGTGACCCCACGGAAAGATGGTCCCAATCACAATAACCGATAATGTGGCCCCACAGTAAAAGTAACACTTAGGGATAGATTACTCACATTGATTTTTGGTATACGGTATCTGGTTATTCCTGCCTTCTTACACCCACTATAACTGCTTGGTTTGTACCTATATATTTGTTTATAGGTGAACTATTATTTCAACCGGCATTACTACGGATCACACCATCACTCTGCTTTATATTCTCTATAATTCCAATATGATACCTCGTGATTTATCAAATAAAGAACGGCCAGGTAGAAGATCAGATGGGGTGGTAGGATCCTTTCAGCATTTTAGCCTTTCGGAAAATCCAACAACCAGATCCCATGTAATCGGCCTAGGCACCGTTCTCGTAAGTAAATCATTGGGCATTATTCTTGGAATTACGAATAGTACATAACTTCCACATATAATAGTTTAACACTTTATAAACTATTAAAGAAATAAAGTAGCGATTACTCACTTAGTATTGTCGCTGGCTCGTTCCCCGTTCAACTCTTCCGACAACTCTCGAGCACTTCGCTACAAGCTATCGCTCGTTCCTTACCTCTCCCGATCTATTTTTCTCACCAGAACACTCCCCGATATCGTAAGGTTGTTTGGTGTTTGTTGTGGTTTGAAATGAAGGGGTTAGGCCCCTATTTATAGGGCTTGAAAACACTATTCACGACGTCAACACGACGTCATCACGACATCATTGTTGATGTCATCACGAGGTAAGCGCTTACTTCATCTCTCGGTTACTATTCACACCGGAGTTACTATTCACACCGGAGCACTATTCACGCCGGAGTTACTATTCACGCCGGAATTACTATTCATTTTTTTTTTTGAAAACCGTCGTTACATTAAACAACCCTAAAATCAAGTTTACTAACCTTCTTTGGCTTGGAATTCTTCAATTCCAAGTTAGTTGCTTCCAATTCTTCATGAATCCTAGAAATCGGGTCTCCAAAGTTTTCTCCCGTATCCTCTCTAGAACCATCTTCTGAGTTTTATGTTGATTAATGAGATATTTTCTCATTTTTATATTTTCCATATTTTCAATTTTAGTCCCTGAACTTTCATTCCTTGAACTTTTGACACCAACATTAAGTTTGGCCACATAAAGCTATAATTTCTTACATTTTTAGTCCAAACTATAATTATACTTTTATAATAATTCTTGTATATGGTCAAATGACCAAATTACCCTTCTTATGGTAAAATGACTAATTTACCCTTAAAAAAACATACTTTCTCATAAAATATGCATAAAACTTTAAATTATACACACCTTGTTTTACATATTTATATTATTAAATTTGGGTCTTTACAACATCCTTCAATTACAGCAGAGGTAGGTACAGCTTCAAGTTCTTCAAACTCACTACACAAAGAAAAAAATTAAATACTTTATATTACAAACTTTAATATAAAATATAAAGAGCTATATGATAATATTATATAAGATACCTTTTGTTCACTTTCTACTTTGGGGGTACCTTTGAATATGCACCAAGAATCCTGGCAAAAAAAAGATGGTTAAAAAAGTTATTTAAATATTAAGAACTATTATATTCATAGGATAAATTTAAGCCTTTATAAATTATAAGTACCTGGTAAATAAATTTGCAACATCTTCACACTCACGGGAATTGTAAAACCAATTACCATTGACTTCTTGAGCAGCATTTCGGTATAATAAATATGGAATTTGAAGTTCAAATTCAAAATCTCCTAATAGATTCTCCACGAGGTTTTCTGCCAATTATTAATAAAAAAGCCAAATAATATAAAATTAAATGTTAGATAAATTTATAACTCGATAAATACAAAACCAAAATTTAAAGGAATCATGCCTGTATTTCGGCGATTCAAGACACAGATGCACAGTCCATTTGCTAATCAGCAAAATCCCCAAATTATTGTACAAATTGGGCACATAATCAGTTATCGCTATAGCAAAAAGAAAATGAAAAAGAAGAAAACAAACCCATTGATTTAGGTCGACGTTGAACTCGTAGAATGTAACTTGAGCTGCAGTGATGAAGATCTCTTCGATGTAAGGATCCATCCTCTGAAGGACAGTGAGATTAAGGATCTTTGTACTTTTTTGGTCGAAATTGGGCATTAATTTTCTACTTTGAGCCATACTTTTACCGATGATCGATTCGATATCAATCAATCAGACTACTCTCCAAGAAACCCTAAACCCAGCTGAGAGATACAGAGAGAGTTGACTCAAATCAATAAACAACTGTTCACATAAACACCACCATACCACTATACACGTTATAAGCAGAGTAAAATAGACGAATCTAATCCAGAAGATGAAATTAACTTACTCACCCCGAGACTACTTCCT
Organism: Cichorium intybus; assembly: GCA_023525715.1. Classification (NCBI taxonomy): domain Eukaryota; kingdom Viridiplantae; phylum Streptophyta; class Magnoliopsida; order Asterales; family Asteraceae; genus Cichorium; species Cichorium intybus. Next base: position 19,184,401 of record CM042012.1, read on the forward strand.
TGAATTTGACGGAGAACAACCTTTTCGAGGCCATTGATGGCTTTAAGGACTCCAATCGGTCGTCGTTTTCATCGGTGATGCTTTGACGGTGAGTGAGAAAGACGAATGCAAGGGGTGAAAAGACGGTAAATCCAGGGAGTTGTAGAGAAATCGAGAAACGTGACACCAAGCCGTTCTATCCGGTGGATCGATGCGAACATCAAGCCGTTCTGTCCGGCCACCAAGATCCACTACATGGAGATGACGAAGTGAAGCGGTGGAGAAGGGTCTCGAATATTAGATGGCGGTGAAGAAAACGGATCCAGATTGGATCCACATAACGGATCCACAAAGATCCGCGTTACATAAAAAAAAACCAAGCCAAAAAAAAAAGTTACACGGGATGAAAAAAACGTACCAAAGTTTGAGAAAATTACGGTAATTAAATAATAGAGTAATTGTGTATAAAAAAGTTTAATAGTAAATCATATAAAATAATTATTAACATTTAATAGCTGGTCACAATGATACCACTACGTCATTTTTTCGTAACAAACTACATATTGTGCTACGCAAAGTTAAAAATATATTTCATGATTAACGAGAATTTCTAAATTAGAGTTGTGCAATAGTTTTTTATCAAAAAAAGTTTGTTTCGCAAACAATAAATGATTTTGAAACTGGATATAATTAATTATGTTTTTATTATGTATGGAAAGATTCTTAAAACATTAAACACCGCATGAAATAAAATAGACAATTTTTGACTAGTGCCATTTGTAAACCGAACAAACAAGGGTTTTCAAGCTAATTGACATGCTTTCATTCGTGGTACCAAATCAGCTTGCTTATTTAACGCAAGGACAAGACCAGAACGATATCATTTTTTTATTATGTAGGTTTCTTTATTTCTTTGAACTTCGTTTTCAGGCTTTATAATTTGTGATGAGATACTATTATTGTATCCATGCGTCACATCATGATGGTAATTACACGCGCAGCATTTCACTATCCCGATCTTATAATATTTTTAATCTAAGCTTTTTGTTAAATCATTTGTGGGCTCGTGCTTTTCATTTGTTTATTCGTATTAGGAAACATTGATTCTTGGCCGGACGTGTTCCATCTAGAACGACTCCAACTTTTAAAAAATGCATGCCTTATTCTTTTAATTAAAATTATATGCATCTTATATAAAGACGAGAGACCTTTGTAAAGATAATTACCGGATATATATGAGAAAAAATGATGACTAAAACAAATAAAAACATTATTATTACATGACTTTATTCTTTCTTGCCATTTAACTTAATAAAATCTACTATTTGTGTTAACCAACCCGTAATATAGATGAATAATCAAGTCACATACCTTCATCTTATCCGCTTCTTTTGACCGTGTGCTAAAACTTGTTACATGTGACATATGTTTATGATCGGACAACTTATCTGGTCATCTTCCGTACTTAATTACAAACAATATCAAATTCTTGCAAACTTAGAATCTTTACTAAAATTATTTGATTGCGGATCAGTGCATTTTCTGCATCGATCAGAGCTTCAATCGGATAAGCATGATATTTAAAGAAAGAACCACTAGAACTTCTTCCAGTATTTTTGTCATAAATGGCTATTGACCGGAGATGTTAGACAAATGGACTAGGTAGTAATTTACTCGTAAAGTTATACTCTTAAATTTTGATTTGAAATACGAAAACATCCAGTAATTAATATGATAAATCATTGACGTATAGTCATAAATAAACATTCTCGTTAGATAACGAACTTTGGTTTTTGTCAACATTTAGAGATAACCATGTTTTTTTCCGTATACGTTAATAGGGTAATCTTACATTATTATGAACATGTTAAACAAGTATACTAATCAAACATGTATGAAAAACATGGTTACCTAAACATGAACAAAAACCAAAGTTCGTTACCCATTTGTTATATATCTAAAATGTCCAATATTTTCTATTTAATTATCATATTTTGATTTTTTAGAAATTAACCTCATAATCGTGTTCTACATCATTCTTCTATTATATTAATAATTAGATGCGTTATCATATGTTGCGTACAACTAATTACCATTTAAAACCTGGAAAATGGCTTATTTGAAAAAGAGTTTAAAATTATAATGGTGTTAAACACATAAAATTGATTATAGGCAAAATGATCAAAAAATAGTGACATAATATTACATTCCTCATGGTCGATGCTTCATCCTAACGCATGTCATTTTATATGAACAATCGAGTTTTCGAGGTTAATATTGTGAACAATGAGTCTCTTTAAAGTTGTGTGAAACCATGCATCCATTGGCCTTAATACCCGATGGAATTATTGAATTATGTATATTTTAATTTGCTACTTCAAATTAAAAGCATTGACATCTAAAAACAATTATATTATAATATATAAGTATTTAAAGGCATGAAGACAATTAAAAAGTTTTCCTTCATCTATCCAAATTTAGGTAACCATGGTTTTTATGTATACAACTAAGTAACCATGTTTTTTTCGTGCTCGTTTGAACACTATACTTGTTTGACATGTTCATAATAAGGTAATATTACCGGTAATCGTATGTAACATTACCTTATTATGAACAGGTCAAACAAATATAATGGTTAAAGCTGTATGAAAAAAACATGATTACCTAAATATGGATAAAAACTGAAGTTCGTTACTCATTTAGTTTATTAACCTGATATGTAATCTTGGAAGTCCTATGACATAAAACCAACAACGAAATAAATGTAGAATCATGTACCATGAATGCAAATGTTGAAAGTTATTATCCGTTACAGCAGAGGGTGTCGTTTTGGGGTAGTGGCGGGCTCCTCCCGGTACCGATGGTACCGCTGTAGGAAGGACACTCGCCTCCCCTCTGGTTGAAGTGTTTCGGGTTGAGTGAGTTAGCTGGCATGCCAAAGCCGTTGAGCAACGGTCCAATTTTTTAACCTTATTTACCTATAAATATAACCCATCATCTCTTAAAACTCACATTATTCCTTTGTTTCTCTCTATAATTGCATTCCAACTCTTCCTAAATTCAAATATTTCCATTCCCTTCTAAATATTTTCAGTCTCCCTTCACAATGTGTTCATCATCTAGCCCTGTTGAGATTCGTCAAAGCAAATACACGTGAATGTCTAATCCTCATTTCGGTTCCACACCTGAATCATCTAATAATTATGCCATTATCCTCTTGATTACTCAAGCTACACAAGCACTTATTCAAGATACTGTTAATTCTAGTTCAGTTAAACACAATAGAAGGTATATCAGAAGAGATTGTGAAGAAGCTAAGAGGTTGCAGAGAGAACATTACTTTCTTCCTGATCCATTATTTTTTGAAGAGTAATTTCATAACAGATTAAGAATGAATAGACGTTTATTCACCCGTATTGTTGAAGATATGGAAAGGGAGTATCCCTTTTTCAAACAACTTATGACGCAACTAAAATGAGAAGTTTTAGTGCGTTGCAGAAATGCACATCTGCAATATGTCAAATTGCATTGGGAAGTGCACCAAACTCATTAGATGAGTACTTGAATATGTCTGAAAGGACTTCACATAAAAGCCTTCAACATTTTGCTTATGGTATTATCAAACTCTATGATGTTGAACATATGTGCAAACCAACCACAAACGACATTCAACTTTTGTACACTGCATACGAATCCAAACATGGTTTTTCTGGATTGGTTGGTAGTAGCAACTGTACCCAATGGAATTGGAGAGCTTGTCTAACGGAATGGCGAGGCCAATACATGAGGGGTGATCATGAGTATCCTACCATGATACTCAAGGTTATAGAGTCCCCAGATTTATAGATATGATATTCATTTTCTGGTGTTTCTGGGCGAACAATAAATTAAACATTCTCCATCAATCACCATTGGTTGACGATAAATTTCTTGGAAAAGCACCTAATTGGCCAACCATTTTAGTCAACTTCAAAATCATCGAGAGGCCTACAGATATCTGTTCCCCGTTAGGGTCAAGGGATGAATAAACTTTGACTCATATACTTATGTCTTTTACCAGACAAATTACTCACAACAATACGTTTTATAACACCGAGTTACCGATGCGTTTTCATATTATCAATGAACAACCGTCTAGTAAATCATAACTCATATGTCTTAGCTTAAAGATCAAAAGATATTATCGTCTCAATATTGCTCGTGATGTAATCCATGAAGCAATCCATTGAGCGCGGGTTTATCCAATACTCAAATCTCCATTTCCAAGTACTCACGAATGTTGCAGCAATCTTATTGCAATGTCTAACTCCTTAGACAATCTATAACAAATTCATGACAGCCTTGCTTCATACTTACTCCCTAAAAGCATGAGCGACTGTGGATATTTGAATAATCCAATTATTCAGGAAGTAAAACATGCAAAATGAAACACAATGATATATATATTGACAAAATTAGTAAACCATTACTCATTAATAAATCTCCATTATTAAATCACAAAAGTCAAATACAATAACATTGTTACAAGTTTCAAAACCTATCTAATTACAACAACTTATATCATCTCTTAATCCAATGCTCCTAGCATGCTGATTATGCTTAATCCTACTCAGAGCCTTTGTCAAGGGATCTGCAGGATTATCTTCCGATGATACCCTCTTTACAAGGAGGTGACCTTCTTCTACCCTATGTCTGATGTAGTGGTACTTTCTGTCGATATGTCTGGACTTTCCATGATCTCGCGGTTCCTTTGTCAAGGCGACCGCACCTTCGTTATCGCAGAACAGTTCCAAGGTCTCCTGAATACTCGGGACTACTCCAAGGTCACCGATAAAGTTCTTCAGCCAAGCCGCTTCCTTTGACGCTTCACTTGCTGCTATGTACTCTGATTCGCACGTAGAATCAGCCACTGTTTCTTGCTTGGAACTTTTCCAAGTAACTGCTCCACCGTTCAAAAGGAATACCCAGCCCGACTGAGACCGACCACTGTCTCTATCCGTCTGAAAACTGGCATCTGTATATCCTTCAACTCTCAAGGTATCACTGCCACACAAGGAATCTGGGAAGACTTGGTTCTCGAGCCATTGCTTGACGACCCGACCTGAACCTTTTCCCTCCAATTTTGCTTAGGAGGGCCCTTCCTCTTCTTTCCTTTGCCACTTCCAATGGCTAGGACGGGCTGATTAACCGAGGGTACACTTTTACCCATCATCCCGTCCTCAGCAACTCGAAGCATGCGATGCAACTCAGTCAGGTTAGCCTGATTGTTGTTCAAATGATAAGCCAGCCTGAACTGGTCATAAGAACTCGGTAAGGAGTTAAGCACTATGTCAACGGCCAACTCCTCAGGTACAGGCATCGCAAGCTTTCTAAGCCGCTCCACGTAACCTTGCATTCTTTGCACATGAGCGCAGATGGACTCTCCATCTTTAGGTTTGCTGTTCGTGAAGTCCTTGACCACCTCGCACCTTTCGATGCGCTCTTGCTTGCGGAACTTTTCCGCAAGCTCCTTGTGCATCTCAAAGGGCCAGTAGTCTTCGTATATCCTTTGCAATTCGGGGTTCATTGTGGCGATCATGATGCAGGCCACTTTGGTCGCATCATCAGAATGTTTTTGGTATGAGGCAATCTCCTCGGGAGTAGCAGTTTCAGGGTCAATATCGACAAGCTCGGTCTCGAGGACATACTCTTTGTTCTCGTACCTCAGAGCCATCTTGATATTTCTAATCCAATCATTGTAGTTTGTCCCGTTCAATTGAACCTTGGAACACAGTGAGAGGATAGAGGGAACATTGGAGTTTGATTGGGGAGCGGATTGATCAGCAGAAGACATCTATAAAAGAAGGTAAGTTTAATTAGATACATGTCGGTCCTTATAATAACCCAATATAAAATAAGGCTAGGATCCAACTATAACAATTTGCAACATAGAAGAGGGATGCCGTAATCTATAAGCAAATTTTATAAAGGTAGGCGAATGACGATTCAGCCAATTCCACCGCGGAAAAATAATCTTATTATAAATGGAATTCCTAGTTTCTTTTGAGATTTATTGAACTGTTCAGTAGCATGTTTAATCTCGGATATGCCCCATCGTTTGTGACTGGGATGCCGAGGATCACAAACCGGGTGTGAATAACCATGCAAATTAGCTTGGTACTCTCGGGGTCCATTATCATCTCAAATTGATGTGCCGGTAAACCACACACGCTCCATCAACAATGATAACACCCGAGACACCCACTGCCACTCTTTATGAACCCCCATTGGTGTGCCGGTAAACCACACACGCTCCACCAACGTTTCATAAAGTGCAATGTGCAATTTCATGGGTTAGCATCAAATTCACATTTTTCCCTAAAGTAACTAGATTGAGATTTTGTAAATAGTTCTTTTACTTTGATCATTATACTTTTAATGATTAAGCGGTTCTGTCAAACCCATTCGGCTAACGACCCTCCACTGATCAGGCGAGCGGTGGGTGAGAGTGTTCACCCATTAGACTACTATTTTATAGGCAGTCTCCTTATACCCACTTTATAGACCAGCTTCGTGAATGAGGCCTACTATTGATTTGACTAACCAAATTTATCTCATATATATATAGTATTAACTTTTAATAACATATATAAGATGTATTTTAAAACCCTTTAAAATATTCAAGGTTTATCTTTTAATTTTACCAAATTTAACAATTAAATTTTGAATTAAATTAAACCTTAAAATCGATTTAATCAATTTTAATTACCAATTAATTAAATTAATTAAATCTAAATATTTTAAACATTTTAAAATATTTTTTCCGGATTTTTCCATTAATTTTCGAAAATTTAAAATTAATTAAATCCCTTTTGAATTATCTTTTAATTAATAATTAATTAAATTAATTCAATGAAGATAGGATTATCCAAATTAATTAAAACCTATCCTAAACCCCCTAGATTTCGAATTCAAATAATGGGGTTTAAGGTTATCCATTTAATTAACAAATAAAGTTACCAAAAATAGAAAACCTCCTAAAACCCTAAAATCAATTTTCGAAATTTGCAAGGGGGGGGATTAGGGTTTCCAAAACCCTAATCCTAGAAATTGATCCTGATTATAATTAGGGTTTATAAGCTTTAAACCCTAAAACAGTTATAACAATTCAACAAGAAAACAAAACAGGCTCTGATACCACTGAAAGGTTTTCTGCAAACCATGAACTAAATAACCTAAGTTCACATGCAACCTATGAGGATCTATGTTTTCTTCTAATTGAACATATAACAAAACCTAAAGGCCATAAGAAAATTAACTAAAAGAATAAAATTAGAAAAACCAACCTTTTAGAATTTTCTGGAAGCTGAGCAGCAAAAATATCCTACATCAAATGAAAGTCACACCCAAGCTAGGAGGAGAGGGGATCGAAAATTCCAGAGAGATTCTCAGTCAAAAATAGCGCAGAAAAATTGGGTTCCAGGGACCCCTATTTATAGTTACAGGATGACCAGATGATAAGCCTTAAGGATAAACCTTTTTGAATTCAAATAAGATAAACCTTTTATCTTATAATTCAAAACCCTATTTATCCTTATTATATTAAATTCGAAATATATATATCCATATATATATTTTCGACTTTAACTAGTCACTCCACACTGCCACTTACTCAACTATTGAATAATTACAGTTTCAGTCCCTACACCTTTAATTAATTAAATTAATCACCAAATTAAATCCAATTAATTCCAGATTAATTTCTAATTAATTAATATAGTTTCTAATTAATATATTATGACTTTAATATATTAATAAACCATATATTTAATTCCTGTTGATTTATTAATCCTATAATAAATCAACCTTTCTCTCTACCGAATTTTCTACCAAACCTCCAGCCATGAGGGCAACCCAAATGGACTGTGCTTCTATTAATTAGGTAAATACTAATTATTAGTCATGACTTAGACACCTAATCCAACAAGAAGTACTATCATGTAGATAGGTTATACCTAAATTGGGCAAAGTTTGTGAAATCTTTTTCACATCCAATTATTGAAAAAGAAGAAGCTATTCAAGGCGGCACAAGAAGCAGCAAGAAATGACGTTAAATGAGTTTTTGATGTACTAAAGTCCCGTTGGGGCATAATACAACTTCATAATCGGGCAATGACCTTAGAAAAAGCTAAAGATATAATGTACGTATGTTTGATATTACATAACATGATATTGAAATATGAGGATAAAGCATTATGTCCCGATTACGATCCCGATCTTCCGACCGAGGTTGAGGTGAATGAAGATCTGATCTTGGAACTTCGGGATAGTATAACCTGTAACCAACTTTGGGCAGATCTTCATGATCAGATTGAGCATTCCTACATACTTGGATTAGACGACTAGTTTATTTTTTTTTAGTTCAAAGTTTTAGGATTTTAATTTATGTTTATTTTTTATTTTCGTATTTTAATTTGAATATAGGTGTGTGTTTTTATTTTTAAATGCAATTTTATTTTCATTTTAATTAAGTATGTTTGAAATTAATTACTACTTTTTTTATATTAAAAATTAATTAGGTTGAGTGAGATTGATAGTGAGAGATTTGGGTTAGGAGGGTTAGGAGAGAGAGAGAGAGAGAGAGAGAGAGAGAGAGAGAGAGAGAGAGAGAGAGAGAGAGAGAGAGAGAGAGAGAGAGAGAGAGATATGGTGCTTTTGGGTTGAGAAGGTTGGATACCCTCCATCCTTAAGGGTTGGATGTATTTATTTCAAAATCGAGAGACATGTTTGCCTTAAGGACATGTTATCGAGTTTTATTTGAAGGGAAATGAAAGAAAATAAAATGTAGGAAAGGAAATGAATCTTGGCTTGCTTCATTTCTTTCTATTTTTTCCTTTATCTCTCAATCATCCCACATTTAAGCGGATAGTTTAAGAAAAAAAATGTCAATTTTTCTTTTGTTTCCTTGCGTTCATCTTCTTGAAAAAAAACTCACGAACACGACTTCCTTTTCCTTCCATGTTCTTCGTTAAAAAAACTCAAAAATATAATTTTCTTCTCCTTTTCTTCTTTTCTTCCTTAAAAAATCTCGGCAACTAGGGGTGCAAATGAGCCGATCCGGCTTGTGAGCTACCCGGGACCGGCTCGCTAAAAGCTCGGATTGAGACCGATTTTAAACAAGCCCAAGCCGAGCTCGAGCTTAATATAAGGCTCGTTTGTTAAACGAGCTCGAGCCTAGCCTGTGCCACCAAGCTCGATTAGTATCGCGAGCCTTAAACGAGCCTATATATAATATAAATTTTATTTTATTTTTATATAAATTAAAATTAAAAACATATTTAGTCATATAAATTAAGTAAGTTGTTATTTTCCTACATTAAAGTAAACGAGCTTCTTAACGAGCTCGAGTCAAGCTTAAGTTCGTTTAGGCTTGTCAGGAAATAAACGAGTCGAGCCCAAGCCCGAGCCAAGCCTGCATATTTCTTATCGAGCCCGAGCCGAGCTTGAGACCATAAAGCTCGTAACGAGCCGAGCCCTGTATATTTCTTAACGAGCTCGAGCTGAGCTTGGCCAGGCTCGGGCTCGGCTTGGCTCGTTTGCATCCCTATCGGCAACAAGGCAGAAGTTTCTAAACCGAAACATAAATATTATATAGTTTATATCAAAATTTTAGTTTAATTTTTACCCTCGAAATCGTGAGCCAAATATGCAAACAACTGTACGAACTTTCATGCAAATTGTTTAATCTTAAAGTAGAGCATGTAAACGGATGAAAATTGTAGGTTCTATAAAAATTTTAGCTTTTAGCATATAGGGTGGGATGTGTGTCGCCTTGCCATTTTGACATAATTTGAGTTTATACAAGTGTTATAAGGGGATGAGTCACGTGATGCCTAATACATACTTGATGGATTTCTCCCGAATAAAAGAAGGTAATATAGTGTGTACCAAAGTGTAATGTCGATCATATGAAGATGAAGAGGTCGAAGACCAATTTGATTGGGACTTCAAATGGTATCTTTCTGTAACTTATATAATCACCAAGTATTTTATCCAAGTTATAAACTAACATTTTGAATATGAATGTTACAAGTAGATGAGGCAGCTGTGTATAAAGACGAATAACCTTAGAGTTTAAAGTGTTGCAACCGTTGATGTTATTAGAACCTTTTGATTTTCAATTTCACCTTATGTATTAAACATTCTATCGTGTAAGTTGATTTGACTGTGTGAACTATGCTATTCTGTGAAAATGACTAAGAAAATAGGTTGTTTGGTAATACGAATACATTCAATCTCATATGTCTATTGTCATTATCATGTATTCTCACATATTCTTTCTCATTCTAACATAAATACAATTATTCTAACATAACACGAGTCATCAAAAGTCCATACGACCCTTAGGGTGGGGGAGTAATACCCACGCGCTACATCAGCTTTTCTCTCTCCTCTCATTTTCATTTTTCCACATCTTTCACCAATCTTTCATCCATGGAACCAGTACCCACCGAACCCACTGAACCCACAATGCCACATCAGATTTTCGATTTTTAAATTATTTAATTAAATGAATAAATTAATTTTAACACTTAATTTAATATTATAAATAATAAAATGCGATTAATTAAAAAAATCACAAATAACATTAAATTAAAATTAGGCACACCATTACAAAAATTAAAAAATAATAATAATAACTGGAAATGAAATCCTAAATAACGGAAATGAAATCCTAAATACGTTAAAAAGCCTAGTGATCCAGAGTAGCTATGTAGGTATGCTCGATGTGGTCTACAGGATTCGCAAGAAGTTTTTGGTGAATTCTTTGATTGTGTATTTCGAGAATCATGTCATCGCTAACTTCTACTTCAGTTGGGAGATTTGGATCATGTACTGGACATATAGCCCTACCTTCATCCTGGATGATCATGTTGTGTAATGATATCTATACATCGATCGATGGTGATGGACCGTGCAGGCTGTCTGATAATAGCCCATTTTGCTTTTAGTACGCCAAATGCTCGTTCAACGTCCTTTCTTGCCACTTCTTGGGCCGCCTTGAAACGCTTCTTTTTTACGGTAACCGAGTGTGAAAATGATTTCACAAATGTTGCCCAGTTAGGGTATACCCCATCAGCAAGATAGTACACATGCTTGTATTCTTCCCCCTCCAAAACAAATGAACATGATGGTGTTGTACCAAGAATGGTATCATTGAATAAGGGTGATTGGTACAACACATTTAGATCGTTGTTGCCCCTGGCAACACCAAAATATGAATGTCATATCCACAAATCATATGATGCTACTGCTTCAAGTATAATTGTAGGATACATGTGATCACCTCTCATGTACTGGCCTCGTAGATGCGTTGGACAACTCCGCCAATCCCAATGTGTACAGTCAATGCTATCCAGCATACCAGGAAATCCATGTTTGGCTTCATGTGCAGCTTCAGCAATAGTCGCGATCATATTCGCGTCGGTATCGTCATCAGACGATGACGATACCAACGGCATAGGTTCATCCAGTAGTTTGTTATGAACATACGTAACAGAAGAACTGGAAGAATCGAAAGAACTCATTTCAGTTTAAAATAAAATTGAAATTGGGATAACAAATGAGAGTTTTTTTTTTGGGAAAGGGGAAAAATAGAGTTAATGTTTAGAGGAAGAAAGAAGAGTGAAGGTATGATTTTTTAAGGAGTGAATAGATGGTATTTATAGGAATGAGGGAAGGGTAATTTTTGGATGTTTAAAAAGTTTTTTTTTTTAATAAATAGGTGGGATCACCGGCTTCACCATCCCAAACACGAGCCCGCCACTACCGAACCCGATGAACCCGAAGGAGACCGGCCAGCGGTACCGCAACCTTCTTTTCGTCGAGCCCGCTTGATCCCGCTGATTACTCCGTCGACCCTTATAGAAGATTTAACTTTATAAAATAATTAATTTTTTATATTCATATTACAAAACAGCTGCCTTTTGGTTTAGAGGCTAGATGTGCATTATTTACTGTTGGAATAGCCTTTGTATGTTATTGTGTAAAAATTCTCATTTGGGGATATGTTATATGCGTCAGTTAGCTATGTGGGGCGACCCAGACACCGGGGATATGAAGGAGATTTAAAGGTGACATCATAACATTCCAAAACATCCTTTCTAAATACGATACTAATGGGTTAGCTACCCATATATGTGGTTCATGCATGTTTTTTGTGGGGGACAATTCATTTAGCTAGTCATACGATGACAATGCTTATTTGATGACATTGCATTTTCTTTAACATGTTTATTATAGTGTATCTTTAACGAAATATTCAATGTTTTACTTATGCTTGCATGGTTTTTATGACATTATTTATATTTTATTATAAGTCTAATAATATGTGTCTCATATTTGGTTTTCCTATTTATTGCACTGTTTTGATGCATGGGCGATATGATATAACTTTGGATTTATGGATATAGAGACACTTGATGAGTTGTGAATAAAAACTTGAAATCTGTTTTGGGCGTGAAGATGGCTTGATATTCTTATATTAGTTATGTATTTAATATTGTTTGGCATTCCTCAAAATAGGCCTTATGAGGGATGGTATACAAATATCATACAACTAGTGATTGATTTTCCACTATTATACAACTATTTGTTGGTCTTCTGAATATTTTCTGTCTGTTCTCAAGGTACAACAACTGAAGCAAGAAATATTGTTGGGGATGACACTTGCCTGAAAAGCTTTGTCGAAACTCGTGTCAAACAGATTCACAGGCAAGTGAAGCCCAGCCTAGCTGGGTGGATGCACCCGGGTTATATACCCATGTGGTGGGAGGTCTGGAGTTCGACTCCGACTAATCCCATGTGGGGGATTTTCCTGGAAGGCGAATTAGGTGGAGGGGAAAGGCCTTTGCGCCTTAGGTAATCGTCAACCACCCTGGGTTGCGGGGCTGATTACACTCAGGTGAAACCATATATCTATTCGCTGGTTCCAAAAAAAAAAAAAAAAACAGATTCACAGTTTGTTCCCAAGGTTGACTCACATTTAATGCATCGGTTGTATTAATTTAAAGTTAACCAATAAAGTGGGTTGTGCGATACCAGAATTTCGGAGCTACATTCATGTCCGCAGGTTGTGTGCCTACACACAAGTTCGGCGAATTTAGCCTATGAAATCCAAATTTGCACCCCCTACCTGCATGTAGGTGTTGAAGTAAAATCATACATAGAAGCTTCTAAAAACATTACATATCCATGCTTATAAAAGCACTGAGAATTTTATTCTTCTTCCTATGTGGGATACAACCTCACACCTACTTGATTTTGCTAACTTTCTTTCCAAATACACTACCTTGAGTATCGATATCTCATTCACACATACTCCGTTTTGGACACATTATATATCGTTTCGTAGTTCTCACAGAGGAAAGTACTTCCACACTAATAGTTAATAATATATATAACATATAAATGGTTTTAAATGTATTCAAAGTTGAGAAAAACATATAGTTTTTACTAAATTTCCAACTCTATTATTGATATTTGACAAATCAACGAGAAATCTTATTTTGAAATTTTATCGACCAGATTGCTTAGCGCCGAATTACCGACAACATGTTTGTTTGTTGGTAATATATCTATTTTTTTTTTTTTGCTAACGTAGCAATGGAGGTACACCCATCACCCATAAAAACATTGTCCATCCATAATATCAATAGTTGTCACTATATCAGTTGCTAATAATCCACTGCTAACCTGTTGCAACATATTTGTTGATAGTCCATCGAAATATTTGGCGATATTTTATTTACTCTGATACCCAAATGAAGCTTCCCTCCCATTAACTCAACAAATTTTTATCCCCTTCCCTCTATCTTCCCACTTTTTGGTATGTCTTTCCTTCAAATTCTCCCATTCATTCTCGGTGATTTCATACCACTATCCCCAACAACTTATGTTGCCGTTCTCACTCTTGCTGCCGACCTCTTACTGTTGCTGCTCGGTCCAAGTAAGGATCGAGTTATAATTCTTCTATATCGACTTCCTTTCACACCAGGTGGGAATTCTTGCTGGGGTTGTCAACAATAAAATGAGGTCATCATTCAAAAGATTCGTCGATAGTTTGTCAATGATAATAAAAATAAAGCAACGGTAGAACCGTCACTAGAAAGTTAACGAACCGGATAATGCCTTAAGGACCGATTTGCAATGAAAATCTCTGCAAATCAGCAATATACTGTCGGATTTCTGAAAGAGAACGTAGCCAATTTTTCTAACATATAACCCGTCACTGTTTTGTTGCAAAATTCCCTCTTGTTAATAAAGTTTATCAATTATATGACCAACAAGGGACGATAACATAATAGTACCATAAGAAACCGAGAGCATACGCCAAACTACTCATACCAAATATGTTAATGTCGGTCAACAGAAAAACTTAATCACCCACTCATTTTTGGTCGCCTAACAGAACTTTTTTGCTGACGCACCATGCGTGGCGACGCATGGCCTATACGACGATGACTACGAGACATATGCTGCCTTTTTCATATTGTCTCTATCATTCAAGAGAAATATTATTCTATATCTTAAATTGCGTAGTTTTTAAGAACGTTACATGTACCTTTTTTTTGTCGGGTTGTCACGCGGGTTATGGGTATTTTTTTTATTCCGGATTCCCTGATATCGGGTTACTTAGCGGGTTGTAGGGTTTTTTCGTTTTCTTTTCCGATTACGCTTCCTTCTTCTGCCATTGTTGCCGCTTCATCTTCTTTTGTTCGTCGTTGTGTTACTTGCTGTGCCGCTGTGGTCAATACCTGTCGACTAGGGAGTAGCTGCATCGTTGCCGACTGTCTTTCTTTCACGTTCTTCTTCTTTGTCGCGAGTTTCTCGATGTTGCGTCAACTACAACACGACTGTCTCGAATTTCCGTCTTCTCTACCGGTTATCCGCCGCTTCTGAGTATTCCGATTTCTGATTCACGTTCATATACCTTGATTTCTTTGTGGTGAACGACTGGAATTGCACAAAACCCTAGAAAAAAAGGAACATTATACTTAAATCAACTTCTTTGACGTAATTAGATGGCCAATATGCGAGATATATATATATATATATATATATATATATATATATATATATATATATATATATATATATATATATATATATATATATATATATATATATATAGGAAAAGTGAATATACTGTTGTTATGCATATAAGCTTCCGTATTAAACCTTCAATACAAAGTCGTATTACATGTATATTGCTTATTTTCTTATTCCCGTACTCTTTCTTCCTTGATTTTATGTTCGACTCAACAATTATTTAATCTCAATCATGTCTTCTTCCTTCAACGATTCTTTAGTCTCGATACGACTTCCTACAGGTCTGAAGAAAGAAGAAAGAATCATTGAAGATGGAACGCACGATCGGGATTAAGAAATTGTTGAGTCGAACGAAAATTCAATAAACAAATAATATGGGAATAGGGAAATAATCGATATACATGTAAATCGACGTTGTATTAAGGGTTTAGTATGCAAGCTTATATACAAAACAACAATATATTCACTTTTCCATATATATATATATATATATATATATATATATATATATATATATATATATATATATATATATATATATATATATATATATATATATATATATATATATATAGGGTCAGGATCAAATGAGAACCAATATTTTCATAAGAACCAGAGAACTCTTTCTGATTGGTTGAATCATAAAAGGGCATGATATTCATTTATCAAATCTCATTTAGTACTGAACTTTTTTATTTTTGGCAACAACAATAACAATCTCGTAAAATTAAGCCTATTAGATTTCAATATTCAAATTTTTAAGAAACCAGATTTTCATTTTTATAAATCAAATTTTCGTTTTCAGATTTTCAAATTTTCGCAGGTGCATATATGCATCTTTTCGTAGGTGCATATATACATATTCACAGGTGCATATATGCACATAAATTTATTTATTCGCAGGTGCATATATACATATTCGCATGTGCATATATGCATATTTTCGAAATTCATATATACATATTATTGTCTTTAATTATGAATGAAAACAACAAAAAATATATTTATTAAAAATAATAACATACAACTGTTTTGAACGATACATACAAATTTATTAGAAATAATGAACAATACATACAAAAAATATAAAAAACAACAAAGTTTCATGATATCTTATTTTTTTTAGTTTGACACTGTTCAATTCCTCAGTTTGATTGATAAGTTCTTCAAAATCTGCAAAAACATTAACAAAAATTAATATAAATATATATTCCAAAATATTAAAATAAATACATACATGCATATACACATATGAACCAATGCACATCTAATTATGCATATATGCATGTGTGTGTGTATATATATATATATATATATATATATATATATATATATATATATATATATATATAGGGGTGGGTTCAACATAGAACCATTTTTATACATAGAACCATAGAACCATCTCTTTGACCGTTAGATCAAATTAGGATGATAAGGGTATGATGGGTAAATTACACTTACATGTTCATTGATGAACATATACCTATGTTCATTGATGAACATTGTCTTCAAAATCCCAGAATTTGTTCATAAATGAACATTCATAACATTGATTACACTAGTACAAAATCGCACATTGGTTACACTTGATCGAAAAACGCCTGCGACATTTTAAAAAAAAAGTGTGGCCACAGGGCACAGATGAAATTTCGAGAACGTTTATGGATACATGTAAATTAGTTTGTGTGGCCATTTTATGGAGAAACAAAACAATGACCACAGTTATTTACAAAAATGTGACACTCATTCGTGACACTCGACTTCAATGTGACCAAATGATACAATCACCCACATTTACCGTTTTAAGAATGTGATGTTTATTTTATTAGAGATTATAGATACGTAATTGTCACATAAGAAAATTGTACATGTGACTGTGTGATTGTGCCATATTGGACACATCAAATCTAATGTGTCCAAAAAGACAACAAATATGGTCACATAAAATAGTCGTGTGTCCATAGGATGGTGTTTATTGGTTACATATTAAAAGTAAGAAAAGAAGTCGGTTTAAGTGGTTTATTGTCATATGCGTTTTTATTACATGTGTCAAAATATGATCAATTGTATTGGAAAATTTAAATACGTCTGACTGTATGTAGGATTTGGTGAGCGTAGAATTAAAAAGCGTGTCCATAGGTAAATAAAGTTGAATAAGAAAACCATTGTTTGGGTAGTCTACATATTTTATGTTTATTGAAAGTGTGACCATCGATATGTAATTGCCATGTGTTTTGTGTTATGTTATGTCCAAAGGTAAAAAATGGTCATCATAAAAATTAAAAATGTTTATGTAGGTATTCAATGGTCACGTCGTAATATCTTATGTGTGACTAAAAACAAACTATTGTCATGATAAAAGAGAAATGTTATGATGTAAGTATTATATGATCACGGTATACTTGATTTTATGTGTCTAAAATTGTATACAATATATAACTGGTAATAAGGTTGACCACATAAATGATTTTTTGTGTCTATAAGATTGGGTTAGCCACTTAGTAAAAGAAAACAAAAACAAGTAACTATAATCATTCTATGGTCACGTTTTAATTATATGCGTGTCAACAAATAAATAATTGTTATGATCAAAGAGAAAACGTTGCGAGTATAAGTATTATATGGTTACGACATAGTTTACGTATCTAAAGGATTTGATTGATTTCAATGAAGGTAAAATCGAGTACATATGGTCACATAAATGACTTTACGTGTCTATAGGGTAACGTTTAGACACTTAGTTAAAGATCAAATACAGGTAACTATAACCATGTTATAGTCACTTCGTAATATATTATATGTGTCTAAAACAAACAATTGTCATAATAAAAGAGAAAAGTTGTGAGTGTAAGTATTATACGATCACGGTATAGTTTACTATACTACAAAGAGGCACATAGGACCCACTATATATTACCCGGTTTCTGAAACAAACGAGTTATAATAGGTAAAAATCTGGTTCTATGACGGGGAAAATATATGACCTGGTGCAATAATCAACTTATTCTAATTTAGAATTATGTCATCTTTCTAATTTAGAATTATGTCATCTTCTTTTATATATTTCTGCTTTGTTAATCATTTACTCATTCTTTGAGCACCATTCTTTACATTTTCAAATATTATATTCTTGTTTGGACAGAGTTGACTCCAGAAAAAGTCAAAGAAGTTGAAGAAGTCAACGGTCCATCACTTGAAAGTCCATGCTACATCAATACAGAAGCAAACAAGATTCAATCTTTTGAGAAAAGTACCACTGATACATTAAAAAGAGATAGAGAAAATCATTTTCTTTTAAACTTCTCTAGAGCTTTGTGGAATGTTCTAAAAGAGTACAAGAACAAACTAGAGGTAAGTTTGTGGTTAATTAGACATTGAAAAAATATAGTAGGCTTTTATCATATATCATTCTTACTCACTTTTGCAATATTTTAAATTATTGTTTAGAATATGCTAGATAAAGCTTATAACTAAAAGTGGCTAGTTTAATGTTAAATAAGTTCACCATTTTGTTGATCAGAAAGACAATCTTGCCCCTTGTGAATACATTGTGTTTGATAAAGAATATTTGAAGGAACTTGAAGACAAAGATTTCAGCAGTGAAATTGCAGGTCTGGCTTTTTTTAATCAGAGTTTATATAATCGTATGCATTAAAGATCAATACTCTCATCTATTCAAGGTAAATAAAGGAAAATACAAATTCTAGATTCTAATTTAGAATTATGTCATCTTTTCTATTTAAAGACAAAAAACTATTTTGATGAAGGAAATTTATGAAAAATTTAGAATTTTAGGCCTGGTAGAAGCTGGACTTATTGCCAGCAAGTTATCTCAACGTGACATGAATATTTCAAATGAAGATGAGAATTCTCTAAACTTCTGTCCTGAAAGGTACATTTTTTACAACTAAATACATGAAATAGCAACGTACTTTCATTTATTTGTGCACTTTAAGTTGTACCATGATTAACATCCTACTTTCATTTCTTCTTATTGCATCATTGTACTTTCACTTTTTATTCTGATGAAGTCATTTTACTTTAAACAATCTACCCTATTATAGCATTGTACTTTTGATATTTTTTTCTCATTAGGACGTTATACTTTAAAGAATCTATCAAATTAGATAACATTGCTATAATTAGGCAGATTATTCAAAGTATGATGTTATAACAAAAAAGAATAGGAAGAAATGAAAGTATGATGTTATAATATACAAATGAATGAAAGTACATTGTTGTTTCTTGCATATAACCGTTTCCTCAATTGATTTTTGCAGCCCTTTATCTCGTTAGGATCTTGTGAGTTGGAAAATATCCTTGGAGAAAAGACTAAGACTGCTTCCTGTACTTGACAAGTACAGAACGGTATACAACTTTAAAATCTAATCATATATATATATATATATATATATATATATATATATATATATATATATATATATATATATATATATATATATATATATATATATATATATATATATATATATATATATATATATATATATATATATATATATATATATTAAATGTAAACTTTTGAAAACTTCAAATATATTTGATACTGATGAACAGATCCTGCTGCAAAGGTTTTTTTATTCACTTAACTTGTTTGTATATTACTATACTATTTCCTTCATAAAATACTCTACTAAGTTTTGTACATAATCCGTTTTGTTACAATGTTGTTGCTATGGAACCAAATGTGAAACCAGGTAAACATAATCTACCAGTTGTGCAACCGCCTGTGAAACCATCTGAAGAGAATGTAGCAATAGAGACATCTGTTGTCAAAGAAGCTGGCAAAACAGGTGACAAACCAGCTCAAGAGAAACCAGTTGCCAAATATGTTGTCAAAGAAGATAGCAAATCAGGTGTCAAACCAGCTCAAGAGAATGTACTTCAAACCTCATAGAAGCGCAAGATTTATATACCCAATGGGTTGCTTGCCAAGAGAACAAGGAACCGTTCCCTCAACATGAAACAGTAGTTTTTTCTATTTTGCCTTTTGGTTTATGATGTTTTCTTTCATTTAAGTATTTCTTAGACTGGTTTTTACTACCACTTATGTTTACCTACTTTATTTAGGTATCTAATGTACAGAATGTCATTTGAATTAGTTATTATATCGTTTTCTTTTTTATTATCCTTGTCTTTTGATTTATGGTTACTTTTAGTTATATTGTATATATGTGTCTCTATAAACTAGTATTAGTCACATTAAATATATTGTTTGTATGACTAGATGGTACCAAATTGTCACTTTTGAAATTACATACATGTCACCATTTAATAAACATGGTCATGTTCATCGTACTTAATTGTTTCCAAACATATCCAATAGTCTTAACAATCTTTTAATTGTGTGACAAATTACTAGTATAACGCTTCATTGAATGTACATGTATGTCACCATTCATTATATATAGTCACTACAATATTGAAATAGTGTGACTCTAAAAACTAGTATTGGTCATATTAAATATATTGTCTGTATGACTAGATGCTACCAAATTGTCACTTTTTAAATTACATACATGTCACCATTTAGTAAACATGGTCATGTTCATGCTAAATAATTGTCTGCAAACATACCCAATAGTCTTAACAATCTTCTAATTGTGTGACAAATTGCTAGTATAACGCTTCATTGAATTTACTTGTATGTCACCATTCATTATATACAGTCACTACAATATTGAAATAGTGTGTCTATAAACTACTATTGGTCACATTACATATATAGTCTGTATGACTAGATGCTACCAAATTGTCACTTTTTAAATTACATACATGTCACCATTTAGTAAACATGGTCATGTTCATGCTAAATAATTGTCTGCAAACATACCTAATAGTCTTAACAATCTTCTAATTGTGTGACAAATTACTAGTATAACGCTTCATTGAATTTACTTGTATGTCACCATTCATTATATACAGTCACTACAATATTGACATTGTATGTCTCTATAAACTAGTATTGGTCACATTAGATATATTGTCTGTATGACTAGATGCTACCAAATTGTCACTTTTGAAATTACATACATGTCACCATTTAGTAAACATGGTCATGTTCATGGTAAATAATTGTCACCAAACATAACCCAATAGCTACACCAATCTTCTAATTGTGTGATAAATTACTAGTATAACGCTTCATTGAATGTACTTGTATGTCACCATTCATTATATACAGTCACTACAATATTGAAATTGTGTGTCTACTTACGCTTTAACGCCACAATATTAGAAAATTTGACTGATTTTGGAACAAATTTGTTGACTCAATGGCCACACATTTATGATACCGCCACATTTTTTCATGGCATACAGACACAATATTACAAAGTGACCATATGACACCTAATATCGCAAAGCCTATGGCAACACTTTCAGTGGAAAAAAAAATTGTCACCAAACGCATATGGTCACGTTTTTTCGGTGTCACCAATGTGCAATTTTGTACTAGTGTTAAATATATGAACATACAAACATGTTCATAAATGAACATTCATCAAACCTAATTAATATCTATCAAAAAATATCTAAAACTTACCAAAAATATCATAGAAGAACACATGTTCAGTGATGAGCATCAATAAATATTTAAACAAAAACACACGTGTTCATAAATGAACATATGTTCATCCATGAACATAATCTTTAAAATTTCAGAAATTTGTCACTTTCATCAGATTTCTTTGGCTCTGAATCATTGCTTCATGATCACGATGTATGTCCTAGATCTCTTGTACACATATTTCTTCATGATTGAAAAACCTGTTAATAACAACAATGTTTAGTAATGAACATTTAAGACAAATTGTTATTGAAAATGTTTGTATGTTAGAAACAGAGCCAAATGTATGTTCATTTATGAACATGTGTTCATAAATGAACATATATTTAACAATTACTAGAAGTATTACAGCAATAATTAACATTGTATTCATGAATGTTTATTAATGAACATGGGGATGTTCATTACTGAACATTCGTTGGAGAAACAACGCCAAACGTATAATTAGAAACAGAGCCAAATGTATGTTCATTCATGAACGTGTGTTCATAGATGAACATATATTCAACAATTACTAGAAGTGTTACGGCAGCAACTAACGTTATATTCATGAATGTTCATTACTGAACATGGGATGTTCATTACTGAACATTCGTTGGAGAAACAAACCTGTTCATTAATTTAGACACAGAAATCAGAATAATTGCTTGATATCGCTCATCAAAACACCTCCTGGACCATGTAACATTGTTTATTTGATTTGTAGTTTCCTGAAACTGTATTATATGTTATTGTAGATCCTAGTATTCTTATGAAAAAAAAGTTCTAGATTAAGTTTTCTAGTGAGGATTCGTCCGATCCTATCAATCAGAAACTTAATTGTAAAAAAATCCTCATTCTGTAATCATATAACGCATAAAAATTAGATCCATCAGATCTGGATCTTCTACCTATCTAGCTCCAAAAATTAGATCTGGATAACAAACCAGAATTCACAATTTAATATACTAGGTTGTATTTTCATCGAACTTTTAGAAGGCAAAATAAAAGTGAAAATTGTCATCGTTAGATAGAAGCAAAATACTTACTAGTAGCATACATCGATTGAGGCTATCAGAATGACTCGAAATCAAACGATTACAGGCATCGATTAAACCAGGAATGACTAGCGATTTCAGGAACGGGATTCGATTCAAGACTTTTTACAACATTGAACTGAGAATCGCAGAAAATTGTGTTTCTACTTGTTTGATTCGAGAATGATTGCAGACATCGAACAGAGAATCGCAAACTGAATCGCAAATTGTGTTGCTACTTGTTCGATTTGAGAATGGTTACATACATCGGTTCTGATTAAGGATTGCATGAACGGGGAAGTTGAAAGAATTTGAATCCCGAACTAAGAATCGCAAACTAAATCCCGAACTTAGAATCACAAACTGAATAGCAAATTAAATCCCGATTTGCTTCAATCGTAACCTGTAATCGGAGTTGGGAATTAGGTAACAAGATCTGATGGTGTTAGGAAAGGTAAATTCTTATACCAAAATTGCCCTCAACCATTTATTTAATTGATTTATTTTAATGATAAATTAGTCATTTATTTTTGTCCATTGATTGCTAGATCCAATGGCTAAAAGATTGGTTCTATGGTTCCATGGATAAAAATAGGTTCTATGTCGATCCTCTCCCTATATATATATATATATATATATATATATATATATATATATATATATATATATATATATATATATATATATATATATATATATATATATATATATATATATATATATATAGGGATAGGATAAAATATATCCATACAAGTATTGTGTAACCTTGAAACTCAATCTGGACCACTCATTTAAAACTCATTCTTTTAAGAATGTACAAAATTTAGTTCATTCTTTTAAGAATGGTTAGAACTTATTATGTCAAAAACTTATTCTGTTAAGAATGTGTTTTTTTCATTGTTACGAGAATGAAATCTAATGGCCATGATTTGGTTACAAGGTAACACAATAATTGTCATTCTTATTATAACCTAGCCCTATATATATATATATATATATATATATATATATATATATATATATATATATATATATATATATATATATATATATATATCGCAAGTGTATGCAATATGTATTACTTGTTGGAGTATTTGAAAATAATTAACTAGAAAATACAAACAATAAAAGTTAAATTGAAGTCTTAGTCTCTAACCGACCCCGAAAATTGACGTTGTGCGTATCCCTAACCACAAATTGAAAATTTTGTTAGTATCACCATCGCCATCAATCTTTTTAGAAACTAACCGTAAGCATTTGAAAAACATGAACAAAATTGATTTTGTTTATTATCATGCTTTAATACATGACTAATTTCAATCATAATTATCATCCGTGGGCTTTTTGTGTCATTGGTTGTTTTCAGAATCCATCAAAATATTCGTTAAATCATAATCATCAAAACGGGCTGTGACCGGCCTACAATCCTTTAAGATTATAAGATCTGGTCTTCAATATCCTTAGCTATCCGGTGTGGGTGAAGGTAGGGGTGCAGGGAGGTGCAAGGTACGTGGGGACAGGGGCGGTCCAATGGTTTTGTATGCCCTAGGCGAAATGCGTAATAATGCCCGATTTTTATGGGTTGACTTGCTCCGAGCCATTATAAGTCATACTAAAAAGCAACCATATAAAAGAAATGTTTGATTAAAAGACTCATGTTTATACAAACTACAATATACAAACTTGACTTAATACAAACTTTCTTTTTTAGGCAAGAACATAAATTAACACTAGCTAAAAACTAACCTACAATAATAAATATTACCAAACCATTCAATCTATTTTGAGCCAAGATTACTAAACCGTTCAATCTCTTTTGAGTCATTCTACATCGTAGCTGTAACTTCAACTTCAAAAAGCTTCTTTCCGCAAATGCTCATAATAGGTACAATTAATAAAATATTGTATACAAGCAAACATTTGCAAACATATACAACTTTGGAACTCCATAATCTAAATGGATGTCCAAGCAGTAGTACCAAATGATAAAATATGAATACTAATTCCATCGATGGCTTTTAGAAATGAAACAATAAGCTTTAGTCTTTTATTGGTCCTAATTTGCAGCAAATTAAAAAGTAACAGGTTCATTAAAAAAATCATCCTACTAAACACACTAACACAGCAACCATAATTGCTAAATACCAATACTAATCAAGGTACACCAAATACAACAACCATAATAAAACAAACTGATGTTTAAGGATTTAAGGAATTATCATTTAAAATTAGAAAAGCTAAATAAAAATAATTGTATATTAATGTTATTTACAATGAATTCATACACATAAATATATTGACACTATAGTGAAGAAGATTGCTACTGAAAAAGATTGCTTACTGTGTTGTTGTTCATATTAAATGAGCAATCTCTTCTTCTCTTCTTTGTATTTTGAAATGGATCTATTTAGCAACAAAATCAAAACTCAAGAACTAATCATTTAATACAGATGAATTAACAAAACCAAGGTACTAATGTGGATTTTTGCCCCTGCAGTAGGTTTTATTAATGGTTTGGAACTAGTCAGGACCTAAAGAAAATAGAACTAGAAAAAAAACCGATCAATTACGTTATTGAAGAAATCGAAATCAAAAGTATGAACTAAGAAAAAAGAACTAGAATAAAAGCCGATTAAACGAGGGAAGGAGACTCCTCGATCAAAGTGTGTTGCAAACTGAATAAATGTCGATCAGAGAAGGAGGAAGGAGACTCCTCGATCTAGTGTGCTCTGTGCTGCGACGTTGCGTTTACCTATATGTTGAAGCATGTGCCTTCAACATTTTTGCCGCTTACTTGTTCACGTTGGTGCCCTTCTAGCTACCATACCGGACTTATTTTATCTATTGTAATTTGTAACACTAAATTTGGCCCAACAAAACATAAGAGCCCATAACATACTTAGAAATTTTGCTGCCCCTCAGCCCTTTGCTGCCCTGGGCTGTAGCCCAGCTCGCCCATCCCTTTGGTCGGCCCTGCGTGGGGAACAACCCCCCCCCCCCTACATGACCCCGCACAATCAACCTCTCACAGGAACAAATACTCGCGTCGGGAAAGAGGAAAGAAACGGCTATATAACCGTTGATATATATATATATATATATATATATATATATATATATATATATATATATATATATATATATATATATATATATATATATATATATATATATATATATATATATATATATATATATATATATATATATATATATATATATATATATATATATTACATACTGTAAATACAACACCTCACTTCTAATTACTTACATTTTCACATACTTTCAAAATCCCACAAATAGATCCTGACTAATTTCTTTTATTTGATTCATCTTAATCGTCATCGTCAGATGATGATTGGTTGATGCAATCGACCATGCAAGTCGTTGCAATGGTGCAAGAAACTGTCACTATAATAGCTGAGTATACACAAAGTTTACAAAGGTTCATGACAAGAGCTTCAATTAACAGAGATCGTGAAGCTTCCGTATAATCAAGCAAAATTTTCTTTTAGTTCATGAAGGTTCATACGACCTTTTAGACTAGACTACTTTACGGAACATGCTTTATATAGTGCGTATCAGTTTCGGCGAAGGTTCCAGATTAGCAAGCAACTTTTTTCTGCATATACTTCGTAATTTGAATGAAGACATCCTATTTTTTCAATTAAAATGGGATACAAAGGGTAGAACGGGTTTCACGCAGAAACAAAAATGTACTGATGTAGTTTGTCACATAGGCTTTGGTACCGCATTTGATGCATTGGATGAATACTTCAAAATGTGTGAGCGGACCGTTAGGATAAGTGTTTACGATATTTGAAAAACGTACGTGCAAAGACATTCAAACATTATACGTGGCGCATGAAAACAAACATAGGTTTCCTGGAATGCTTAGAAGCGTTGATTATATGTACTAGGAGTGGGCTGCTAGCCCAAATGCATGGCGCAGGAAATTCAAACGAGGCGATCATCAACACCCGTCGATAATCCTTGAGGCAGTAGCGTTACATTATTAATGGATTCGACATGCATTTTTTGGTGTTGTGGGTGCAAACACCGACCTCAACATTCTCGACCAATCACCTATATCTAATGATATTATTAGAGGTGTTACTCCTTTTTGTCAACTTTAGGTGAACGGACCACAATACAAACACAAGTATTTTCTACCTGACAGAATATATTGTGATTATTCAATATTTGTCAAGTCATTCACAACACCAATGGATCCAAAACCAGCAATGTTAAAGATTGCACAAGAAGTAGTTAGGAAGGATGTGGAATGGGTGTTTGGTGTTCTTAAGCAACGGTTTCACATTATCAAACACCCTGCACGGGCTTGGGATTCCAAAAAACTAATAGACATAATGTACGCATGCATCATATTATATAATATGATTTTAGAGAATAAAAGAAAAGCCATATGTACGTTTGACCCGAAAGTAATTAT
>CM042012.1:19216530-19244030 GCA_023525715.1 Cichorium intybus
GTTATTTTGTGTTTATTGATTGCATAGAAACCCTTCAGTGGTATCAGAGCTAGCTTGTTTTCTTGTGATTGATTATGAACTGCATAAACTGTTTTGTGCCTTAGGGTTTTTGCGAAAATAAACCCTTGGGAGGAGGCTAATTTCGATCCCAAGGCTAGGGTTTCCTAACCCTAGCCGCCACCCTCCCTTGGTCCCCCTTGAATGCTTGATTTGCTTGCCATATTTGTGTGTTGTTATTTTTGGTAACTGAATAAACTAAAATAACTTGAACCCTTATTATTGGCATGTGTATTTCGAAATTCATGGGGCATTTATAGATTAATTAATTTGATTAATTTAGTAATCTATAATCTAGATTTAATTAATTTAATTAATTGATTAATTAAAGGCAAATTAAATCTGCTTTAAGAATTAATTAAAATTTTCAAGAAAATTAGAATAATTTGAGAAAATTAGAATTTAATTAATTCTAAGATATTTTAATGAGATTAAAATATATCTTATATATATTTAAAATTAAAAGTTAATTTAATATGTATAAGAAAATTGGTTAGTCTACCGCTAGTAAGCCTCATTCACAAAACTGTCCTATAAAGAGGGTATAAGGCGACTGACTATAAAATGTTAGTCTAATGGGTATCTACTCTTACCCACCGCTCTCCTGGTCAGTCGAGTGTCGTTAGCTGAACGGGTATGATAGAACCGCTAAGCCTCTTAAAAGTATAATGCTATAATTGAAAGTACTAGAACCCTAAAACAAATCCCAATCTAGTTACTTTAGGAAAATGTGAATTTGATGCTACCCCATGAAATTGCACATTGCACTTTATGAAACGTTGGTGGAGCGTGTGTGGTTTACCGGCACACCAATAGGGGTTCATAAAGAGTGGCAATGGGTGTCTCGGGTGTTATCATTGTTGATGGAGCGTGTGTGGTTTACCGGCACATCAATTTGAGATGATAATGGATCCCGAGAGCACCAAGCTAATTTGCATGGTTATTCACACCCGGTTTGTGATCCTCGGCATCCCAGTCACAAACGGTGGGGCATATCCGAGATTAAACATGCTATTGAACAGTTCAATAAATCTCATAAGAAACTAGGAATTCCATTTATAATAAGATTATATTTCCGCGGTGGAATCGGCTGAATCGTCATTCGCCTACCTTTATAAAATTTGCTTATAGATTACGGCATCCCTTTTCTATGTTGCAAATTGTTATAGTTGGATCCTAGCCTTATTTTATATTGGGTTATTATAAGGACCGACAAGTATCTAATTTAACTTACCTTCTTTTATAGATGTCTTCTGCTGATCAATCCGCTCCCCAATCAAACTCCAGTGTTCCCTCAATCCTCTCACTATGTTCCAGGGTTCAATTGAACGGGACAAACTATAATGACTGGATTAGAAACATCAAGATGGCTCTGAGGTATGAGAACAAAGAGTATGTTCTCGAGACCGAGCTTGTCGATGTCGACCCCGAAACTGCTACTCCCGAGGAAATTGCCTCGTACCAAAAACATACTGATGATGCAACCAAAGTGGCCTGCATCATGATCGCCACAATGAACCCCGAATTGCAGAGAATATACGAAGACTACTGGCCCTATGAGATGCACAAGGAGCTAGCGGAAAAGTTCCGCAAGCAAGAGCGCATCGAAAGGTGCGAAGTAGTCAAGGACTTCACGAACAGCAAACCCAAAGATGGAGAGTCCATCTGCACTCATGTGCAAAGAATGCAAGGTTACGTGGAGCGGCTTAGAAAGCTTGCGATGCCTGTACCGGAACAGTTGGCCGTTGACATAGTGCTTAACTCGTTGCCGAGTTCTTATGACCAGTTCAGGCTGGCTTATCATTTGAACAACAATCAGGCTAATATGGCTGAGTTGCATCGCATGCTTCGAGTAGCTGAGGATGGGATGAAGGGTAAAAGTGTACCCTCGGTTAATCAGCCCGTTCTAGCCATTGGAAGTGGCAAAGGAAAGAAAAGGAAGGGCCCTCCTAAGCAAAATTGGAGGGAAAAGGTTCAGGTCGGGTCATCCAGTAATGGCTCGAGAACCAAGACTTCCCAAATTCCTTGTGTGGCCAACCCCGATGAAGCCAACTGTTTTTACTGCATAGAGAAGGGCCATTGGAAGAGAAGCTGCCCCAAATACTTGCAGGATGTCAAGGATGGGAAAGTAAAGCCATCGACAGCAGGTATATACACTATCTCTAAAAACTCACCATCTTCTAATTCTTGGGTCCTTGATACAGGATGTGGTTTTCACATTTGTTCTGATATGCAGGGCCTAAAGGAAAGCAGGGAGGTGGAGCACGGTAGACTGAACTTGATCATGGGCAATAGGAGATCGTCCCCTGTTACCAAGATTGGAGTTTATAGTTTAGTGCTTAGTAGTGAAGTTTGTTTAGATTTATTAGATTGTTGCTATTCGCCAGAAATGGCAAGAAATATTATTTCATTTCACGCATTATTCAGACAAGGATTTCATTTTTCTTTTGATAATAATATTGGATCTATTTCTGTTTTCAAAAATGGAATTTTGAATTTTACTGCTTATCCTTGTAATGGTGTGTATGAAACTGTGAAATGTGTTGACAATCTAGGACAAAGTGTAAATTATATTGATTCTACTAGTGACGTGGAAAAGGCATGTCTGTGGCATAGTCGGCTCGGGCACATCAGCAAGAAACGCATCGCCCAACTCCAAAAGGATGGAGTGTTGGAATCATTCGACCTCAAGTCGGATGATGTATGCGAATCTTGTCTGTTGGGCAAGATGACTAAATCACCTTTCAAAGGGTCCTTTGAAAGAGGTGAGGGTCTATTGGACATTATTCACACGGATGTGTGTGGTCCATTCAGATCAACCACAAAGGATGGCACGCGGTTCTACGTGACTTTTACCGACGATTTTAGTAGATACGGTTACATCTACTTGATCAAGCACAAGTCGGACACCTTTGAAAAGTTCAAAGAGCTTAAGAACGAAGTAGAGAATCAATTAGGCAGGAAGATAAAGATGCTCAGATCCGACAGAGGCGGAGAGTATCTAAGTATCGAGTTCCTAGACTATCTAAAGGAATGCGGAATAGTTTCGCAGTTGACACCTCCCAGGACACCACAGTTGAACGGTGTTGCAGAGAGGCGCAACCGAACCCTGTTGGACATGGTTCGTTCCATGATGAGTCGAGCTTCACTTCCCATTCACTTCTGGGGGTATGCCTTAGAGACTGCCGCCCATATCCTCAATCTTGTCCCAACTAAGAAGGTTGCGAAAACACCTCATGAGATGTGGACGGGGAAAGCTCCCTCGTTGGCACATATCAAGGTCTGGGGTTGTGAGGCTTTCGTTAGACGAGAGACTCAAGACAAACTCGCAGACAGAAGCGAAAGGTGTTTCTTCATTGGTTATCCCAAACAGTCCTTTGGATATCTATTCTACAGACCGAGCGAGGACGTGGTCTTTGTAGCTAGACGAGCAGTCTTTCGAGAGAGAGAGCTCGTATTCAAAGAGGACAGTGGGAGTACCATTGATCTGGAAGAAATTCAAGAGTCATCAGATGACGCAACCTTAGGAGAAACTAGCAACCAACATGAGGATGAAGTTCCTGTTGGACCGACAGATGTATCCTTACCTCTTAGGCGTTCCGGTAGGGTTAGCATGCCACCCGAGTTTTATGGGTTCCATATAACTTCGGATGGGGACACGTTTGTCAGTGATAGGACACTGATAAATTTGGATGAACCAGCTAACTACCAGGAAGCAGTGGCGGGCCCTGAGTCTGCCAAGTGGAAAGAGGCCATGGATAGCGAGATCAAGTCCATGTATGACAATCAAGTTTGGAACTTGGTTGACAATGTACCGGGTCGAAAGACAGTCGGATGCAAATGGATCTTCAAGAAGAAGACCGACATGGACGGAAAGGTACACACTTTCAAGGCAAGACTGGTTGCGAAGGGCTTTACTCAAACCCCAGGGGTTGACTATGACGAGACCTTCTCACCAGTAGCTAAGATAAAGTCTATTAGGATTATGCTGGCCATAGCTGCATTTCATGACTATGAAATTTGGCAGATGGACGTCAAAACCGCTTTCCTTAATGGGAAGCTGACTGAGGATGTTTACATGAATCAGCCAGAGGGTTTTGTCGATGCAAAGTATCCTAATAAGGTGTGTAAGCTTGAGAGATCAATCTACGGATTGAAGCAAGCTTCTCGCAGCTGGAATCTTTGTTTCCATGAGAAAGTCAAAGAGTTTGGCTTCTCTAGGAGCGAGGATGAGTCCTGCGTATATGTCAAGGCTAGTGGGAGTATAGTCACCTTTCTGGTGCTGTATGTCGATGACATACTGCTCATGGGAAACGATATTCCAACCCTGCAAGATGTTAAGGCTTGGCTTGGGAAATGTTTCGCCATGAAGGACCTAGGAGAGGCTGCCTATATTCTTGGGATTAGAATATTGAGAGATAGGAAGAAGAGACTGATTGGACTCAGTCAGGGTACATACTTGGATAAGGTACTAAAGAGGTTTAGTATGGAAAATTCCAAGAAGGGAGAGCTGCCTATTCAAAGTAATGCGAAGCTGAGTAAGACTCAAAGTCCGAGTACAGACGAGGAAATAGCTGAGATGAGTCGAGTACCATACGCTTCAGCTGTGGGATCGATCATGTACGCTATGACGTGTACTCGCCCTGACGTGGCTTTTGCTTTAAGCATGGTCAGTCGGTACCAGGGTAACCCTGGAAGGGCGCATTGGATAGCTGTGAAAAATATACTCAAGTATCTGCGAAGGACAAAGAACATGGTGTTAGTCCTCGGTGGCAGTGATACCTTGAGAGTTGAAGGATATACAGATGCCAGTTTTCAGACGGATAGAGACAGTGGTCGGTCTCAGTCGGGCTGGGTATTCCTTTTGAACGGTGGAGCAGTTACTTGGAAAAGTTCCAAGCAAGAAACAGTGGCTGATTCTACGTGCGAATCAGAGTACATAGCAGCAAGTGAAGCGTCAAAGGAAGCGGCTTGGCTGAAGAACTTTATCGGTGACCTTGGAGTAGTCCCGAGTATTCAGGAGCCCTTGGAACTGTTCTGCGATAATGAAGGTGCGGTCGCCTTGACAAAGGAACCGCGAGATCATGGAAAGTCCAGACATATCGACAGAAAGTACCACTACATCAGGCATAGGGTAGAAGAAGGTCACCTCCTTGTAAAGAGGGTATCATCGGAAGATAATCCTGCAGATCCCTTGACAAAGGCTCTGAGTAGGATTAAGCATAATCAGCATGCTAGGAGCATTGGATTAAGAGATGATATAAGTTTTAGTAATTAGATAGATTCGAAACTTGCAACAATGTATTGTATTTGACTCTTGTGATTTAATAATAGAGATTTATTATGGTTCACTACTCTTGTCAGTACTTTATCATTGTGTTTCATTTTGCATGTTTTACTTCCTGAATAATTGGATTATTCAAATATCCACAGTCGATTACACTTTAAGGGAGTAAGTGTGAAGTAAGACTGTCATGAATTGGTAATAGATTGTCTGAGGAGTTAGACATTGTAATTGGATTGCTGAACCATTCGTGAGTACTTGGAAATGGAGATTTGAGTATTGGATAAACCCGCGCTCAATGGATTGCTTCATGGATTACATCACGAGCAATGTTGAGACGATAATATCTTTTGATCTTTAAGCTAAGACATATGAGTTATGATTTATTAGACGGTTGTTCATTGATAATATGAAAACGCATCGGTAACTCGGTGTTATAAAACGTATTGTTGTGAGTGATTTGTCTGGTAAAAGACATAAGTATATGAGTCGAAGTTGATTCGTCCCTTGACCTTAACGGGAAACAGATATCTGTAGGCCTCTCGATGATTTTGAAGTTGACTAAAATGGTTGGCCAACCGGGACTAAATTGGTAGTCTAAGAGTCATATGCAAATCGGAAATCGAGGAACAGTGAATCAGACCAGATTGATTTTATCCATGTCTTGAGTCTGAAAATATCTTGTTGGACGGAGGATCATCTGATCACTTATCTTTGGACAGAACTGACTGGGTCAGAGTTCAGACAATTAAAGTCATAGACTTATCCAAGTGGGAGACTGTTGGATTAGGTGTCTAAGCCATGACTTGTAATTGAACTTTTATCTTATGATTAAAAGCAAAGTCCATTTGGGTTGCCCTCATGGGTGGAGGAAAGATAGTTCAGTAGAGAGAATAGTTGATTTATTAATTGTATAATAAATCAATAGAAAATATATATATGGTTTATTAATATATTTAAGTGCTAATATATTAATTAGAAACTATATTAATTAATTGAGATTTAATCTAGAATTAATTGGATTTAATTTGGAGATTAAATTAATTAATTAAAAGGTGCAGGGACTGGTTTGGTATTTATTCAATAGTTGAATAACTGGCCAGGAAAAACCAGGGACCAAAAGTGGCGCCAACTTGGAGGCTCCTCCAAGGGATTGGCGAAACCCTAGTTAGGGTTTGGTAAGCCTGGTCCAAGTGGTCAAAAGCCTTGTCCAGTTGGAGGCTCCTTAGGGTTTCGGGTGTAACCCTTGGAGGCTATAAAAGGAACCCCCTGGCACCTCATTCTTCACGCCATCTTCTCTCTGGATTTACTCTGCTGGACTGATTCTTCCATCACCTGGGTGTGACTTTCATCTGAGGCAGGATAATTTTGCTGCTGCTTAAAAGGATCATAAGATCTAAGGTTGGTTTTTCTTGATTCTTCTTTAGAATTGAATTGTATCCTTTAGGTTCTTAGTTCTAATCTTCATAGAAGAAAACATAGATCAATATTAGGGTTGCATGTGAACCTTAGGTTATTTTGTGTTCATTGATTGCATAGAAACCCTTCATGATGGACGAAGCTTTTGCGGATTTTGCAATGTATCTGTCGATGCCTGTGATGGTGTTCCAGAAGGCATTATTATTCATATCAGCTTGCCTACCCCTTCTGTCGGGTCCAAATGTGTTTGCCGTTGGACCGTTGATTAGTTGACAGATCTGGTCGGTAGTCAAGGATCTTGCTTCATTGCACAACCTGAAATTTAAAACTCCGTGATCTAGAAAAGCAGAAGACATGAATTCCAATGTCAGAATTCGGTAAGTCGAGGCGTTGGTGTTCATTAGCATTCCCCATCCAAGATTGTTTAAGAGTGTTTGAATGCCATCAAATACGCCTATCTCTTGCAAGGTGTCCACACATATAAATTTTTGGGAGACGACCTCCCTTTCTTGCAAGGCCACAAAGCGGTCTCTTTGGCTATAGTCCGAGAATCGGACACCATCAATACGGGGGGGAGAGTCGCTCCTTTGTCGCGAACTTGAAGCACCATCTCTGGACCTTTTCCTGTAAGTTTCCAAGGCCATTTCAATCTGCACAACCAAAAATTAGCAAAAACAACACCCAAGTTATGAATCATTAAGGAATTTATACATTTGACAATGTTTTAGCTTTGTATTCCAGTGATTTAGAGAGCATCATATGATTCATTAAGTCAAAATTAAGCTAAAAAGGTTGAATTTATCATGATTGGGACAAAATTCACCATCTTGAATTTTGGATGAAATGGATGTTTCAAAGCTCAATACACACCACATTGCACATCCACAAGCTTGTATGTGCAATGGATTAGAACAATTTCATCTAATTCAAAATTTCAAGAAAAATTAGGGTTCTTGGTGTTCTTCCCCAATTTGGGAGATTTTGCCCTAATCATGTTAATTTCTAGGTAATCAAGCCATAATACATCATAGGAACACTAATATAACATAATAGATCACATATTTCAAACAATAATCATCAATTTTAAGATTTCTCAAAAACTAGGTTTTTGAAGATTTCTTGATTTTCGATGATTTCATGGATAAATCTTTGATTTGATGCAATATAAGTGTTAGAAAGATGAATTATAGCAAAAGAAACATACCTTTGGAGCTTAAAACGGTTGAAAATGAAGATTTTTGGGTGGTTTTGTGTGGTTCGGCCGAGAGAAACCCGAGAGCAAGAAGGGAGTGTGCTGTTCGTGCGTATGAAGAAGTGCAGGAAACTGATCTTATGCTGTCCAGGATACACACGACTCGTGTGTTTCCAGTGAAGAAAAACACACGACTCGTGTGTTTTAACTTGAACTGTTTTTGTTATTTTACCGAACACGACTCGTGTATAATTGCACAGGGGGGAGACACGACTCGTGTATATCCCCTGTTAAGGAAAAAATTTTCGATTTTTTATTTTTTCGCTCGGTGACTCCAAAATTTTTTCGACACTTCCGTACACTTTATTATACATTAAGAACACCAAAAAGTAAAAAAAATCAAATAAAAACATGTTAAAACACGCGAAAATGAAGCACACAAATACCGTAAAATGAAAATCGGGTTGCCTCCCGAGAAGCGCACTTGTTTAACGTCTTTGGCTCGACACGGGCCCGTGTTTGAGCTTTAGGACTCATACACGGGGGCTTAGGAAAGTTTTACCCTGGACATTCCTTTATGTCCACTCCTTGATTGGTAGTGAAACACTCGGTGAACCGTTTGAGACGGTGTTTGTTTCTCGCTTGTTTTGGTATAGGAGGTGGATCTCTATTTTGCAAATCCAGATCATCGTGTTGATGATCATGGCGATCCACAGGCTTGGACTCTTCAGTAAGTCCAATTGTTGTTTCGTTCATTGAAACCATTGCCACTAAATTATTGTTAGATATTGTATGTTCATTTGGCAACAATGAATCATTTTCCCTTAGGTCTTCGGGAGGCACATCACTCGGGTAGCGGGTGGATTGATCGATATTAAAGGTTACAACCTCACCATCGAATTCCATAGATAGGGTACCATTAAAAACATCAATTTTTGTTCTCGATGTTTTTAGGAATGGTCTCCCTAAGAGTGTAGAACTTGAATTCGGTGAGTCGTCATCTCCCATATCGACGACATAAAAGTCAGCGGGAAAAACCAAGTTATTCACTTGTACTAATATGTCTTCCAATACGCCTTTCGGACGTACCGTAGACTTATCGGCCAATTGAATAACGACACCGGTACGTTTCAATGTTCCTTTCTTTAAGTTTTTGAAAATTGAAAGTGGTAGAACATTGATAGAGGCACCGAGATCAAGCATGGCTCTCGGTATGTATGTGTCCCCCAATTTACAAGGGACCGTGAATACGCCCGGATCCTTGTATTTTGGTGGCAATCTTTTTTGTATGATCGCCGAGACATTCTCGTTGACTTTTATTGTTTCATCCCCTTTGAGTTTCTTTTTAGATGTGCAAAGTTCCTTAAGGAACTTAGCATATCTTGGAACTTGTTTAATAGCCTCAAGTAAGGGAATATTTACCTCCACCTTGCGGAATGTGGCCATGATTTCTCGATCTTCCCTTTCTTTCTTTGATTCCAAGAATCTTGAAGGGAAAGGAGGTGATGGAGTATGGATTGGTGGCTCCGCTTGTTTCGTGCCCTCTTTTTCAGCATCCTCGGGCACAATTGGATCTTTGCAAACCTTCCCGCTTCTAAGGGAGATGGCACTCACATTGTGCCTTGGGTTTGCTTCCGTTTGGGCTGGCAATTTAGTATCCAGCCTACTTTCCAACTTGCCAACCGTTGTTGCAAGTTGTGTCATTTGTTGCTCCAAGTTTTGGATGCTTGCCCTTGTCTCTTGCTGAAAAGATATTGTATTTTTAGCCAAATTAGAGACAATCTCCTCTAAAGACATACCTGAGGGGTTTCGTGGTGCGGCATGTTGTGGTTGTGGGTATCGTGGTTGATATTGAGATCTTGGTTGCGCATTTCTCCACGATTGATTGTTGTCAAAATTCCTGGAATTTTGTCCCACGTGGTCACCCATAGCATTTGCATGTTCATTTTCATCTTGTAAGGATGGACACATGTCGGTTGGATGACCGTGTTGGAGGCAAATTCCACAAGCTCTTGCCTTTGGTTCGATCCCTCTTTCTTTGGTTAACAAAATGACGGCTTTTGTTAATTCATTTAATTGAGTTTCAATAAGAGGGGTACTTACTTGTTTTTCTCCTCGTGGAGGGTCGGGATACCATTCATCTTCCCCGATCGAATGCTTCGAGTCTTCGGCCAAAGTTGCAATTAAGGCCCGGATTTGGGACGGAGTCTTGTCTAGTAAGGCTCCACCGCTTGAAGCATTGATAATTCGCCTATCAAGGTGAGATAGGCCTTCACAAAAGTATTGGAGAAGTTGGTGCTCCGACAAACCGTGTTGTGGGCACCGAGAGCAAAGTTTCTTAAACCTCTCCCAATAGGTGTGTAAGGACTCTCTTCGTCCTTGATGCAAGGTAAGAATTTCTTTACGTATGCTCGAAGCTTTTGGCTCCGGGAAGTATTTGTCAAGGAATGCTTGAGCAATATCGTTCCATGTTGTTATCGTCCCCGGTGGGAGATAGTACAACCATTCTTTGGCGGCATCGTAAAGAGCAAAGGGGAATGCCCTTAGCTTGATTTGGTCCTCGGTCACATTATGCGGTTTCATACCCGAACATACCACATGAAACTCCTTAAGGAATTTATGGGGGTCTTCGTTTTCCAAACCTCTAAAGGTTGGAAGTAAGTGTATGAGCCCGGACTTTAGCTCAAAATTCTCCACATTGGGATAATTTATACACAAAGGTTGTTGTGTATCTTTTCGGGCACCCCATTGTCTTAAGGTCTTTTCTTCGTCACCCATTTTTAATGGATTAGTAGAAAAATCAGAAATAGGAGTAGAAGTAGAAGTAGAAGGTGGTGTAGGAGAGAGTGTTGATGTAGTGTGAGATTTTTGGTAATCAAGCTTCTTTCGAAGTTTGGTTTGTTTTCTTAATATTTTTGCAGTTTTTTCGATTTCTTTGTTGATCTCAAGAGGTGTACCTGTTCGATCAGATCTGGGCATAAAGAGTTAATCATAAGCCAATTCCCCGGCAACGGCGCCAATTTGTTGGTCGTCGAATTACCAAACAAATGAAAGAGTAATGTAAAATGGATGCAGTTTTTAATGATGGGACAGAAACTGTGAAATGTCAAAAGACCTCTAAATACTCTTCAATTAAGAATAGTATAGTAGTGGTACGAGTCGAACCCAAGGGAATTGATGCGAGTAATCTCTTGCCAAGTTTTCACACTCTTAGAGATTGGGACAAAGAAATATAAAGTTCAAGGGGGGGTTTGTCAAGTCGCTTGAATAACAAAAAAAATAAAATAATAAGTAAGAATGTGATTAATATAATTAAACGGACATTCGGCTTCTAGTCTAATCAATCTTGTCGCATATTCACACTTGAATGAAATTAAGAGTTAAGTAATGGTTCTTGTCAATGGAAAAATGACAATAACACATCAACTTAGAAGAAATCCAAATTAATATGCTCAATACTTCAATGGTCGCTATTTGTGAAAGAAGTATTGTTTTCTCATATATAAGTAAATACCTCAATGGTCATCTTGAAGAGATAGATGTATCTCAACCGAGACAAGATACCACTTAAATATGCGAGCTTTAATCCAAATTCAATATTCCGTCCCTTTAGATGAAGGAACTAAGAACAAGTATGTAATTTAAGACATAGAAATCAACCGGGACAAAAGAAACATGCATCACTAATATAGAACAAGGATTAGCACTTAAATTCTATAAAAGGTATGCACAACACAATGGTCAAGTAGTGATTAATGCTAAAATTGACCAAGAGTGATGTTTTATGCTCTTTTGTTGGTTCTTTACTTATTAAGAGCTTGATTGATCTCTCGTGTCAAGCTTTAACAAGTGAAGTTACTTCTAAGATGTTACTAACAATGATCCTCAAAACAATTGAAAATACATCTAACTATAATTGGTCAACTATCGGAATAGAGTGATCGGCTAAATTCCAAAACAGGGACCAAATTTGTAATAAAATTTAAATGACAAAACTGGACCAAAACAGTTTTAATAACTTCAAAACTTCAATCCAAGCATAAATATTAATGACTAGAAAGATACATGACTAAAAGCCGAATGTTATGAGATTTAGCCACTCATGTTGACTAAAATCTGCATAATTGCAAATAAAGACATTAAAACTAACTAAGAATAAGAAAATATCTAAGTGTATCAAGTGATGTTGGATGATATTGAAGTGTGTCAATAACTCCTCCCAAATGCTCTATTTATAGTCCTCAAATGGCCCTGGAGAGATCTCAGATCGGATTAATCAAATGATGAAAACCTCATGCTTCAAAAGTTGATTTGCTGGAAGATTCCTGCTGCACATGGCTTACAGTGCAGACACGACTCGTGTGTTTCTAGGCTTAGAAAACACACGACTCGTGTGTATTGAAAGTACATTGCCATTTCGTCATTCCAGGTGGGACACGACTCGTGTGTATTTCGTGTATACATTCACACGACTCGTGTCTAGTGAGGCAGGGGGTTTTCGAGTCTATTTTCTCCGTCTCTTGTCCGATTTCCTTGAAACTTGGCGTGAGGCTTCCTTTTGACATTGTAAGGTGGTCCATATTTTTTTAATGCCTGCAAAACATACCATTTTATGCAAACAAATGGCTTTTGCTCCAAAATGAACACATTAGACCGAAAACATGCGTATAGCATGCTTTAAAGGCAATAAACGATGCTAGAAGCGGTAAATAAACATATAAAAAGGTGTATAATTATACACCTATCAGTGATCATTTCCAATGATGAAGGAATGAGTGAAGGGTGCTAACTGGATGATGATGTGACACAAAAAAGTGAGAGGTGGTGAGAGGCACACCAAATAGCCTTAGGTCTATTTAAAAGTGTTGCACAATCTTGTTGTTCTATAATGCTTCCGAGATCACATATTTACATAAGGTATTTAGCTTTCCGTATTGTTCTACCAAATTTATTTATATATGAAATTTCTATTTAGACAGTGAATTCAAACATATAAGACGATCATATTGAATTCGTTCACGTCATGCATGGCCCTATGGATATAGGTGAGGTTCACTAAGCTTGTTTAACAAATTTTGTATCATTGTGTTGCTTGCTTTGTGATGGCTTGTGCTTGTTGCGTCACAAATCATATTGCAACTTTTTCTATTGTGTTACAACTTCATATTTAAACCTAGATTGATTATTATCAAGGCTATGAATAAATATAGTTAGTGAGATCTTGAAGGTACTATAGGAACTCTTTTGAAAGGTCCAAAAGGCATTCTTTTGTAGTAAGTTGATAAAAAATATGGAAAAGTGATATGATAGGCTAAGACCTTCTAACCATATTAGTGGATGAAAAAAGGTTCTAAAGTCGGGTATATCCTGGATAGTAGAAGAAGATGCAAGTTCAAAAACAGGTTAAAACGCTTCCATGCTTGCAATCTTTAATAATGTTCATAATAGTCAATTCTAAGACATGTAATTTTGTTGTTGCAAAGAAGACTAGAAAATCCTTGACAAAGTCTAGCATAGGTCAAGCTTAAATCTAGGCCAAGTTAATTTATTACAATTGAAGCTTTATTCTATTTTGTTGGGCCTAATTTGTCTCTGACTAGGTTCATTCACTCTTAAGTCTAGTCTGATCTAAAGCCAAGCTTGGAGTAATCATAGCTTTCATCTTTATTATGCTTTTTCTAGCACAAATGTAGTTTTGTTTAGACAGTCTTTTCTCAAATGAATAAAATGAAGAATAAGGTGGAACCTTTGTATAAATAAATTATGTGACAAAAGTTGCTAATTGTTCATCGATATAGAATTAGGCCCATGTTTAAGAATGCATCGACCTCAAACAAAGGAAAGGAGAACAATGGACAAATTTAATGTTAATTCAATCAGATTTGATAATATGGGAGAACAAATGTATATATTTTGTGAAGTAAAAAATTATTATATCTTTGGACTATATTAAGCTTTGAGACATGCTTAATATGAATTTTGTAGCTTATTTTATGATTCTTGTGTGTGTGATATTTGAAATTATTTTACTCTTTTATCATTGTTGGATCTAGAAGACATCAACATATTAACCACCTATGACAATACAAAGACGCATTAGTAAGATGTCAATCACGTGACAATCGTTGTCATTGTGATCAATCCACATCCCTCCATGGGCGACGTACTCGCCAGCCCGTCAGCTCGCCAGCTCAACAGCTCGGCAACCCGCCAGCACGACAGCAAGCAATGTCCAGCCAGCCGCCAGGGGCCGCGCAACCCGCCTGGCTGGACGACACGCTTGCCAACAACCGCGAATATTCGGAAATCTCGCAAACCAATAAGAGAATGACAACTCTCCTCATGATAGTCCTGTGTACGATTTACCAACAGACGATTCGGTTAGTGTACGATCCACTACCTGGTCAGAACAACGCACCAATCATAGACGAGCACAAAGGATCTGCCAATCAAAGAAGGCCCACGATCCTAACAATCGTGTGGTCCCCAAAGGTATAACGGTATATGATGATCGACCCCATGGGGAGATCATCATCGTCATTCTCACTCTTACTTATCATCATCACATTCTCTCTGATTTTTCCGATCACCGTACTAATTAGACCGTCGGAGCGCCCTCCCGGGATCGCCTCCCGGAGTGCGACTGACCGTTTTCCTGTTGTTGTGAACTCAGGCCTTCATTCCGGTCATTCGGCGAACACGAAGAAGGAGAGTTCTCATCATTGGCGCCATCCGTTGTGTGACAACACAAGGATCATATTCTCCGATACTGAATGGCTACACCATCGGAGAATCGGCAAAGCGGCGTTACACCAAGCCCAATCCGACCGATGGCATCTTTAGCCGCCGCTACACCACAAACACCGGTAAATATGCTCAATACACCTTCCCCAGCCACTGTCATACCACCATGGCAGCCGCCACTGTCAACCTCCACAACACCGCCAGTAACATACTTTAATCCCTTCTTTCAAACTGGAAAATCGTTAACTCCACCACTACTTCCATCACAAACAACCACACCCACAGCATCGGGAGCACCGCTGTTGCACCGCTGTTTCCTCCTCCTCCTTTCCTTCAATCAGGAACGGTGTTGAATCCCTCTTTTTCTCTGGGATTCTCTTCCTCAGCGCCATTAACTACTACTCTCTCATCAACTCTTATCCCAGTCTCAACTGTCCCTTATCAAATGTTTACCGGTACACCAACTCCCCATACGTCTTTCGGGCTGCCGCCATATTACGGCAGCAGTTATACGCCACCTTATATAACGCCACCATACAATTTTGTACCACTTGATCCACCTTTTCAGCAATATCCACCAGTTCCCATCCCGACAATAACAACCAATCGTTCCCCTTTCGTCAAGGAGTTACTGGACTACGAGATTCCAAGTACGGCCAAGCTACCAACGTTGAAAGTGTATAATGGCACAACATGCCCCGATAGCCACATTGATACATATGAATGGCATATGACGTCCCTGAAATTAGATCAGCGATTCTGGTGCACGTACTTCCCAACAACTTTAGATGGAAACGCAGGCGCATGGTTTAAAAGCTTAGCACCAAACAGTATCTACAATTTTGAGCAGTTGAAACAACTTTTCCTAACAAATTTTATGCAACTCCAAAAGTACAGAGGCGATAATCACGCCATCATGGGATGTAAACAATGCGAAGGAGAG
Organism: Cichorium intybus; assembly: GCA_023525715.1. Lineage (NCBI taxonomy): Eukaryota > Viridiplantae > Streptophyta > Magnoliopsida > Asterales > Asteraceae > Cichorium > Cichorium intybus. Next base: position 19,232,170 of record CM042012.1, read on the forward strand.
TCTGTGAAAGAATACTTTCGCCGTTTCAACAAAGCAACACTCGATGTCCCAGGACAAGATGATAGAATGGTCACAGGAGCCTTTACCTGGGGACTTCTCCCAGGACCGCTATCCAGGAAGTTCCTGGGAAAACCACCCCAGACACGTCACGAACTCAAGGAGCGAGTAGAACGTTTCCTCCGTCAAGAAGAAGGAACCGTCGAAAAACAATCATACCTCAAAGAAACTTCAGACCAGTACGATAAACGCCATGATCGATACCAACACCATAGCCGACGAACTGATTATCCCACTCCCTCCTTTAGAAGAGGCCGACCACCACGGCGATACCATCCATTTCCTAGAGAAGAGCATCGAAACAGAAATGCAGACGTTTATGTGGTGAAAGAGAACATTGGTATTGATGGTATATAAGTTGGTTCTAACATTTAAATTTAGTTGTTTGTAAACAATAGCTTAATTATCAATGCCACACTCATGTTCATTTGGTGCATTTGCGTCTACATTTACAATACGCATGCCTATGTGGCAAAATATGTTTAACTTTAACATTTAATTTATTTCTTTATATGACATGATACATGTCTCTATTTCTCTATGTGACATGCCTATGTGGCAAAATATATTTGTTTTTATTAGTTGTTAGCATTTGTTATTTGAAATTAAACTACTAGAAAGTATTGATTATGGTTGAATTCGTTGCTTAAGCTATTTATCAATAAAACGACAGATTATGCTTTTCGCAAAGTTTGACTCTTTAAGAACTTAGTGACAGAATTAGTGCCCAGACGAATAATGAATTAATGACAATATAACAGTCGCAAATACGTCAAGTAATCATCGCAAATTCATTATCCCTCTTTCAATTTTAAGCCTTTGTGTTTATGCCAGTGGCATATATCTTTATATAATTCAATCACTATTTTGCTAAGCTTGGCAGATTATTTGCAATTTTTCATTGTCATTTTTTGTAGTTAGACATATAATCCTAAACGTATACACAAGTATTACAACTAATAATAATTAAAGTACAGATAGCGTCAGAACATAAATTACAATGTCGTTATACAAAGTAAAAGATCAAATTAAATATATAGTATGCTAATACAAGAGAATCTATGTTAGTTGTTTCTAAGAATCAATAACTTATCAAGGAAGTATGTTGGCCGTTTCGCAAAATTGATACCTTAAGGGAAAGTATTTAGGTCGTGTTAGCTTCCTAGCATTGATGCTTGGTAGACAACCAATATGTGTAAGGGAAGATCATACAAAAACCAATCTCATCATAGACAACATGTTTTTTAATATGTAGGACATGTCATCGCTGGTTTCAAAAAACCCAAATATCATTGAAACTCCCTAGATTTTGATGCATAACCAATAATGCAAAGTTAATATAGTATTGAATATTATCTCAACAACTTCTCAAAAGACAAAATGTGGTTGTTCCTAAAAGATATAAATATTGAAGCTATAAAATAAATTAATACGCAGAGATCTCACAATGTTCATCAAAAAAGATTACATGAAGAAGACATTAAGAATGCAAGGTGCAATAAACCTGCTAGAAATCAAGTACCCAATGTAATCTTGTTCAAGACGGAGATATTATGATATTAAGATGTTATTAAGCTAATAAATTAATAAAATATGGTTTCAATGAATGGACATCAATTATGAAATGCATTAAAAGCCACACTTATGCTAAAAGTGATGAGTTGAGGACTATTATCAAGAAGCTGCTCAGGTTACAAATCTAAACCTTATTCACTAAAGGGAACTTAAAGCTACCAATAATCCAAAAGAAATAAGATTACAAGAAGGATAAAGGAAATGATCATTCTAAAGGAGGTTACTTTAAGTCAGTGACATTATTCCTGATGGTGCTAAATCAGTAGACAAATCTTTACATGTTGGGGTTGAACCTGAGAAGTTCAAATTTATTGCTATACCTCATCATAAATTGTTTTCTATGAATTTCCTCAAGGTGATAAGATATAAAAGGACTAATTAAATTGAAGAAAACCAACATTGTTCATTTGTTTGGTCTGAGAGGTGAGGCTAAGTGAAACCAAGTTTCCAAGGGATTTAATCTAATTTTTTCCCATGAGTTGGCTAGTAGGAAAAAACAATTAAAGAATCCTAGTTATATATAGGTGAAATATGTTATATTGGACAAATTTGAGGAGTATGGATACTATGATGGGGATATATGATTAAAAAACACTTAAAGAACCAAACACTACAAATGAATTAACATTTTTAAAATTTAATTCCATAAAATCCGAATCCAATTAGAACTTAATATGATCAACTTAGATTCAATCATCAAGTGTTAGAATCCAATACCTCAATATGTAAGGATCCTCTAGTGTAGAATATAGGAATCAAGATTGATTACCGCTAAATACACATGGGTTGGTATGAATGCAGCTACTAGAGACCAACAATCAAAAGTTGATGTTTCCTTTTATTATTGCTCATTTGATCATCAACCAAGGTACAGCATGGCAAAATTAGGAAACCAATTTAAAAGGTTAAAGAGGAGCATGATTAGGGTTTGAGTTATTAGCTTAAATTTGTTAATGATTAACCTGCTTCCTTTTATACTTAAATTGTTATGTGAGCTTTTCAGCCTTTTCAAGCCAACCAATTTAATAACCTAAACTCTTTTATTAATTACTTTATAACTAATTAATTTGGTATATTATATAAAGTATGTTATTTAAATTAATAAATATTTTTTTATTTTGATCAATAAATAACAAATTATTACTTATTTATTTTAGTTGGTAAATAATAAACATATCTCTTAAAAATTATAGTACTTATTTCATATCATTTAATGTTATTTGTATATTTTTTTTTTGGAAACAGCAAATAATACATTACACCTATACTACACCTAAACCACCTAATTTCCTAGTGGGATTTGTATATGACCCTTAGGTTCATGCATCTTTAATTGTACAATAAATTTATCGTTTCATGCTAACTAGATAGTGCATGCTCTCATTTGTGGAATGGACAAAAGCAATCAACAATACAAACATTGTTAAACGCCAACATGTCACTATCCCTAACCATACATGAATATTTGTCTCCATAAAAATTTCATCCCTTATTTAATGGTAAATGACTTATCGTCTTAAACCCCATTTGTTCTCTTATCATTGAAAAATAAGGCTTGAATCAAACTATTCTCATATAGGTTCGATATCGGTTTCTCATCAACAAAGACTTTTGTTCTTATATTCCTACTTTATATGAAGCTTGTGCATTCTATTAAGATGTAGATATTTCAAAAAAATTTACTAGTTCTTTCTTAAAGGCACAAAGCCACAAACTAAATAAAGGATACAAAAACTCACCCACTTTTAAGGTTTATAAAATTAGAAATATTGTAACATCATGAAATTAGACCTCTATATTATCAGACTTCCTAAGAGATGTAATTTGTTTCTCTTGTTGGTACATTTCAATTAAGACGCTCGATATGTGTCGTCTTCTTAGGTCCTAACAAGTCATAATGATTGATATCAAAGGATGCAGAACAAAAAAAATAAGTGATGACTTTAAATACGGTATCAAAGATGTCGTTTATTACTTCATACAATAAATAAAAAGTTAAACTCGATGTGGAACGTTACAACGGAAGAACTGTAACCTCGTGCTCTTCGAAACTTATGGATCATGCTCTATTTTCGGAATTTTTCTCTTGTGATGATCATTGCGAGGTGATAACCTGCCAATATTACAACAAGAATATGGCAACGTGAGCTCTTGTGATTTTTATAAAAATGAGGATAATTAAAAAAAAAAGTTACATACCCTAAATGCAAAGAAATACCAACATCCAGGTAATTATCTCGCTTTAGACACGCAAGTGGGCTTGGAGTTATGAAAGGGCTCCTCCGTCCTAATAGACAGATTTCAGCGTTCGTTGTGGATTGATTTTGATGATCCGTAATCTGTAAAAACAAACATTTCATGTTTTCTGATTAGTATTAAAGAGGATAGAACAAGATAACATGACTTGAACATTCATCATAATGGAAATAATTTTGTGTTAGCATGCAACATATTTTGACTTTGTTGGGAAGCCGATATTGATTAAGAAACTCTACTTGTTTCTTCAACGCCTCATTTTCTTGCATGGTCCTTTCTTCCTGTATCAATATATTTACGTCCATTAAAATCACACCAAAAAGAGATGGAGAAAAGTTTCAAAAAACAACTACATCCTAGGGTTGCATTTGTTATTGAGGCCCGACTGACTGGACAAGCTTCGGAGAGATATTTATAATGACGAGGATGACGATAGGATTCATATCCTTTGCACAATTAAGATGTCAAATCAATAATTTTTCTTATATTTTTAGTGGGACAAAACGTCGACTTGTTGTCCAAATTCCAATCCTTGCCAAACAAATTAGCATGTCATCATGTCAAATGTTTTAGCATAAACAATGGGACGTTAGTGCAAATAACTTGAGTTTGGAGAAGAGGAACTCATCGCAAAAAGAACAATGTATGCATTAACAAACTCATTACCCGCAATCTCATTTGTTCGATCTCTTCCACCAATGCCATATCCTGAGGCATAATAAGAATACTTAGTAATAGAGGTGTAAGTGTATTCATTCTTATGCTACTTCTGTTTTCTAAAGTTTATTTGAAAACACAGATAGTAAGTTTTGAAATAGAAAGAAACAATTACTTGACTAACTTCATGATGAAAATGATGTAAATGAACACCTTCCGATTCTTGACGGCTAACATGCCATCATGGAGTTGACGCTCCAAGTGGTCAAGCTCCTTGTAGCTCAACCCTTCCAACTCCTTGCCCATCATCAACCTTCAAATATTGCAAGAAATTTTGTTTTAGAATTAGTTTCTTTCAATTTAATTCAAAAGATTTAAGTGTTTTTTCGCCCATTATAGTCAGTCTTTTTTTGACATCAAAAGGATACAATTCTCTTCCTTTATAAGATTTTTTTAATCATCATAAAGGAATGCTTAGAAAACACTTTTTTTTTTTCCTTTTTTGTTAAATGTTTTAGTTAGAAGTTCGCGTCTTTGTCCCGCAGTAATTGATACATATTATTTTTAGTTTTTAAGATTGTCCTTACGAAGATTATTTTAATTAATTTATTGAAAGCTAAACATTTTATCAAATCAATTGAGAAATCAAGCAAGGTTTATTCTAATATAAAACGAGTAGCTATAGTACCATATAATAAGAAGAGAAAAAAAACAAATTGATAAGATTTATGTCTTCCTTAATTTCATCTATATCTTACATTTATTACTAATAAACAAAGACGTGAACTTGTATTTAGGTTTTACCGAAGAAAATATTATACATTATAGAACTTTACCTTGAACAACACACAAAATAATATTTTACACAGATCTTATATCTAAAAGCATGTCTTATAAAGTATCATATAATAAAACATAATGCTAAGGTTGGTGCAAGTTTTCAACCTCTACTAAATCTAATAATAAAAAGACTTACCTCTGCCCCTTCCGCAGCTTCAAAATTTCAGCCTTCAAAGCTTCAACCTCGGGGTCCACTTCTTGCTAAAAAATATCAACAATGGTAATTTGTATAAAAAAGAATTTTAAATTGAAAAATGTGGAATTTCAAAATTTTAATATAATAAATTCGACCAACTTACATTATTTTTTATAAATTCTAGTCAAATTACTTAATGAAATCTATCAACATATGGGTATGGTATACCTTTTTGATTAAATTGAAAGTCAAGTATAATATACCTGTGCCTCGACTGCTGGTTTATCCGAACACTCCGAATTCCTTTCATATCTTGAGATGATGTTTTGCAAGCTTCAAAATACAATAAAATGATAAATACATGTCCGAAAATACTCTTGGAATCTTGGTAGTATTACTGATTAGGCTGTATAAGCTCTTGTTTTGGGCCACCAAAATGTAACGATGTCAGATTGTGTATATATATAAATTATAACATAAAAGAACAATATATAGGTGGTTGGGCCCAAACGTTTTTTAGTGGGCTTAATCAACCGGACTTGTTCTCAACTGCCCATGATAGCATAGTACCATAGAAAGTTTGATAAAAGAGCCCATTGAAGTAGAAATTCTACAAAATTTTAACATCGTGTAAAAGCACGAGATGAAATAGCAGTCAAAAACCAACACAGTAGACTTAAATGTGAAGAAAAGAGCACACATTCCGAAGTAAAAAAACAATACTACCAAAGTAAAACAAAAATCAACATCACCAGTTAAAGTGTTCAAGACCATTGATGTGATTGGCAACAAACTCATCGAAAAGTTGGCCTACGATATTACTTCGGAAACAAGCATGTAACGTAATCAATTCAATCCGTTACTATCAATCGGCAAAAATACATACAATTTCATTCTATTTTTAATCTTTAGGAAGTATTAAGTTTTTGTAATCCCTTTTTAGCATTTACTAAAAGAGTTACAAATTACGTAGCCCTAAGAATCGTTTCCGACCACTCTTCTATAATCGTACAATGCTTAACACTTGTGCCCACAACTACATAAATACAATTCATTAATGCATGAATTAATTGAACAAGTTTTAGACCTGTTTAAAGGAAAGACGTAGTGTTCTACTATAGAAGCCAAATGAAGTTGAGGAAACATAATATGTACATACCAAGAACTTGCGAATTCATAGAGTTTTCCGGTACCAGAGAATATAATAACCCCCACCTCTGCATCACATAGAATTGCCAACTCTTTAGCTTTCTTCATAAGTCCTGCACGACGTTTTGAAAATGTCACCTGTCGACTGCTTACATTCTCAATTTTCTTTATTTCAATACGGCCTCGACCCATCGTCTTCCTTCTTCTCTCTCCTCCACCGCCACCACTACTTGATGATGATGAAGAACCACACATGATGGAAACTTTAGTAGGCATTTAAATTTAAGAGGTTCTCTTTGAGTTCTACTACTTTGAAGTGATCTCTTTTAAAGGGTAAGAGTTGCTAAATTTGGAAATAGAAAATAGAAAGGAAGTGATGGGGATACCAAAAATGGAAAATGTCATTCGCTCAATGTAAATTAATTGAAATGAGATAATATAGTATACTATTTTAGTGTGATACCATTACAAAATTACAAGGTTGGTTGTGGGGTCTTTGCCAATTTGGGAACTTGTTGGCTATAAACGGAAATATATGAATTCTGAAGGAAGAAATATTTGGTCTTCATTCTTATTTATTGCAAATATTATACGCTTTAAATACACTCGTCTTTCTTATGACTTATTTCTGATTTTGGAAATCATGCCACAGTTGGAAAGTTTCATTTTTAAGATTTACTTAATATTCTTCTACTGTTTTTTTTAACCATCGTAAATGTGATTTATATTCATAATCAGGAAAAGGTCTATTCAAAATTTTGGATATGTAGCACATGCATATGGAAATATATTTTATTAAATATTTTTTAGTGTAAACTATTTTTTATCGTAGTGAGGAATTTAAAAACTTTAATATGATAAGGTAAAAAAAAACTTGGAACTCTGGGATTTAAAAACTTTAATAAAATTTTGGCGAGTACATTTCTACCACGATTATAAGATACTTCTTTCTATATAATAAAGTAGTATGCGTAACGATTTATTCACACTTATAGTATATAAAAATATATTTATATTATAAATGAGCTGTGAATTATTTTCAAGACAAGTATTGTAGAAGCTTTTATTTACAAATATATTTTTAGACATAAATATGAAAAGAAAAGAGAGTGCAAAAAGAGAAAACGGTAAAATAAAGAAACTATTTCTACACAAAAATGGAATGTAACTTGTTACGTCCAAAACTTTGCATTTAAATGTCCAAGACCACACGTAACGTGTTGGTTTTGATTATTTTGTTGGCAGACTAATGCTCTTAGTGCCGATTCTATATGATTTTGACTATCGAACACGATGAAATTTTAAAAGTTGTGATCGAGTGTTTGGAATCATGTGTTTCTCATATTGAAGTGGCAATTTCGTTATGTTATGACTTATGACTTATATAAGTATAGATTGTTCGAACAAATAAATAAATGGCATATTACAGGTGTGTATGATTGGGTCGAAACTATTATTGTATATAATTGTAAATAGTTAGGCCCATTTCTATTTCGTAAATCTCGGACCGTTTGGCCCGACCTCTTGTACTTATATGCCAAACATGAATGATGTTCATTCATTTGAGAATCGATGTCATTACATGGTATTAGAGGTGCACAAGCCGGGTTATTTCCCGAAACCGGTTTTGTTTGGGTCAATGCAGTCAAACTCGATTTGGGTCAACATGGTCAAAAGTGGTTTTACATACCGGTTTCACAAACTGATTCGACCAAAATCGGTTCTCAAACCGATTCTAAAAGAAATATACTCAAACCGGTTCGAACTGTCAGATCAATTTGAGAGAAACCGTTTTCAAAACTGGATTGGATCAGTTTGAAACCAGTTTTTTTGTTCGCCTCTACATGGAATAATAGCCAAATTTTAAGGGTTAGTCAGGTGGTTGGGGAGGGGTTGTGGGTAGGTTGGTAGGGTGGGTGTGGGTTGGGTAGGCTTGGGTCAGGGTGGAGTGGGTGTATGTTGGTGGGTCTAGGTGGGTGTGTGGGTGGGATAGGGGTGGGTGGTGGTGGTGGTGTGCGTGGCTTTGTAGGGCGGAGGTGGTATTGGTGCAGAGGGCGGTGGTGGTACTGGCGGTTGGTTTAATTATTTATTTATCTTTTTAATTTAATTAATAAAAATGAGTAGCTGAGAATCATTTTCGCATTCTCAAACTTTTCGTATTAATTTTCAATTGAACTCTCCATATATATATATATATATATATATATATATATATATATATATATATATATATATATATATATATATATATATATATATATATATATATATATATATATATATATATATATATATATATATATATATATATATATATATATATATATATATATATATATATATATATATATATATGTTCAAATATATTTTCTAAATATTGTAGGAATGTAAGACCAATTGTGGTCCACTCACTTATAAGAAATATGATGGTAAATTTCTCTCTCTCTCTCTCTCTCTCTCTCTCTCTCTCTCTCTCTCGTCTTCTTTCCTTCTTATACGGGAACATCTATCAAGCCCTAATTAAGCTTCTCTTTAATGGCGGGTATTAGGGTTGATAGATGAACAAACGCACGCCACCACTAGGGATGATTTTCTTCACTGCCGCCACCAATGCCTCCTCCTTCGCTCAACCCCACCTCGAACTTCCTCCGTCTCCCTCCACAACATACATAATCACTTCCTGCTCTTCCAATACCCCACCATGGATGAATCCCCAATCGTAACCTACAATGATTGCTCGGTTTGCTTGGAGTATTTCAACGAATGAGAGATCTGTAGACAAATGGTTAATGAAAGTGCCTAATTGCCAGATTTGCAGGACCCGGGTCCGATTACACAATGTTGGGTCGTCCAATTCCATGGTCAATGACGATGAAACAAAATTTTTGTGGGCAATCAACATAGGTAGGTAGAAATAGAGCCAATAGTTTAATTTCTTTACTATAAATATATGTGGCAAATAGTATACGTTGTTTTTTTTTCATATTCTTCAAGAATACTAAGTAGAAACCATTCTTCTTGTACGTTCATTCTCCAAGAATGTATATGTTGTTTCTTTACTTTAAAACCATTCTTCTTGTTTTACTGTAAAAAACATTCTTCTTGTTTCATTCTTCAAGAATGCATATGTTGTTTCTTTACTATAAAGTCATTCTTCTTGTTTTACTATAAAAATCTTTCTTCTTGTTTCATTCTCCAAGAATGCATATGTTGTTTCTTTACTATAAAGTCATTCTTCAAGAATATGTTCTTTCATTCTCTAAGAATGCATTATTCTTTTTTTCCCAGTTTTCTTTTTTCTTTACAGATTCTTCACCAACATACTATATTCTGGGAATACTTATGCGAAGATGCTTATAATTCACTCATGAACAATGTGGCAAAACTCCTAACCCAAAAAACAATTATTCAAAAATGAATTTTACACGTCATTCTTCGAGAATGCATCTTTACTTCTTGTTTTACACGTTCATTCTCCGAGAATGCATCTTTACTTCAACAAGAATCACTGTGCTCCTTCATCGATGTGCTCTTACGTAATGTTGTTGTTTTTTTACGTAACTGATCGTGTGGCGTAATAGTAGCCTTTTTGTTTTTAACATAATCTATTCCTAATTTATAGGCACAACTAATTGTCGTTTATACCCTTGTTCCCCGTTTTTAATCAGTGAATTAAATATTCTTTCATTTTATTTACAGAATTGTCACTATCATCAAAGTCACGCGTTTTTTCAATCCAATGGTCTAGAATTAGTCTCGCAATCACACAATAATTATTAAATATATTTAATCTTAAATCTATATATATATATATATATATATATATATATATATATATATATATATATATATATATATATATATATATATATATATATATATATATATATATAAACTACATCTATTGTATGAATGTAAGACAAAATATGGTCCACTCATTTGATAAGGTTATTCTAGTAAAATCCATTTATCATTTAATCAAATAACCAAAATTATTAGACAATAATTATGGAAGTTATGCCTATAATTGTGGAACTTAGTTATAATCTATATTTGGCCATACCAAAATCAGAACACGATCAAACGAAATCAGAACACGACCAAAAAGAAAGTTAGAACCACCATTGAAGCATCGATGTTGTTTTTCTTTTTCTATACCGACGCTTTCCCCTTCTTCGGTCGTGGTATCTTTCTTTATCTCGAATTTCTGCTCCTATTTTGACATCGAGCGTGTGTTATCGACGGAATACTGACGGTTCGTCAACGGATTGATGACGGATCGTGGTGATCCATTAATGATTCATTGGTAATCTAACTTTTTATGTTTATGCAAGTTCTTTTACATTCTTCGTAAAAACTGATTTACAGGTTACGTTTGTTGGTAGATGATATACATATGATTTAGTATTCTTTAAGAATGAAAGCCTGGAACTAATGTATGATAAGAGTATTTTTAAAAATGAAAGAATGAAACTAGAGTGTTCTTTAAGAATGAAGGGTTAAAAAAGAGATAACTAATGTTATTCTTTAATGAATGACCGAAACCAAAGTATTCTTCAAGAATAAAGGCTAAAAAAACAAAGAACTGATGCTTCAAGAATGCTGCAGGTATTCTTGGCCGATGAAAGACGAACAGAGGTGATAAAAACGATGAACAATAGAGAAGAATGTATGGTTTTCGTATTTCAGTTTGACCTTCTAAATAACAGGTTCGTGAAGAATGTAGCTTCTATATTATGTTTTTTTATATTCTTCATAAATGTTGTATATCATACAAAGTGTAGTATATTTTATAACATATTATTAATAAATATAGTATAAAAGGTTGTGTATATAATTCAAAATGTTGTATATATTGTTGTTTTATGTTATAGAAAGAATGATTAAAATTATGTGTTCATCGTATCTTTTTTGAACCTGCAATTTTTAATATAATTCTTGTAAATAATAATCATAAAATCGATATTTAAAATTTACTTCAGAAGATAATTAAAGTTTTATAAAATCGCACCAAATTAGGAGAAAAATAAGGGAATCCTTTTTTAAAATTTGATTAAAATACTAAAATACCCTGTCATAAGTTTAATTGTAAAATCTGGTAAATTAATTTTTATTTATTTATGATTAGGTCCCTGCATCTAAAATCGTAGATTATTTTGATCTGATCCGTACTTGGTCATACATTCACACA
>CM042012.1:19246530-19326530 GCA_023525715.1 Cichorium intybus
TCACCCTCTCACGAGCCTCCACCGGAGAAGAGACACAGAGTCCCGTCGACACCGGTAACGTGTCGTCGATTCATTCACGAGCTACAGGGATAAATCCAATGTGTGTGACGACAATTTCAAATCATACGCCGGCTGCTACTGTCCTTCCCTCCCTCGCCGATTTCTCAATTCCATATGAAATTGATTTGGTCTTCGTTCAATAGTAGGCGCCAGTAAAAGAGGGTCCTCGTCCAATAGTGTCCGCTATTCCATATGAAATTGATTTGGCATATAAGCATCGCAGCTGTTATCCTCCGCCTCCCGTCACAGGAATAGCATAATCTGGTACATTTGTCGTCCAATGGTTGAAAGTTGAAGGCAAAAGGTTAGATATTTCTATTTCGCCCACAAGCCGTTCGAAGAAATGTCACACCTCATATCAGACATGTGAGTTTGTAAACAGTTTTGACATTCAAATTCACATTTTAACATTGAAATTTACGTATTTATATGATGAATTTACATATTTTAACATTGTAATTTACTTATTTGTATGATGAGTTTACATATTAACATTGAGATTTTTTTTTCTGAATGTGTTTGAAGAAATATCACTGGAAGTTTTTACTATATTTCTGCAAATCTCGTTCATATTATCGCTGATTTATGGCAGTTTTCAATATCTAATTCTTTCAATTGGAATTGCAAATTAGTAATGTGATTTTTTTTTTCAATTTGAGTTCGTATTACAGGGAGTCTAATTGCATATTTCGTTTTCAATATATGTTCACTAATGAACATATGTTCAGTAATGAACGTTTTCTTACAAACTGGATTCAATATCTAGTTCTTTCAATTGGAATTGCAAATTAGCAATTTGGTTTATTTCAATTGGAATTGGATATTTCGTTTGAGTTTGTATTGAAGGGAGTCTGATATGTGTTCAATTATTCACGGTATTGTGGTATCTTGTTTGGTATTGTAGTTCATATGTTCACTAATGAACATATGTGTTTTAACATATGTTCATATATGAACATATATTGATTTTGAGCAATGTTTGTTTACAGGTTAGGGAATACGATTTTAGCACCAAGAACCTAATTGATGAATAGAAAACTTTGCTCATGTAATTTACATGTGTTCATTGATGAACATATGTTCATTGATGAACATAGCAATTTAAGATTTTTGACAATCGTACCCTTTTACTTAGATTTTAATCTTACGGTTAACAACATGGTTCTGCAGTTAGGTGATTTAATTTGGTTCTGCATTGAACCCATCACTCTATATATATATATATATATATATATATATATATATATATATATATATATATATATATATATAGATATATGTGTGTGTGTGTGTGTGTATGTGTGTGTGTGTGTGAATATGTTCAAATAAGAACCATTAAAAGATTGAGAACTAAATATATATCGGCTAACCACAGAACCACATTTATAACTGTAGGATTAGATTGAGGGCTAAAGGGTACGATAGTCCAATTAAATCAAATGTCCAAAAAACTAGGAGTACAACAAACCAAAAACGATTTCCAGAAATTGTGACCAAGATCACAACGTTATATAGGAGATCAAGCCAAAGGATTTCAAAACTGATTTCCACAAATCTGATCAACAGACAAAATGATATTGATACTTCCAAAAGTTGAACAACCCAATTTTAATTTGGTTATTGTGTTTACAGCGTATTGGTAACATATGTTAATTAATGAACATATGTTCATCAATGAACATATGTTCATCGATGAACATATCATAAAAGGATCATATACCAATTCCGGTTTCCCATGACAGTATGAGGATATGAGAAAAGGCAAGAGATCAAATGAAATTGGAATTAAGTAATAACCATTCAAACTAAAATGTAGATGAAAAAATCGATTACATTATCTAAATGAACATAAAAGAGCATATTAGAATGTGTATATTCGCATTTTAACATTGATATGAGCATCATATGTTCATGAATGAACATATGTTCATAGATGAACATATGTTCATACATGAACATCGAAATCAAATCAGGAACTATGATTAACATTCAGAACCAACACCTTCTTTAACTTCTAAGGAACTTGTGAAAATTGGAACAATAAAACCTTCCTATAAACCACGATCACCATCACATTCCATAGATACCTCAACAGCCATCAATTCCAAATCGTTTCCAGCTTCATCGTTAACCATTTGAACATCATTATGCTTCTGATTGCCATCTAAACCAAAAAAATCTCAGCATCAATCGACTTCAGATCCTTTCTAGCTTCATCGAAAGTCATAACTACATCATTCTGCTTCTGATTCTTGTCCAAATCCTGAAACAATTTGCGAGCCAAGATCACCTCACATCGACAAAACAACATGATCATTTGATAAACCCTACCACATCATGCATGAAGATGGCGACTTGCAGTGATTAAATCTTCGATTTGGCGATTTGTTGATTGGTGATTCATATGGAGATTTTTATCTCCTTTATTTGGGGAGGGGGGATATACGACGAGATATCAGCCAAGAATCCCCAAACCCCATTATGCCCTTGCTTGGAAAGGATTCACTGCATAAGGAATATAATTCTTTTGGTGCACCCTTTTTAATTTCAGCCATTGATATAATAATCCAAGGGTTATAAAAATGGTTCTATGGTCGAGTGATTTATTTTTGGTTCTATATTGAACCTTTGTGTGTGTGTGTGTGTATATATATATATATATATATATATATATATATATATATATATATATATATATATATATATATATATATATATATATATATATATATATATATAGTTGTGTTTTTCAACTATTTGTTTAGATAAAAGAATCTGTTAACAACATACATATTACTATACTAGGTGCGTACCCGTGCGATAATGCAGCTGACAAATAGATTTTTTTTTTCTGAAATTAATTTTTTAACAGACGTTTTGTGTTAAAAATCAATTTCGTTTTAGGTTAAAAATAAAAGCATGTTGTTATGTTTAGTTCAAAATAGGAAATATTGTTGATATTGGTTAAAAGTGCATTGTGTTTTTAGTTAAAAATAAAAATACAATTTTGTTTTGGATTGAAAATAAAAATGCATTGGCGTTTTTTTCACAACGTTTAACATTGAGTTGGCATGACATTATAAAATGTTGTTGTTTTCGGTTAAAAAGAAAAACATATCATTATTTTGGGTTAAAGTTAAAATTAAAATAATATTTTTGGTTTAAAATAAAATGACATTATCGTTAATATTTATTTACAAAAATATTGTTCGAAGCGACAAGTAAACTCGAATATATATTCTTTAAGTAGTTCGAATATGAAAATTAAAAATCATCATTACATTTAACACCCAAAAATATTGAAGATATGACGATTCACCATGGAAACTCATTGCCATCAATTAGTTAAAATCTTGTTCATAGATATCATATTAGTTGGCGTATATTTTTTTCAACTAAAGACGTCCAAATTCTAATAATTAATTTCTTTAATTCTTTAAGTGTAATGTCATAACAGGAAATGTGTACAAATATTGTAATCAAACGAAATGAAAATAAGGAAAAAAATTAAAATAAGAGTAATCAATCACTCATTCCGCAATTTTTTATTTGGAGGCATATCGGCTTAATAGTTATGTTAAAACACTTAAATTAATATTAACATATTTAATTTGAAAAATGTTTTTTTGACAAATTGTTATCAATATATCTTGCTTTATAGCATAATTAGCAAAATATGGGTTTCAATTTATTTTGGTTAAACGCGGCATGGTTTGAATGTATACGTCATAATTATGGTGTTATTTCTAAATAACAAACTTAAAAATAATAACAAGCCCATTATTTTTTAATTAAATTATTATCTTTGGTTATTGATCTATATTTTAGGTATTTTTTTGAATTTAGATGAATTCTATTTAAATTTACAAAGGATATGATGTCGCTTGAACCATACAATTATCAAATTCTCTACTAAAGTTTCAAATTAATTATTTATCATCAGTTAATCTTATCAAAGATTCAATAAATATAATCTAATCGTTATAATTTTATATATATATATATATATATATATATATATATATATATATATATATATATATATATATATATATATACATAAATACATACATACATACATACATACATACATACATACATACATACATATATATATATATATATATATATATATATATATATATATATATATATATATATATATATATATATATATATATATATATATATATATATATATATTTATATGTATATATATATCCCAAGCATCTTTCAGTGTTTCATGATGGAGCTGGTGAAAGTTTGGGATCTTAACCTTCATCCTTGCTATTTTTTAGGGTGGGCTGAATTGCTTGATGAATTGGTCATTCAGGTGATCCCATGTTGTAACAGTCTGGGATGGTATGGACTTTAGCCCTCGCTTAGCAGCGCCTTGGAGTGTTATTGGTAACACCTTTAACATCACAACATTCGTAGTCACACCCGGGATGTTAAAGTTACCAAAAATCTCCAACATTTCCTCCACGTGTTGGTTAGTGTCTTCATCATCCTTTACATGGAGAGATGTCTCCCTTAGTAAGTGTAAGAATTTCCCTTGATCTCGAAGTGAGCAGTATCAGGAATAGTTGAGCGGGCTAGTCCCGACCCAGCTCCTTCTGTGGTATGACTTGATAATTCCTCCAATGAAAGGTTACCGATGCCATTTTGTACATCACCCATAGTTCTTTGATCTTGTCGATTTTTTCTTAGCAACTTGTGAAACTCTCTTTCTGGCTATGTGAATGGTGGAAGTAGGTCAGATGTTGTGTCTCTGGTTATGCACTAGCTGCCACCAAAACAAAGACAAACAAGTTAAATTATACAAAGGATAAAACTTCTCTGGTTAAAGCATGCGTCACGTTAGATAGGCTGCGCGTCACGTGTTTTGTCTAGAGAAAGTTAAGCTTCAACTAAAACAAAAAAAAATTGGCACAATACTTTATAAAAACTAAAATAAACTGAATAAGTGAATAACTAAAACTCAAATTAACGAAATTAAATAAAACTGTTCCAGGGCAACGACGCCAAAAACTTGATGCGTGTGAATCACTCCGAGATATATGTCAAAAGATTGATATGCAAGATCTTGTTTTAAATTTATAATATGATCTTATCTCAACTAGGGACTATTACACACTAGACAATGTACCTAATCATATGACATTATAGCTTTAGTAAGAATGAGTTGTCGAACTCTTTGGGAACGAATATGATTTAATTCAACAAATTCAGGTAAATGTTAGACTTAAACTGTAAAGTAAAATGGAATTTTGTGCTAAAAATCAATTAACAAAATACTAATAAGAAAACCGAAGCAAGTCTGGATTTAAGAGTTAAATAGGTGATGAAGATGCTTTATTTAGTTTGATTACTACCTAGTAATGGTTTATTTCAAAAGTTGCAACGGATATTAGAAAGTTGTTCACTAATTTCTAAATTGATTAGCTTTTTATTCTAAATACTTTACACTATGATTTTAAGGATGCTAATCGCATTGGTCCTTTACAATATTGGTCCTTATTATCAGCCTTTTGTTCATAATATGCAAGATTTAATTCGGTCAATCTCACCGGTCATGACAATCAACAAATACATAGATTGGCCATCGAATACACATGTACACACATTAAAGTTCCAAGATTCATAACTTAACCCTAAGATTTGATCCATAACTAGCCTAAACCATCCGATGATCATAACCTATAAATGTTCAAGTAACACAATCAAAATGATCATTTAAACTACATTAACTTAACAATAAGGTCTAAAAATTAGAACTTTAACACATATGATCTTTATTAAACCAACATAATAAAATAAACAACTTTAAATATCCAAAGGAAAACCATAAACTAGGGTTCATTTACCCTAAGCAAAAGCATACGGTATTTAGCCCATAATCAAAGACATAAAACAAACAAAGTTCAGTTGCAAAATGTAAAACATAGTAAGTTTTACAAACCAAAGTGAAAATTGAGTGCTTATATGCTTGATCCATTAAAACCTTACTCGGAATCCCTCCCTCAGGCTCAAAATCGTCTATAGTAATAACTTTTAGGTCGGAAAAGGGCTATTGTCAATAAAAAGTCATCTCTCTTCTCTCTGGACTCGAAGGGTTATCTTTATATAGATTTTTAACCATCATGAGAATGCATCACGTAAAACAAGTCTACGCGTCATGTAGAGCATCGTCATCGCGATCCATGCTTATCCTTCCACGCGTTGTGTGTCGCAGGCAGAAAGTCTAAATTCAACTTCTTTTTCTCCAAACATGTATTGAGGTCCGCAATAGATAATTTCAAGCAAATAAAGTACCATATTTCTTATATTGTAAGACCCGTTCCACCGTGGCGCGGCTCGGGATATTCCGCGGCACGGCGCGGCGCAGATGTGAAAACCCTAATTCGGATTTAAACGCCTATATAAAGGGTCCCAGCCTTAGGGTTCGTGTTTTTGGAGGTTTTCTGGAGTAGAGGCGACTGGTTGCGGCAGAGGCTCTTCGATTGCAAGGCTTTGAAGGTTTTAGGAGACTGGAAGAAGGAGATACAACGTGAGAGAAGGCTTGTAATGGATCGTGTGTATCACTCCGTTTTTCAGAAGTAGGTAAAAAGATCTACTCTTTAGACTTTCCATTTCATCCCGTCATATAGTGTTATCCTTTGGTTAGTAGTCTTTGATGACTTGTAACACTTAGGGTTTTGGACCATGGAAATACATGGACTTGCATGTCCATGAGAAAGTGACCTTAGGGTAGTTTCTGATCCCAGGAAGGGGGTAGAGAGGAACCCAAACCGATAGCGGTACTGGTTGAGGGCAAAAAGGGATTTCGGACTATTACGAGTCCGCGACGCAGACTGCTTATGTTAGCGACACGGATTCGGGTAAACCCCTTATGTATTCAACGATAATCCGCGACGCGGAAAAGGAGAAGCCGCGCCGCGGCGAGTGACTGTTTGACTAAGAACTTATCTTAGACCCTCGTTTGATGGCAAATGTTGGGTCTGACCTTTAGGCAAGACTATAGGAGTTCGATCAGTGATTAATATGTTGTGTATGTGGGATTTAGGTGATTGGACGAGCTTAGTTGGGATATTAGAGTATATTCGCTGCGGTTGCGAATGAGGTGAGTATCCTCACCTTACTATATGATGTTGCATGTTAGGCATCTTGTATGTTATTTACGGTTATATGATTTGTTCTATATCTGTGGTTATTTGTTGTTGGGCTCAATACTGATGCGTGTTCACTCGTAGCTTTTGTATGACGAGTTAGACTATTGCCTTGCCCCATAACTGTTGTATGATGGGCTGGGCTAAAACCGGGAACCCATAGCTGTTGTATGATGGGTAGCACCGCCCCGTGTCCATAACTGTTGTATGATGGACGCCCGTAGCTGTTGTATGGCGGGTAGGTTCGGTTCGTTCTCGAGGACGGGTTGTCTAATGTGTGGGCATGTATGGTAATTTGTGTACTCACTAAGCTTTGTGCTTACCCGTTGATTTTATAACATTTCAGGTTTTCCAAATGACAAAGGGAGGGGCAAGGCTTGACGGCAGCGCATCGCATACATGAGACTTATTTTAATGATTTATGTTATGATTTTCAAATGCTTTCGCTGTTGGTTTAATAATTATGTCGAAACAGTTTTACTTTTTGGAATAAACACTTTGTTGGAACCTTGGTAATAAATGAAAATTTATAATTGTGAAATTTGAGCGTTACATATACTCTAACCAAATTACAACTTATAATATCCTGATATTGCGTATAATACATCTATATAAAGAGCGATATCAGTTACCATAGGATAATGGCGGTTACCAGAATAATTTCATGAATAAAAAATAAACCACTCCTTATCAATCTTCTTCTATTGATCCGTATTAAATCAACTATAAAGAAATGAATATATCCAACTAATCACAACCACTAATTTTGTTAATCTAGTAGCTCATAATGCTTTCCACTTTCTCACAAAAAAAGTTATTTCTCGTTTGAACCTAACTCTTTCTCTCTCTCCCTTTCTTTATATATATATATATATATATATCTATACTATAAACCATATATAAATTACAACCCCTCTAAGCACAATAGTCTTAATTTTTTAAGACAGTACAAACCATTGATGCATTTTTGTTTTGAGCGGCTGAAATTTTCAAATTTTGTGAAAATTTTGAAGTTGATTCTCTAATGTTTGAAATTCGGGTGGATCCCCTGAAAATTTCAAATTCGCTTTCCACATGTTAGCGTGTTCTCCCATAATATCCCACCGAATAAGAATTACATTTGAAATCCTAAAGCTCCTCTCTACTTTTCTGTTCTTTCTTAAACAATCCTCTTATCTCTCCCAAGCTCTCATCTTCTCTCTCTTTGAACCCTAGCTCTCCAATCCGACGTCGTGACTGTGAGGCACAGTCACTACCATGACTGACCACTACATCGCACGAAGTGCTGCTGATCAAACACAATTCCACTGTCTCCACCATGTGGAACTGGATCTGGAAGTCGACCACTACACTACTGCAATCTCGAAAAACCACCCCATTTAATCAGATTGTAAGGGTCTTCTTAACTTCGTCTTATTATCTTTTGTGTGCTGTAAAAAGCCTAGGTATTTGTCTGTCTCGATTTGCAAAGCTTAGTCATCGCTCCACCGCCTTCTTTTCATGCCGGCAAATACACATCAACACACCCACCCAAAACCCTAACGACACTGCCATACATCCCTCTCTCTCTCTCTCTCTCTCTCTCTCTCTCTCTCTCTCTCTCTCTCTCTATTGCAGGTTTCTATGCGCACACACACATGGACCTCCTCTCTCTCGAGGGTTTATACAGGATATGTGAAATATGGGCATGCTCTCTTTATATAAATTTGTTTTATCTTGCAGATGGAAACCTTATTTGCACCACGACAGCACCACATCAGGTATGTTTCGTACAAGCACGCCTTTTTTTATAATATATCCCGATAATTACCACACAGTTTTCGCAGTGACAATGGATATGCTAATCAGATTATTTGGTTTTTCGATCTTTAGGCACAACGAAGAGAGCGAACTTGGAAAAAGAATGAGGTAAGGGTTTTATGGGTAAATGGTGTTGATTTGACTCCTTCACTGCCATAACCTTCACTGCCATCGAAATATCCAGATCTACTGCTTGCATGCCTACTCATCTACAATGTATTGCACAAAGAAACACGATAATAGTTGCCTGTTTTTATATCTTCTTCATCCTTATCACTTCCCCTTAACTTGACCTTTATCATTCTTTCCCTTTTCTCATTCTTTCCCTGTGTGTTTATTTTTAACTGAGGAAGAAACAATTGATTTATGAATTTCATTCGGAAAGATTCAGAGGTTTGACATGTGCACATATTAACATATGTTTACCCATGTATGGATCTTTTCTACTAAACAAAATATGACAGTTAGGGTAGGGGGGCCCTTAGACGGAGAATACTATGTGTGAGCTAATCGACACTTCAGCTCTGTTTTTTGTGGAATTCTCAGTTTATTGGGAAAATTATTTAAAGTTTTGTGATAAGCAAAATAGCCCAACCCAGCTACAGCCCAACCCATATTCCCCTGATAAGCCCACAGTTTGGAGAGTGTACAAGAGGCGGTATCCAAAGAATGCCACGTCACAGGTGGGGGAGGAGAAAGACGGTTATGACTGAAGAGAGAGAAGAGGAAGGAATATTATTTAGTTGGGAAGATCTTTCATTATTTGGCATGTTCATTTCTATTTTGAGTTTAGTCATCGGCTCTTAGCTTGGGCAGGGATTTGTTTCCTTGAGAGTTGTTTTCTTTGAATCATTTGAGTAAATTGACAATCATTTGAATAAAAGTTCTTCCTGTTCAATTCTTCTTGTTTTAGTACTTTTGATTCTCGAATTGTTCTTATCAAATTGGTTCCATTGCCGGCTCTGCACACCATGGTGCAACCTGAACCGGTCACCACCAGACTCCAAGCTCGTGCTGATGCTCAAGAAGAACGTTTGGAGCTCTTATCCACTCAGGTTAGAGAAATGAAAATCTTACTTGATGAAATACCCAAATCCTTTGAGCGCACCCTCCAGTCCCACCTGAAGCAACCCCTTCCTAATCCACCCATCATCCTCGACGGCGACCTCTCCAGTCCGCCACCCTCTTCCGGTGGGGGTTCCAGCGGTCCTCCTCATTCCCTCACTCCGCCACCCGACGCTACCCTGTTTTCGCTTCCCAAGGTGAAACTCCCTCTTTTTGACGGTTCCGACTCTCGAGGTTGGATTACAAAAGCCGAACTCTATTTCCAAGTTCACCACACCCCTCCTCATCAGAAACTCTATCTCTCTCAAATGTGTATGGACGGCCCTGCTCTCCATTGGTACACTAACCTCCTTATCAAACACCCGGCTACTACATGGGAGCAATTTCGTATCAAGTTACTCAACCGATTTACAGGAACTCGATTCCGGAATGCGCATGAGGCTGTCGGATCTCTATTTCAAGAGGAAGGAGTCGACGCTTACATCTCTGAATTTGAAGCCTTAACCGCCCTTATCCCTAATCAATCTGAAGAGCAAGCCATCGGTTGGTTTCTTCGTGGCCTCAAGCCGGATATCAAAAATTGGGTCCGTACCCTAAATCCCTCCTCATGTGATCAAGCCATGGAATTCTCCCGTAACGTTGAGACAGCTTTGGGCTTATACAACGGCAAAACCGCCGTTAAGCCCCGTTCCACACCCACCTCCGTCGTTTTACCCACTTCGAGTTCTTTCTCACGGCCCATCTCCTCTCCTACTTACTTCAGCCCATCTCCTGTTAAACCCACCTCCGCTATTGGGCTATCCCTTCCTACCGGATCTTCTTTCACACGCGTACCTGATAAACCCTTTCCTCCTTCTCGCACTCCTAGTACACGCCATCTCTCTAAACAAGATTGGGAAGAACGACGACGCAAAGGGTTATGTTTTAGTTGTGGGTTGAAATACTCCCCACAACACAAGTGTGCCGAAGGCAGCATGCGTATCTTGCTCCTTCCTGACGATGACGCTTTGGACGATACCGACATTACCCCTCCTTCACATCTCACGGACGATACTGACACTGGTCCAGAAGGAGAATGTCTCTCGTTGGACTATTGGGGCTCTACCTCCCCACCGCACCCTCCTCTCGCTACCATCAAACTTGCGGGTAATATCAATGACTTACCAGCTCTTATCCTCATCGATAGTGGTGCATCGCATAACTTTATCTCCCGCAAGCTTGCCCTCTCCTTGGGATTGATTATTCACTCTATACCCCAAATTGGCATCAAATTGGGTGACGATCGTCGCGTTTGGATGTCGGAACAGTGCCGTAATGTCTCCATTCAATTGGGCTCTTTCTCTTGTGTCATTGATGCCCTAGTTTATGAATTGGGTAATTTGGATGTGATTTTGGGTATCGCCTGGTTGGGCACCCTGGGAAACGTCCTTTGCAACTGGCTCACTCGTCGGATTCAATTTTGGGACGGTCCATCCCTCATCACACTTCAAGGACTTCCACCGGGTGGTCGGGAACCCTCGGCTTTACACGCCTGTCTTGACGAGCCTTCCGACACGTCTTTTGATCGAGCCTTGTTCTCTCATTCGCCTCTCTCATCTGATCAACAAGCACAGTTGCACACTCTCGTGTCCCGGTTCGTCTCGCTTTTCCAACCTCCCCGTGGCTTACCTCCGTCTCGCTCCATCGAACACTCTATCACCCTTGTTGCTGGCCAGGGTCCTGTTTGCGTGCGTCCTTATCGTTACCCCCACGCACATAAGGACGAAATCCAACGCCAGATCACCGATATGCTCGAACAGGGTATCATCCGCCCGAGTCAGAGCGCTTTTTCCAGCCCTGTTATTCTCGTTAAAAAGAAAGACTCGTCTTGGCGTCTTTGCATCGACTACCGTGCTCTTAATCGTGTCACGGTGTTGGATAAATACCCCATTCCCGTTGTTGAAGAACTTTTGGACGAGCTGCACGGAAGTTGTTACTTCTCTAAAATTGACTTGAAGTCCGGGTTTTACCAAGTACGTGTCCGCGTTTCTGATATCGAAAAAACGGCATTTCGGACTCACGATGGGCACTACGAGTTCTTGGTTATGCCTTTCGGCCTCACCAACGCCCCGGCGACTTTCCAGGCTTTGATGAACACCATTTTCCGCCCTCTTTTACGCAAGGGAGTCCTCGTTTTTTTTGACGATATTCTCGTATACAGTGATTCGTGGGTTACTCACCTTTCCCTTTTGACTGATGTTTTGACTCTTTTACAGTCTCACCAATTGGTGGTCAACCAGAAAAAAAGTAGTTTTGGAAGAACATCGATCGAGTACCTCGGCCATGTCATTGACGATAAAGGCGTGTCAATGGATCCTTCCAAAATCGATTCCATTACCAATTGGCCGACTCCTAAATCTGTTAAAGCTGTTCGCGGTTTTCTAGGACTCACGGGTTACTACCGAAAGTTCATTGCAGGTTACGGGAAATTAGCTCGCCCCCTCACCGATCTCACAAAAAAAGATAATTTTCATTGGGGACAACCGGCTCAGGAGGCGTTTGACGCTCTTAAGACCGCTATGGTTTCCGCTCCGGTTCTCGCTCTACCTAACTTCTCTATTCCTTTCGAGATCGAATGTGATGCCTCGGGTAGAGGTTTGGGAGCCGTTCTCATGCAATCCCACCGTCCGATTGCTTATTTTAGTAAAGCTCTCTCAGATAAAAACCTCACTAAGTCGGCTTATGACAAAGAAATTATGGCTTTGGTTCTCGCCATTCAGCACTGGCGACCGTACCTCCTGGGACGTCCTTTCACTATCTCCACCGACCAGAAAAGCCTTAAGTACCTCCTCGATCAGCGTATATCCACCACTGACCAACAAAACTGGATTGCTAAATTGTTGGGCTATCAGTTCACTATTCACTACAAACCCGGAAAGGAGAACCGTGCCGCCGATGCCCTTTCCCGCATTTCCGAGGGTGAACTTCACACCCTTTTATCCTCTCCTACATGGTTAGACGGTTCTCATCTTCAAACCGGCATCGAATCCGATCCGTACCTCCAGAAAATCATCACTGCTCTCCATCAAGACCCCCTCTCTAAACCCGGTTTCTCTCTTACCAATGGGACTCTACTCTACAAAGGTCGATTGGTTATTCCTTCCTCCTCCCCATGGATTTCAAAATTGCTAACTGAATTTCACAATACTCCCACGGGCGGTCACTCCGGGTTTTATAGAACTTACCGCCGGCTTGCCTCTCAAGTCTATTGGCTTGGCATGACTAAGGCGATCAAACAGTACATACGCTCTTGTGATTCTTGCCAACGTTACAAGTCCTCCACTTTATCTCCTAATGGACTCTTACAGCCACTTCCTATTCCGGACCAGGTCTGGGACGATATTTCCCTAGACTTCATTACCGGGCTGCCCAAGTCTAAAGGCTTTGACGTTATTCTAGTCGTGGTCGATCGTCTCTCTAAATACTGCCACTTTATTCCCCTTAAACATCCGTTTTCTGCCAGATCACTAGCTGCAGTATTCCTCCGAGAGATCGTCCGCCTCCATGGCATACCCAAAACCGTCCTGAGCGATCGTGACCCTTTGTTCCTCAGCACATTTTGGAAAGAAATTTTTTCTCTTCAGGGGAGTACTCTCAAATTCAGTTCCGCTTACCATCCCGAGACCGACGGTCAAACCGAGGTCGTCAACCGCAGCCTGGAAACCTATCTCCGTTGTTTCGCTTCCGAACAACCTAAAACGTGGTTTTTTTGGCTCTCCTGGGCAGAATATTGGCACAATACCTCTTTCCACGTATCCACCAACACTACCCCTTTTGAGATCGTGTACGGCCGTCCTCCTCCCTCCATTTTCCGTTTTGTTCCGGGTGAAGTTCAATGTGAAGCTGTGGCTAGAGAACTCCTCGATCGGGATGAGGCTTTGAAACAGCTCAAATACCATCTCTCGCGTGCCCAGGAGCGTATGCGTCAGTCCGCCAACAAACACCGCCGAGACGAATCTTTTTCAGTGGGCGATTGGGTATTCCTCAAGCTCCGTCCTCACAGGCAACAATCCGTGGTCAGGCGCATTAACCAGAAACTCGCTGCTCGTTTTTATGGGCCTTTTCTTATTACCCACAAAATTGGTCCCGTTGCTTACCGTTTGCAACTTCCTCCCGAGGCCAAAATTCATCCTGTCTTCCACGCCTCCCTTCTTAAGAAAGCAGTGGGCAACCATTCCGTGGAAGCTTCTTTGCCCAAAAGTTTGGAAACTACTTCTGATGACGTCATTCAACCCTCTAAATGTTTGGCCACCCGCACAATTACTAGGGACGGTACCTCAGTTCCTCAATGGTTAATCCAATGGAACCCGAGTTCTACGGATGACTCGACTTGGGAAGATGCTTTTTCCATTCAGTCTCAATTCCCAGACTTTCGGCTTGAGGACAAGCCTCTTCTTCAAGCGGCCGGTATTGATAAGCAAAATAGCCCAACCCAGCTACAGCCCAACCCATATTCCCCTGATAAGCCCACAGTTTGGAGAGTGTACAAGAGGCGGTATCCAAAGAATGCCACGTCACAGGTGGGGGAGGAGAAAGACGGTTATGACTGAAGAGAGAGAAGAGGAAGGAATATTATTTAGTTGGGAAGATCTTTCATTATTTGGCATGTTCATTTCTATTTTGAGTTTAGTCATCGGCTCTTAGCTTGGGCAGGGATTTGTTTCCTTGAGAGTTGTTTTCTTTGAATCATTTGAGTAAATTGACAATCATTTGAATAAAAGTTCTTCCTGTTCAATTCTTCTTGTTTTAGTACTTTTGATTCTCGAATTGTTCTTATCATTTTGTTATTGGACTAAAATTTGACTTTCTTTAGTTTGTATTATAGGGCTTGGGTGATGTTTTTGCCGCCGATGATGAATATTAGGAGAAACCTACAAAGGAGTCATTTTTATTTGAATTTGATGGTAAATCCCATTTATCCATATTAAATATCATTTGTATTCTCAAACTCAAATTAACAATGTCTTGATACATGTTCTGGTTTCATATCCGTGGAAAGTTAAGGAGCCTGGATGCAACCTCATAGACCACCATCTCCTTATCTTATCAAACTTGGCGAACAGTAGCGTCTGATATCCTCATAGCCCCAAAATTGATTTTTTTATTAGAAATCGAAAATGATTCTTTGCCTTTTCTTGTAGATCTATTTCATCATCCCATCCATCGGATTCATGAAGCCATTCCAAGTTTGCATAAACGGATTTATTGAACCAGTAAAAAATTTCACATCGTTTTTGGTTATTAGGTTTTGATATCTCAATTGTTATTGGCCTCAATTGTATGATGATTTTTGTGAAGGCATTTGATATGTTATTTTTTGTTGTAACAGGAAACATTTGTTGAGGGATACACAACTGAAGCTGGTGGAAGAAAATTTGGGTCCAATACTGCAAAAGTCTATTGTAATCAGGGACCATTTGTAATCCATTATACTGAGAATGAAAAATCAAAGAAGTACATTGCTTGGAATGAAAAGTATCACATCAAGTGGGCACTTTAAATACAGAGACCTAAAGAGTTTATATGTTCTATAGCTCTAAAATCAGAATTATATTCATCATATCATACAAAATTATTTAAATTACTGGTTTCCTCTTGATGCGTCTTTCTTATGGTATTTTCTTGTTTAACGCAATATACTTCCTGTGGACGATCATAACCCTTTTTGCACTTCACGATTTGCATAAAAAGTGTTTTTAAATGCTTGTTTGCGGCATTAGCATGCATGAAAAAACATTTAAGTTCTGTGTGAAATAATGCAACACGGAACTAATAGTGGATAGGTGAAGGTAGTTTGACTAATATTCAAATATTGAAATATATAAAATATATTTGGTAGTGATTTCTATGGCTCATGGTAAGCTAAATGAATGAGATGGCGACATTCATTTATTAGTGTATATTGACAACCTCTGATCTATTAATATGTAATAGAAACATCCTTTTATTTATTACGATGATTAATGGTAAGTAAATAATATTGATGGTTCATGGTAAGCTAAATGGTAACATATTTCATTTATAAGCTTTTTGACACATTAGCAATTAAATAGAATTAATTATATATGTTCCTTTTGAATGAAAGACTTTTCACCAATGTGTTTAATTTTGAAAATTTAATATATTTCACATTAGCATTAAACTTACCGTAACATGAGAGAAAGAAAGGTGAGAGAGTGTAAAGAAAAGAGAAAGAGAGTACGGGGTTCCAACCCCTTGATCACCATGCGAAACCATGAGAATGAGCTAGGTGTGTGGCTGGGGGATCTAGAAACACCATCAAAAAAGATAGATCGGAAAATGCGAAAACTGGAAAAGTAAAATGAAGAACCTTGATTCCTTCGGGGAAATAGATTTCTGCACCGGTGAGGAATATTAGTAATGTGAAACTGTATATAAATTATTATTATTATTATTATTATTATTATTATTATTATTATTATTATTATTATTATTCGTCACAAACATCAACCGATCATTTTTTGTTGCCAATAATTTTATCTTTAACCATTCCCTCATCAATGATATATTTCACCTGTTACCCAAAATTGTTTGAAAATTTATCTTCTCATATTAATATCCACAACTCACCAAAACAAAACTCAAATTAAGAAAACCACTTATATAATAGTGTATATGTCATTTTATGTTTTCTGATTCATTGTATATTATTTAGAATATGACATATTTTTGAAAAGAATTTATGAACGTTTGTTAAAATTAGTTAATCATTGAAAGAAACCTATTCACCGCCTCCCCCCGCCCCCTTCAACGACCGTTGCATTGCGCGGGTACTCCACTAAGATTAGGACACAAGGTCTTTATTATTTTGAAGTGTTCGATAAAAATCTATATAACAAACATATGGAATTCCCGTAAAATGATACCAAAATCTTGCGAAAACAAATAGCCGAAAAGAAGCTACTCGCCGTCCGCCGCATTGCGCGGGTACGCAGCTAGTATATATATATATATATATATATATATATATATATATATATATATATATATATATATACATACATACATACATACATACATACATACATATATATATATATATATATAAGAAAGAACATTTTGATAAAATGGTAATTAAAACATTGTTTTTTGTTCTTATTCCTAAACTAACAAAATAAATTATTAGATTATAAAAAAACCTCAAAAAAATATCAATGATTCAACTAAAGACGTTAATTTAGTTTTGGATCAATAAAAACAAAGTTAATCCCTATATATTTTATTGTAAAAAAATATGCATATCATACTTTTTTCGGATCTTGTAAATTTGTTAACTTGAAGATGTTAAAGAGTGTAATTTAAGTGATAATCATCATGGTCATCATTTCATTAACTTTGAGGTAAGATACAAATGTTTTTGTTACAAATGCTAATAAGTTATATATTATATAGACTTTTATTTGTTAGTATTCGAAATACTTAAGTGAAATAGTCTTTTAAAACTTGAGTTGTAATACTTATTATCAAATTCCAATAAACTAAATAAGTACATTAGTCAAAATATATTTTCAATTGTAATAGTTAAATAGAATAAGTTCAAAAGTTACGATGATTTCAAATTAATATAAAATTAATATAATTCATGACAAAAGTGCTATAATAAACCACTTTTATTTAGATAATCGTTTATTATAAAGTTAATTACAGTTTTGGTCTTTGAAGTTTATCTATTTTTTTACTTTTAATCTAATTTTTGAAATTTCACGTTGAATGTTCTTAATGTTGCATAAGGTTTACAGTGGTAGTCCATTGGCTAGGTAAAAAAAAGACTAAAATGTCATTTTTAAGTTCTTTTTCATTTTTTCTTTGAATTTATTAATTAAAAAAATACACACACTCTCTCTATATTCATCATATTTGCATTTGACGAATTCCCCGGTGACGATATCCGGATTATCTCAAGATCTGCTTTGTTAGCTTTAGAAGCTCTAACAGATAACGCTAAGATTTCAAAAGGCGAAAACAAAATGGATCGATAAAATCTATGAATTAATGGAGGCTGTTGCCGATTACATTCCAATCCCACAAAGACAAACTGAACTCCCATTCTTGTGCGCAATCGAATATGTGTTTTCAATCACCGTTCGTGGAACCGTGGCCACGGGTCGGGTCGAGAGAGGTACTATCCGGGTTGGAGAGAGTGTTGAGGTTGTGGATCTAAGAGATACCAAAACCACCATCATTACAGGAGTCGAAATGTTCCAAAAGATTCTCGACGACACTTTAGCCGGTGATAATGTCGGTCTTTTGTTGCGAGGTGTTCAGAAGATTGATATCCAAAAAGGAATGGTTTTGGCTAAGCCGGGTTCAATTACACCCCACACAAAGTTGGAGGCGTTGGTGTAAATGTTGAAGAAAGAAGAAGAAGGTGGAAGGCATTCACCATTTTTTGCAAGTTACAGGCCTCAATTCTAAATGAGGACTATGACGTTACTGGTAAAGTGACTTCGATTATGAACGATAAAGATGACGAGTCAAAAAAGGTTATGCCTGGTGATCGTGTGAAGATGGTGGTGGCTTCAATATTGTTTTTCCTTCTTTACTTATTCAAAACTGATTCTATTTCTTTTAAACTCTAGCCACCTCCTGCATCGCTCAAATTAACAACTTCATATCACTTAATTCCAACAACTTCAACATAAAAAGAAAACTAGAAAATCAAATCTTTGGAAATTAAACGAAAAAACCCTAATTTTCAAATACTTCGTTCAGTCGATTCATTCATTCACAATGATATTGAAGCTATTCCACTCATGTATATACATCCTCAAATTGTAGAATGCAAATTTGATAAAGAGAGAGAGCGTGTGTATGTTTGTGTGTTTTTTTATTAATAAAATAAATAATAAATTCAAAGAAAAATGAAAAAGAAATTAAAAATGACATTTTAGTGTTTTTACCTGACCAAATGACTACCACTGTAAACTTTATGCAACCTTAAATACATTCAGCGTAAAATTTGAAAAGTTGGAATAAAAGTAAAAAGAAAAGGTAAACGTCGGTGACCAAAATTGTAATTTACTCTTTATTATAAGAATTATATCTTGCCGTTGTGAATTTAAGATTAAGAAAAAGGGTTTTTTTTTAAAATTAAAAACTCTATATTTTCAACTTTTTTATGTTTAAACTTAACATTTTTTTTTAAAATATACCTAAATTTTGAAGAAACTTGTTAATTTAGCCCATTTATCTGATTTTACAGGTTACATATACTTTTTTTCTAGAAAATACCCTAATTTTTTTTTTCCGAAAAAACCCTCAATTTTCTTTTTCAGAAAATTTTTTAATTTAACCCCCAAAATCCGGTCAAGGTTTATCCGCAAGTTAAACTATTTTTCAAGGACTTTTTTTACAAATTTTTTTTTGTATTCGTTTTTGTAATTGGCATATATTTCATATATGATGTCCAAATTCTACCAACTTTATATCCCTGGATAGGTCGTAAGGAATACTACACCTTTGTTTTACTGACTTTTATTTGAATATGTTTAGATGTTTCGCTATAGGCTCTTAAACATGAGCATAAATATAATTAAATATAACAAAAATTTGAAAAATTAATTACATTAAATAAAATAAATTAAAATAAAACACTTTATTAATTAAGAAAATAAAATTACAAACGTAAACTAGACGACAAATTACAAATAAAACAACAACTAAAAATGTCAAACCACAAACGTAAAAAAACGAAACTATGACCGATATTTTTTTTATGATATCGGCTTTGTATTTTAAAATCATCTCGAGTCCTTCTCCCTCGAGACCCTCCTCCGGATTCGAAGACAAAAACTTTATGTCCTTTAGTCGTTTTCCTTCGCGAGCTCGTTGTTGATCGTGGCGAACTCGTTGTTTGTCTTCGTAAGCTTTTTTTTACCAAATGTCATCCGCTCGTGGATGCTTTAATTTTACCGTTCAAACTCCAACCATATAAGTGTCACGTCGTCGTTTTTTGTGACCCTGTCCCGCTAGATGAAGTCACTTTTATTTTCCGTTTCGCTGCATCTCTCTCTGTCCGATGGACGAAATCGGAAAACTCAAACTCGTCCTCTTCCACCTCCCCTTCGTTCAAATCTATATTGATACGAGCGTCCAATGATGTAGTATGGTGGTTGTCCGTCGTATTGCAATTGAAAAAGTTCGTAGTTGGCTTCCAAGTTGTGCAATCTGTAGAAACATATCTCGGCTCAAACGAAACCAGCGTTTGAAATCTGTGTTGCCATACACGGAATCTTCAGCAAAATAGTCTCGAATAAACTTTCGGTGCCCTTTTTCGCGGTTTCTATTTTTTTCCTTTAATATCGTTGTTTAACCGAACTTTCGGCTTCGTTTGTGAAAATATTTGCGACTTACATTATTGCCGAGAACACCATTGCAGAGCCCGAGTCATTTGGCGACGTTGAATCTGAATCATGCTCCATATGAATATATGTATTTTGAGAGAAAGTTGTTTGGATATGTATGTATTGTGTGCAATTTTTGTGTGTGTTATATGTTTATATAAGGTAAAAAAAAAATTTGAAATTTTTTTTTTGGAAAAAATCCCTCAACGGTCAAATTTCCAACGGCTATGGCCGTTCTCGTGCGTTACCGAGAGGACGACGGCATCACGCGGCTGGAGCATAACGCGGAGGGAGGGGGTGTTTGAGGCGTTATGGCTGGTGAGGTGGCAGGACGCGGGTGAAATGCATTACCCCACATCCCATAGTCTAAAACGAAACCTGTACAAGTCCATCAAATTGCCCCAATGGTTATAGAATATGACCACAAAAGCAAAAGCTGTGAAAGTCCATTTATGCAGAGTAAAGTGAAAGAACGTTCACAAAACCAGCAAACACCCTTTTTCCTTATCAACTCAAACCCCACTTGCATACCTACCGCTGTCGTACATCTAACGTTCCATACAGTGCAACCCCTGTTAGCTCGTCCTTTATCCAAAAGAAATTGTTTGTATTATCGACAAAACAAGATTCCTGGAAATACCCTCCTACAACTTCAATTGCATAATGTACAAGCTCCCGTCTCCCAGATTACACATTTTAAATATTACAGTTTTGGTCTATCTGGTAGACATGTTTTTTCAGGTAGCCTGAACTCGGTCATGTACGCCGATGCATTCTTGAGTTGTTTCAATAGATGCATTCTTGAGGTAGCCTGAACTCGGCCATGTACGCCGGTTTTTGGCGGTAGTTGTTTCACCTCTGTTGTGTCATCATAAGGTTGCTTCGATAAATAATTTATGTGTATACAACATTATAGGAACAGGGTTTAGAAACTAGAACTTACAAAAGCATTGTCAAAAACACTTGTGTGGTGAGAGATGGTAGATGGTGGAGTACATGTGTTATCGTATTCATCTCACTACATAGCAACCATCATCAACAGAACCATCGATAACCACCTGATTCAGCCCAAAAACAGCCTCGTCATCCACCACCACCACCTTGCCACTACGCTACCAACTCCACATCCTTATATCACCGAGAAAAGTTAGCAACACCACCGCCTTAACCCCACTGCCAGGTATTCAAGGATGGCAGCAAGATAAACTCGAGCACCAGTTCCAAGTTCCAATACGTTTAGCATAACGCCCTTCTTTAGAAATCGACCAATTCTACCAACGGGAAACTGCAAACTGTCTTTGACTGAATGGCCCACCGCCTTCTTCCTTAGACCGCCCTTCCTTCCCGCGGCGCTCGTCTTCGTGTCAACAAATATCGTCTTATATATAGAGTCAAAAAGTAATAAAGTTTTAAAAGTTAGCTTTGATAGTTTAGTATATATAACTAAGAGATTGAACAAAACATTAATGAATAAACATTTAATTATACAAAACACAAAATTCAAAAGAATTGATAAATTTTAATTGATTGAAAATATTAACCGAAAAAGTTACCATAAGAAACACTTTTTGAGTTCAATTTTTAAATAATTGACATTTCTCTGCGATGCTTCGAGTCAACAAAGATTGTTCATAAGTGATTTACCATGGTTATCCACTAAGAACCATTTAGCGATCGAGATCAATGTTTCTCCCCATTCGAAAAAGTTTTTTGCAATTACAGAAATTTTTATTGAAATATGTGTGCCGAAAGTGGAAAAAAAAAACTTTTGCAAGGATTGGTATCAGATCGTTGATGCTCTTTAAGGCTGGAGGGAGTGGTTAGCATGTGCTGAACATGCTAAACTATGCCACATCAGCTTAGCACATGCTGACCAAATTTGGTGGGAGTAGTCAGCATGTGCTAACCATGCTAAAAGGTACAAGTCTCATGCTAAAAGGTACAAGTCATGTTGCTGATGGCTTTGATGGCGAGCTCGTTGAATTGTTGGCGAGGAGGGGCTTGGCGAGGGCGAGGGCGAGGGTGGCGGTGTGGTTCAGCATGTTTGGCGAGTGGGTTGGCGAGGGGTTTGGCGAAGCCACTCCCCCCAGCCTAACTAATTTTATACAATTACGTTAGGAGTAAAAATCTTTTTATTTGAGTATATAATAAAAAAAGTTATTGAAAATAAATGGACATTTTTATCTACTATGTATCATATACATTCAATCTGCTAAGTTTATACAACCGTTTCCGTTTCTAACCTAATTTGTCAAAGATTTCACTGCGACCGAACCATGTTGTTCTCGTTCCTTTTCCTCATCGTATAAATATACGACCGAACCAAACGCTTTCTAAATCTTACAAGATTTAACCTCACTTTTTGCCGATCAAGATAAATCTTTTTTGTGAATTCCCAACCTCTATCGTTCACACTATTTGGGTCTCTTAAAACAGGATCATTGCTTTCATACTCCTCGTATAACGAACTCTCACGTGGAAGGATTTCATAGCCGATGTATCTTAAACCAAGCTTCTTCGCCGGTTCACCGTAGTACGTCTCCGCCGCCCAGTTTGTACCCAAAGGTACGACTTGAATGAACACCGATCCCGGCTTCATGAATAGAAAATGCGTCATCGCAGCTCCATGAA
This sequence comes from Cichorium intybus, assembly GCA_023525715.1. Classification (NCBI taxonomy): domain Eukaryota; kingdom Viridiplantae; phylum Streptophyta; class Magnoliopsida; order Asterales; family Asteraceae; genus Cichorium; species Cichorium intybus. The sequence goes on from CM042012.1 coordinate 19,269,659, forward strand.
CACCGACCATGACATCGCTGGAGTTAAGTTCACGATAAATCTTTGCCAATTCGGAAGTCCTCTGTGGTTTTACGACAGTCACTGAGAACCCGATCTTTGATGCCATATTCACCAACAAGTTTTCGTTCATAATGGCCCGTGATCCGTTTCTTGATATGATCACGAGCTTTGGTTTACCGTGTTGTTGGCGAATGGGTTTGATCGGGTTGTGCAGTTGCGATTTCTCGTGTTCTTCTTCGAGGATTAAACCCTGGATTCGAGGACGATACCCTTTGTCCAAAATGTCGCGAAAATCTTTGATCGTTTTGCCACCCTCCGTCAACGATGAATCGACAGTGAGTTCGTCGTGAATTTTTAATCCGACGATGGCTTCGGAGAAACAATGTGTTCTTTTATCTCCGTTATAATCGATGGGTTCGAAATCGGTGAGATGCTTGAGGATATTTGTGTATTTCGTTATCCACCAATCATGATACTCAAGAATCACAAATACAACTTTCTTGTTGTATTTCTGAGACGTAATGTAAAGAGGAATCAGTCCGTCGTTGAATTCATGATAAACGTTTCCGGTGTATCCTCCGGTGGAGAAGAACACCGCCGGAACGTCGTGATATACATCGCACTTGTGTTGATCACCGGTTACTGAGCTGTTTGGTTTCTTGGCGATAAGGGTAAGTTCATCAATGGTGGCCATGGTGGATGGCTCCCATTTTCGAGTGTATGGTCTGATCTTTTCTTGCTGTACTTTCTGTTCACCGGCACCGGAGTTAATGGAATTGTAGAGGAAGACCGAGAAGGAAGAAGAATGTGTTCTTATATCACCCTTCATGATACACACATCCGATCGAATGCTACTCCTATCACAGCATATTGTTCCTGTAAATCAAACCCCGAGAAAAACGTCAGAAATCAAAACTCTTCACTGTTTCATCAAATTTACATCTCAACACAAACGTACACAAAATCAAGAACCGACCATTTAAAACTGAAGAACAAGGGGACGACTTTGAATCGGAAAGGGTTTCTTCTGCACCTCCAGATGGATCTGCAAAACGCAAAAAGAAACAGAATTTTATCAGAAAAAACAAAACAGAAGCAAACTTTAAGTGAAAACAGAGGAGAGAGAAAGCTTACAGAGGAGAGAGAGTGGTGAGGTGGGGAATGGAAGAACGTTAGGGGCAAGAAGCAAGCAAGACGAAAGAAGTGTGCAAAAGAGGAGGAAGAATAGAAGCTTAGGCTTTGATCTCTTGTTACACGCACTCATGTTAACACATGCATCTTCTTCATCAACATAAGCGACTGTAACAACTTTTCTGAGTTGAATATATCTGTGATGATGCACCATTTTTGTGTTCTTCAAGTTTGTAGAGAGAGAAAGGGAAGAAGTTTACTGGGGGATGGAAGAAGATTGAGGTGGTTTTATGGGGTGAAGAGAGGGATGAGGGGGGTACTCTGTTTCTTCTTGGGGAAGATGGAGGATGAGCTGGCAAAGAGGGATGGCCAAGTCAGCATTGGTATGTGGGATATGCTTTTGACAGTCAGAACGGCGATGCGTGTGGGGACTAAAAACAATTTAACCCTTAAACATCAAAGGGTGTATGGTTTGGTCCCTTTGGAAATTTGGTATGTATTTGACTTGGTTATACGTTCTTTTCATATAACAAGAAAATACAACACGTTTCCATCAAATTTAGTAATCTTGAAAATGATTTTTCGTTTCACTTTCTTGAGATTTAATCTGATAACCAACTATCCTTTGAGTTTGTTATATCTTTATAGTATTTCATTATCGATTTCATTTATATATTGTCAATATCAAGAATGTATAATGTCCCTTTCAAAACAATGTTGCTTGGTAATTGTGGGTTTATTTAGAGCCTTAGAAACAAAGTTGCGTGTTTCATTTGAGTCTCAGTCTCCTATAAGAATTTTGAATAGCTAATAAAATAAGTCAAGATGGTATTAATGACCCATAATAGTTATTGACTATAAGCGAAGAAATTTAAAATATCACACACAGTTTTCTTGATTTTTTTAGAAAACGGGACAATAGAAAACTCACTGATATTATTGTCAGTGTGAGATAATCATGAATAAAATTATATCATAGGTTTGGTCTTTCTCAACCATGAACTCCATATATTAAATCAACGGTAAAATTCTTCGTTGAATCTTTTTATTTCTCTTTTATATACTCCGAATTTTAAGAGAATACCGAAAAACATAGGACTTATGTAAACACAAGTATGATAAAAATAGTTATCATTTCATGCTTAGAATACAGTAGTCTTATGCTAAGTTAACCGTCACTGTTAGTTAAATGATTAAAATCATATAGATATATGTATTTTACATGTTTATAAATATCTGAATATAAACATATAAGTTTTCCTATTTAAGAATCTAACAAAAAGAAAATAAATAGTACAAAGACTTTTTCTAATATATTCTACCAGTGAAGTACACTAAATAATATAAAACTAGTGGGCGGCCCGTGCTATGCACGGGTTACGGAGGAAATTTGTGTTTTCAATTTGTACCAACACCTTTATTAGCAATGTACTTTTAGATAAGAACATCCATATATTGACTTTTGACACTCGAGTACTGTCTCTGAGATGCTGACATCATCCTCAAGATTACCCCTTCCTGCAGATAAAGAACCGGATGTCAAAAAGAAGTTGAGGGTGGAAGTAAATTTTTTTCAAAGATTTGTACCTGATGATGTTGTTTTAAGGAATCACTCAAGCAAATATGGATTGCTCGGTTTTTATATTATACTAGTGGGTAACCCGTGCTTTGCACGGGGCGAGGAGAAAAGGAACACCCACTACCTCTTGAACATAAATTCCAAAATACCAACATCCCAAAAACATCAAAATTACTAAATTGCCCATGAACTTACCTAGGATCGGCCCACAAAGATGTCTTATCAAGCTCTGGAACAACCAAAGTGAGATTTAAAAGACGTGCAACTGTCACCATGTCACATATCTGAAATAAGAAATTAGATATTATTAGGTAAATAAATGTGTAAATGATGAGTAAGAATTGAATAGACATGAATTTATAAGAACAAACCGCAGCTCTCATTTAATTTAAACCCCTGTTACAAGAAACTTTAAGAAACCCATTACTTATGTAATTCCCTGCATTATAAAAAAAAATGGAATTCTAATGATTATCATTAAATAAAACCCTTGTAATCGTTAATAATTAAAGCAACCTCTAATAGAATAAAGTAAGTAATTAGTGCGACATAATCCATAATCAAAATCAAGAAATATGCATTATAACAATTAAACAATGTTGCGAACAATAACTCTCAAATCCAAATTAATAACTTAATTGATTGAAAATGAGTTGCAGTTTGCAGATGAACATAGATCGAACAGTTTTTTGATTTAAAACAATAACATAAATCGAAAAAAGATTCTAACCATAAGAGGGGTGTAGTAGCCTTACTTGGAGGTGGCAGAGGTGGCATTGCCGGCAGTGGTGTCGGGAGGTTTTCGGACCCATATAAAAGTCTGGCGAGGAATTTGGAATGCCAAAGCTCACCAACGGCGACAAGTTGAACCAAACAAGTCCAAATTACGATTTTACCCTTGGATTCCAATAACAAATTTCACAATAGCCATTACCTTTTCCTTAGTTGCAAGAGCCTCTTCAGCTGCCTTCATCTGTGCTACTGAATCATCATCATTGCCATTCCTAATCACACATATTTACCATCTAATAAGATCCCTTATGCATTGGACTGAGACTCATGTCAACAGGAGAAAACTTGCAATTTTTTATCCCACCTTAAAAGGTAGAACAAAGATTCATCTCTCGTATATGCAAAAGACTTAAATGCCCTCACCATCCAAAATAGCCCTAAAATGCTTTTCTAGTCAGACTGAAAGACCATACAAAGTTTAAGAGTTAAGGAAGATGATCATCTGTTGAATTATTTCCCTGAAATAATGAAAAACAAATACAAGCCAGTAACTTCGTTTATGCCTTATCCATTGAAAACAGAACAATATTGATGGAATTAAAGGAAGCTATGGCCCCACTCCATTCAAACACCACCATTTTTTGCACCAAAATGGTATAATATTTGGTGCAGATAGTGATTCACTTCCATCCCATCACGCTGTTTTGTTTACCTTCTTTGATAGCATAAACATTGGCGGGAGCTGAAAGAAAGGTTACCATGGTGATGATAGTTGGTTGAATTCCTTCGGTTCTCATGTCATGGAATACATGGATTGCTTCCTCGTGCTAACGTAATTTGTAATATTACTTATCATAAATTAAAATATACAAAGTACTAAAATGTAGGAGAGAAATCGACATACGAAGAAATATCTTCTCTCCTTATCATTTCTTCAAACACCTGGCGAGCTTTTTCCAGTGCATAGAACCTGACATACATATCAATCATCACATTACCAATGTATAAATTTAGTTGAAATCCCAACTGCACAAAATGTTCATATGATGAAGCACAAAAAGTGTATCAAATAGATGATCATAGCATAAGCCTTGAGAAGCTATGGATATCTACTGATGGAACTAAGAGAATGAAAGAAGATACCATACCACGGCTGGAATTGTTGGGATCTTCCCAGATAAATGTTGTGGCTCTTTAGCATTCTTTAAGAAAGCTTTAGCAAACAGGGGAACCTATCTACAAACCCAATTTTGTGGGTGAAACGCACACCTTCAACTGGTTGTCCCCGGCAAGTTGTATGTAGGTTTTATAGATGTGGAATCTTAGAATCTGATAAAACGTGCACACTATTTTGAGGATATCACCATAAACCTAAATTCATTGTGATTTGGATTTCTTTCTGAGGTTGCATTGTTAATTACAAAAAGTAACATTTACCAATATGATGAATAGTGCTTTCACTATTCATCTCAAAGCTTGACCACGTTTTTGGTTATTTCTCTAGTAAATGTTTTTTCCCAGATAATCAACAATCATGTATGATGCGAAGAAAATAAAGTAGGATGCTATGATAAGCAGAGAATGGAAAGAACGTTGCTATTTTTTGCGTTTAAGCAAAAGAATAAAATACATAACATTTCCATTATGCATCATTCATCAAGGAAAATTACCTCAAACCAAAAGAAATTAGTTACCGTAACGTTCTTGGAGTTGTACATTGACCAGAAGCTTTTAATCTCAACTGTAATAATAGCAAATAAATTAATAAAAAGTTAATTACATAGAAAACATAACATGTTTTTCAATCTACGTAAAAAGTTTGAAAAACTTTTTGGTTTTTGCTTTGGGTTTGTGATTTTTATCTTAAAGAGTATTTTTATCCAGTTTTCATTGATTTTTTATACAAATGACATTTCAAGCCTATTAACATAAAATGATAAAATACAATATTTTACCCTTTTTTGACCGTATGAGAGGTGTAAATGTGCAAAGGGACAAAGCTTTCTTTATCATGACGCCTTCACACCATCTTAGTAGGTGATATATTTTTCCTTTGCAAAGCCCCTCATTTCTCTTTGATTAATCGTTCGAGTTCTAATATTGCAGGTATAATAATATGTTTTTATTCCTAACATTTGTATATTGAGCTGAATAGATTCAGCAATCGTCTAAATTACTAAAAATCAATAGTTTAATCTAGTTACTAACTTTACTCGTTGTAGTTGTATGGTAAATTAATAAAGGAAAGATTAATTTAGTAGATCAATTTAAACCCTATACATGGGTTGGGATTAGATTTCAATAGAAAATATGTAGATTACAACAATAACACCAAATTGACAAAGAAATTGAAAGAAAATAGTTGACCTAGTTTGGTGGACTGGAAGCATGTGATATCGGTAGGGATGAGCTTGAAAATGTCACTGTCTACAAGTTTTTAGCACAGTTTCTCACCTGAAATGAAAAACATACATATAAATTACCCCAAAGCCAACAAACTCAGGAGAAATCCAAATGTTATTAAAATCCATAACTTCTCCAAATCCACTTTTCTTGAAAAATCTTTGGTACAAATTGTTTGGGTAAACTATGGTGTGTAAACATTGGATATTCTCGAAATACGAATATTCTGTTTCCACAATGTAATTGTATTGTGATGATACCCAATGGCAGAAAAAGAGTCGAAAATTCAAGAATAATTGGATTGAAAAGTACATTAAATATTGAAACTTTGACAGTTAACCCACGGTTGATGTTTTTATTCTTTTAGATTGAAATATGTTCATAAGTTTTTGTGAAATCTGTTCATTTAAGTTTTTGTACATACGATTCATATTGTGTTGTAACTCTCAAATAACCATTGAGTAAAAGCTAACATAACAACTCAATAAGGATTCCAACATTTGAGTATATCACGTGAAGATCATGCTTTTGATTTTAGTCTATACATGTCAATCTATAACTGTAAATAAAAAAATAGAGATCAGATCAATCAATTAAATGATATTGGAAGAATTAGGAAGATAGAGATGAACTGAAGTAGAGTGAAATTGAAAAGGCCTGAGTTGTGGTTAATAACTCACCAAGAAAGCCGAGGCGGTGTTGGCGGCGGAAAAGGCAAAGCAGGTGTACGACGGTATGAGTAATAAATACTCATTTATACTTTTGTGAATTGTGGTAGATAGATAGATTCTAAGTGTCTTGGCTGTGAGAATTGATTCTGCCAATCACCAGATTTTATATTACATTCAAGGTCTATACCATAGAAATTAAGCAATGCGTAATAAATATTCACATTTACGTATTCCAGTTAGACATAACTACTAACAGCTTTTATGCAAAATCTAATGCTATACAATGTCAGCGACACACAATTAAACCAAATAGAAAGGTCAACATTTGGAAATATGAGCCCAGCACTTGAGCAACAAACACATTACCCAGGTGATAAAGCAATCGTAAAAAGATTAAAAATATTGAAATTTCAAGAAGAGAAGAGAAAAACAAACCTGCCAAGAACAGTGGCAAGGGTATTAAGGTAAGTGTCAATCATTTGCTCTCTCGTCGGAGCAGGATCCTTTGGAAACTCCATAACAATCAACCAATGATTATAATCACATCCAGGTAACATAATGGTTTCCCTGGGTTCACTACTACTGCTCCTTCTCGATGAATAATCTCTATGACTGCAGCCCTTGTTTGGTGTGTCCGAACCCGGGACGAATTCGGAATGGTTCGTGTAAAAATGGGTTTAAGTGTTTGAGAATTAACGAAAGGGATGTTAGAAGTGATGCATAAAGACGATTTAGAGATGGGATTTGGGGATTTAGGGGTTAGGGTTTTAGAGAGAACTGAGAAACTGAGACTGATGAGACGGTGGGCAGCATTGCAGAAATACCTTGAAGAAGAACGAATATTTCTTCGGATTCGTCGTCTTCACCTGAATAATGTGCATCAAAATTTAGGAAACCAAAATTATCAAATCAGATGATAAGTACATGATCGAGAAAATAGAATCTAAAGCCATGCGATAGCTGTGTTGAAGCAACCGTTTTTGGTGGTTCGATAGCGGTCGACTGGATGGGTGATGCCGGTGAAGATGAAGATGATGAAATCGAGAAGAAAGAAGATGAAGGCGAAGTGTAAGACCAATTTGGGGATAGCCAAGGCGGAGAAGAACAATGTGTGGAATCATCCTGAACCGAATGAAGGTAAATGAAGCGGTGGAGAATGATCTGGAAACGAAGAAAGTAACATATTTATTATCCGGATCCACAAGGATCCGAGAAGGACTAAACCGGATCCGCGTGACACTAAAAAAAAAACCCAAAAAAAAACGTTACACGAGAACTAAAAAACTACGCAAATTAAACAGATGGTATAATAATGTGTAACCCCGTGAATTTGACATTTCTAATATATCGACAAAATTAGAAATGAGTGATAGTTTTCAGTATCATGGGTGAGTTTGGACATATGCAATAATTGAGGGGGTTCTGTTCAAAATTATTAAAAGAGGACCATTTAGGCAGGCTGGCTGGCTGCTACATTATCTATGTGGAGATCGTGGATTTCACGCGCCTTGGAATCGGCGTAGTGTCCTAATTGGGGGCATGGCAGGGATGCCAGCTAACAGTGTAACGGAACAATTTCTAGGGTAGTCCTCAATTGGGGACATTAAATTTTGTTGCATTATGGGCTTGTGGGAATATTTCATGGAGATTAGTGATTATTTTTTCGGGGTGTTTCATACTTTCATCAACTTTTGAAACTCAAGAAACAGTTTTGCTTTACTTTTTAGGTTTATCATGTTAGTGTTCTGATTGTTAAAATACTTTTATTTTTAATCCCATTCGTATTCAGACTCGTTTGTTTTATCCAGCAAATATCATTTGATAGAAATCTATTTATTTTTTTCATTTTGCATTTACGTTTCTTTAGAGATTCTTGAACCGACCAGCCTTTTTTAAACACTACGAGGATTACTCGACAAATTTCTTGTTAAGAAAAACAGATAGACTATGCTTCTTTCATAATTTTTGGTTACTAGATTCTTTAATCTCTAGACAATCACCAAACCTCTAATTATTTTGTATTTTAATTGCATTTGTTATTCCTGTAAGATTGATTTCAATATCAGCCATATAATTTTTATCTTCAAGGAATCCAATAACGGGTAAGTATTTATTGTAACATCGTATCTACATGTCGTGTTCATCTAAGATCTTATTTTTTCAAAGTGTCTCCATCGCAATCTAATTATTGGATTAGAGTTTAGTTTTGACAAATACATGGACACAATTGTGGACATTCTTCACTACTGATGTATGGTATTATGTTTAGATGAATTTTATTTATGCTAATGTTTGAAAATCCGTATTTGAAAATCACAATCTATATTTAAATCATTATAGATTGGTGTTTAGACGGGGTTAACAAGAATGCAAATAGTAAATGATAGAGCTTTGGCATCAGTGTTTGTTAAGTAAACACACACTCTTGCACGGAGCAATATCACATAGCAAGGCAAAGAGAAGAATTTATCAAAATTTTACACAAAAGAGTTTTGTATGTATATTACTTTGCATAAAAACGAAAAGAAAAATATAAGGAGCCTTATAATTAAGGCATGCGTTCATCTAGGAAGACCACAAATAGGATAACTTCTACCACTAATGATAACTATCGATCAATGTCCTAAATAAAGCTATGAATCTGCAAATGACATAACTAATAAGGTAAACATAAAATGACATAGTCAATTCATGCATAAAACACGTGGATGGAGGTGTTTCGGTGTTTTGCGTCAATACTTCCCTTCAACGCCTACTTCTAGAGTTCTACAATTCCCATAGCATAATAGTCAATAGAACTCCACCAACTTCTTGCTTGTCAATTTTTTTTTTGTGAGAGAATATGCGGCTTGCCTAGTGGTTTTAATATACTTCAAATCAATGTCATCTTTCAACACTTTCTTGCGGATAAAATGGTAGTGTACTTCGATGTGCTTGGTTCAAGCATGGAATGTGGGATTTTCAGCAAGTTGAATAGACGATAAGTTATCACAAAGCAAGGGTATATTATAGTCTCTCTTGATTAATACTTCTTAGTAATCACACCAGCAGCACGCTCTATTGAGTTGTGCTGCTTTATTGAGTTGTCGTAACTGCAACTCTATACTATGGTTTTTGTTGATAAAGGGGTTGTATGTTGATATTTATTGTACTGGGTTACAATGCTAGAGAGATGAAAGCTCATTGGTTACAGCGTGACAGACAGAAGAATCAACTTTTGATTAGTCTCCAAGTGGGAGATTGTTGACTATGTGGAGCATAATCCGAACCGAGCAGTTACTACGACCAAAGAAGATCAGTTGTCCGAAGCAACCAAACCGAGGAGAGGAATGCCAGTACGGATTGGAGATTGTGCTTCATCTAGACCAGTTTCTTTGTTCGAATGTGTGAGCTCTGCTTCGGATGATCTTGCAATGCGAAGCGAGGATTGATCAATTGCAAAGTAGGTATCCTGATTCAGGGATGTTCCCTATTATCTTACTCTACTTTAAGATCGTCCGCAGGAAGGCATCATCCGACCCGAGGGAGCAGCCTTCGCTCCAGATCGGACTTTGCAGTAGATCCTTCGCATGGATCATATGTGCAAATTCGAGATGTCGGTAAAAAGAGAAGCTACTTCAGAAGCGAAGTGTCCCTTGGCTCAAGTTCCAAGGACTGTTGCCGTCAGCAGATTGGTCTGTGACAACACCTAGTGCTATTACATATTTTAGTCGTTGTTGAGCCCTATTCTTAGTGAAATTATATCATATATATCGTGGTATTATCACTTTTCGTGCCAGTACTTGTTTGGAAGAAAATAATGAAAACAGGGACCAAAAGCGTACAAATTGGAGGAAGTTTGGAGAAGAAGGAAAATCAGGAAAATACGTACGTGCGCCGCGGTAATCAATAAGGCGCGACGCGGATCTAAGGCGGTGGAACAAAATTCAAAATCCGAAGAAACGGGGATAAGACCCTACGCGCGCCGTGGAAACCATATATGCGCGGCGCGGTTGCATAAAATTTGCAACTATAAATAAAGGTGTTTTCAGCCGAAAACCCGAGCAAAACCCTGGTGAAAAATCGACCGTAGAGGCTCTTTGACTCCAAGAACTCGTTTCCAGCAATTACCTTTGGATATTTCAGGTTTTTATATTTAATTTCTTTTTAGTTTAATAGTTAGCTTTAGTGGCTAGGGTTTGTGGGAGTGACAACCACTGATCTTGAGCATTTGAGTTACTGTTTTTTAGTTCTTGTTACTGTATCGGATGTTTGGAACCTGTTTTAGGTTAATAATAATCATTTGGTTACAAGTAATATTGGTTTTTCGGTGTTTGATGCTTGATATTGGATTGTGATTGTTTGTTTGATGTTTGGATGTGTTTATGATCTTGTTGGGACTGTTTTCCCTTGCTGATTTCAGTAGCCAATTAGGTTAGCTTTTAGGTTTGAACTCTAGCCAGTGACTGTCATTTAGATTTTCAGTTATTGGTTCAGTTTATGCCTTGTGATTGTTTGGTTTCTTTGGATGCCTTTGTTACTTCTGGATTAGAGATGTACTTCTGATTTCAGAAAGTAACTAGGTTTGGTTTGAAGTTTTGTTTAGTCTATGCTTGTTTTGGAATTATTTCAGTTTAAGTTTTCTGGGACTAGTAGTAAAAAGTTTAGGAACTAAGTCCTCTGACTATAGCGTGACACTATAGTTGTAATCTGTCACCTGACTTGACCACGTAACTCCTGCGGATCGACCCTGACTTCCACTGTGCTAAGTGTGTGTGTGTTAGGTTTTCTTATTTTTGACCGGATGACGACCGCTGCGATGTCAGTCTGCCACAATATGTTCTTAGAGAACTGTTGCTATCAGTAGTTGGTCTGCCAGGATGTTCAATGACTTGTCTCATCAGCTGGCCTAGTACAAAAAGTCGAAGGCTAGATTTACCATAATCATTCTTAGATTTTGTACCCGGCTATATATATCTCCCTAAACCAAGAGTGTGTGTGTCTAATTATTTTTTAGTGCAGAGATATACTTGTAAATTTGTATAGCATTCTTATAATAAAAATCCTCTCTAGTTCCCAGTGGACATAGCTTGATTTCGTGATCGAACGAATCACTTAAATTTCTCTGTGTTGATCTTTCTCATTTGTTCTTCTTGTATTTCTTGATGCGGTGATTTCTTTAGTCAAGTGCTTACTGTCAAGAGTTAGTTTGGCTGCTCTTAATCTAGGAGATTTAAAGTTATCAATCTTGAGTTGTTGAGTCCACATCCCAACAACTTGAAGTTACATCATGAACACAATGATATCAGTTTGTAACCTTGAAACTAAGTAAACACATGCACACTCTTGCATATAGCAAGATCACACAACAAGGCAAAGATAGGCATTTTAAGGCATACATGCATCTTGGAAACTACACTACTATGATAACTTTCTACCACTAATAAAAACTACCAATCAATGACCGGAATCAATCTAAGAAATTTCAACGACCTAACTAATAAGGCGAACACAAATTGACCTAGTCAATCCATGCATAAAACATGTGTGCATGGAGGTGTTGAGGTGTTGTACGTCAACATAGTTTACATGATTACTTGATTAGTTGGTGGATTCAATACATAATGTCACAATCTACTTATTTTTTCAATGCAATCATTTTAAAATGATTTATTGCAAATTCTTAGGCTTATGTAGGAGCATATCTGAGTGTTTAATTATATTTCCTCTTAAGTTTTCTTCCTACTTATCCTACTATCCATGTCAAATGGTGACAAGTGTTTGAAAATATTATTATTTTTTATTAAATATGACATTTGTCATTATTTAACATGGGTAAGAGGATAAATAGGAAGACAAGTTAGGAGAATTTATGATTTCTCTTATAAAAATTATTGAACGTAATGAAACTTTGTTAAAGGAAGATTTCACAAACCCCATAAACTATATTTATGATTATTTCGAAAAGCATTTTACATGAAATGGAGTTTCTCCAAAAATATCGTAGAGTTAACACCATTTTGATTTTCCGTTTTATCTACCAAATATTATTTTAGTATTTGCATATTATATATCTATAATTTGCAAGTTTGATTTATGAGGAGAAAACACTATTCATTTACTTTTACTATTTCCAATACGATATTATTAAATTCAGATCATTGTATAATTATTAAAGCAGTTGATACAAAACAAAAATAAGCTTCTATTTGATAGTAGAAGTTTTGATTCTTCTTATAGCAAACTTTTATATTTATGTTTTTTCCCCTCAACTAATTTCAAATTAACTATTTTCATCCTTACCTATTATAAAGTTATATTATTGGTATTTCGTAAGTTTCAATTTCGGTCTATTATTATATTTTAAAGTTACATTTTTCGTCCATTACAAATTTTTTATAGTTTTCATTTTCATTAATATTAATTTTTATTAATTTTTTCATTAATTGTTATTTATAGAACTTACTAAATATGATATACTTTCAACTTTTATTTCTGTCTGCCTCCTCCATACGTAATTATTAAGAGAGAAACTTTATTTTTATACTTGGTGACTTTGCAAAATGTTACATTGAGACCTCTAATTTTTTTCAGCACCTTGGTTATGTTGTTATTTCTTAAAGATGATAAAAGATTGACAAACGTTTGAATGTAATTAGAGTTGTTCTGTTGCTTGATTTTATATGATCAAAATATGTTGGCTCAAGATCATCACCATAAAACTATATAAATTAGCATCATTGTGGTAGAAAATAACATTGCAGTTTGTAATTATGGGCTATGGTTGAAAGTAACTATGTTAAAAGTTGTCTCAAAATTTGTCGAGCTGCGTTTTTCAACATACCGGGTTTCCGCAGCATCGTGCGGACAACCAAACCCTTGTTGAAAATATTTGTTAAGTAATAAGTTTTCGTTCAAGCTACTATTTAGAACATTTGTTAACCAGTCATTTTCATTCAACAACACTTTCCAATAGAACCTCGAAACCATTAAAACTTTTTTATTGATTCAGTATTAATTTATTTAATTCTATAAAATAGAACCTTAATGAGTGTTGATGTTATCAATTATTAAAAAAAAAATTGTCCGTTTAAATACTAGAACTCCTTAGACAAGTAGCTGGTCAGATGTTGGATACCAAGTTTACAATATACTAATTTTTTAAGAAACAATTTTCTTTGGTTATAATTGATGGTTTTAACTAATGATATTCCTATAATGATATATTCGCATAATTGATTTGAGCAAACCCATGATTACACCAACGACCAATCATAACTCTTTTTGGTAATTCTGCTTTTTTTTTTTTTTTTTTAAACCACAAGAAATTTCAATAAAAAGTGACAAACTAACAAGGAATCAAAAGGTTTCTATTAAGCATTTGTTTGATGACACTTTTATTTGTTTTTTTAATTGGGTTAAGTCTAGAGCTAAGTTATTGTTAGATTGGTATATTTGGTATATGTATCCTATTTTCGCTTTGTACGCTTCGTAATTGAGTCTCAGGCTCAATTGTTTTTGTTTTTTCTAATGAAGCTTTGCTGTTCAAAAAAAAAAAAAACTAGTAGGGACAGCAAAACAAAGTACAAATCCACCAAAAACTGATTATATAACAAAAGATAGAAATAGAACAAGAAGAAAACACATCACAAACATTTAAAGCGCAGCACCAGATGTTCGTGACAAACAGCTTTCTTACATCTGTGATTGAACCATTGAAACGAGTTGGCTATAATAACATCAAGTCCCGGAGTTGAAATTGTCAAATTTTTGAATATAAAGTCATTTCTTGTCTTCTAAATGAACCACAATGAACAGTAAATAATGGTGTGCAGCAGCTTTTTTTTCAACACAATTGTCCCAAATAGCTGGAAAATTGAGAAGATCACCAACTGAAGAAGCTGCAGGAACGAACATCGACACCATCTGAAAATCCAATAGAGAACCTCTCGAGCAAACGTGCATGTAACAAGAAGATGATCCGGAGACTCCACATCAGAATTACACATTCTACACACCACTGGAATATTGGAGAGACCTCGAGAGTGTAACAAATAGGCAGTCGGAATACGCCCGAACTTAGCACACCAAATGAAGCATGGTACTTTTATTGGAACAGAATGGAATGCATTGACCTAAGCCCGATGAGATCAATGAATCAATGTCACATCTTAATGCAACCACCCGAAAAGTGTTATCAAAAGTGATGGAACGGGACCATGAGTCAGAGAGGGGGAGATGGAGAAAGAACTAATAACCTGGAGCAATTGGTTTAGCTGAGATGTTTCAATCGGATCAATTGGGTTGCATGGAATTATGTCATTGCTTCAAAAGATGAGGGTGGTCTCGACATTGGTTCGCTTCGGGCTATGAATCTTAGCCTCCTTACCAAGTGAATCTGCAGACTAAAAACATGCAATCAGTCGATGTGGGGTAATTTGATCCGGAGCATTCACAACATGCACATGAAACCTTTATCCTTGTTGTCAAAGAAAACGATGAATGGCGTATGGCATAGCATTGCTGGTATCTCAAAATGATAATTCTGTTATAACCATGAATAACATCATAAGTTTTTGCTCTATTGTTAAAGAAACTTCAATTCAACCAATTAACTTTATGAAAATTTTGACAAAACATATATATATATATATATATATATATATATATATATATATATATATATATATATATATATATATATATATATATATATATATATATATATATATATATATATATATATATATATATATATATATAGAGAGAGAGAGAGAGAGAGAGAGAGAAAGAAAGAAAGAAAGAAAATAAGGTTTATTTAAGACCAAGGGTTTTTTGAGACATGAAGACACAATCTTGATCACTCATTTTGAAAATCAATAAATAAAATAGTAAAAACATATGAAAACTGAAATATATATTTTCAATAATTTTCGTCACTTTTTTATCTAAAAATAAAAAAACCAGTTTTGAAATTGAAATTAGATTTAAATTCAGAATTTAATCCCATGAAAATCTCACATTCCATAATTGAAAAACATAAAAAGTCTGTCTTACCCTTTATAATGATATAATTAGAAAGTTAATATTTTAATTAAAAAATCAATATTCTGTTATTAATCACAAGCATTGATAATTATAATTCTACACACTAAATTTGTCCTTATGACCACATAATAATTGTGGTTCTTAATGTAACCTAGCTATATCTATACTATACTATAAACCATATATAAATTACAACCCCTTTATGCATAATTGTCTTAATTTTTAAGATAGTACCACCACCTAATGCATATTTAGATTAAACCCGCGCTCAGGAAAACAGCATGGATTATGGATTCAACATGAATGACGGAGACCTGAAACTTTTCAAACCCCCGCCTATGAGATTTAAAAATTGAAAGGCAACCGTTTACCCGTGATTTGAGGATGAAGGCTGTCATCTTTATTCACGAATACGCAAGAAGATGCATCTCTCTCTAACTATAAACCTAAAATTCTCTCTCATCATCATCCCCGAGAAGATGCATATCAGCGGTGGTGGAGGTTTTTGCTGCAGCCAGATCTCTTCTTGCCATCGAGTGTTTATGTTCACAGGGAGTTCTCTTCAGCGATCCTCAAGGTAAATCTCTAACAATGACAGTCTCAAACTATCTGATTTCTTTTTATGTTCACAATATCGATTTAGTATTTTTGATCTAACAATAGCCACCATTTTTAAACCACACACCACCGCACCCAAAGGTACAGTCTCCTTCTCCATGAGCCCTTTGTTACATAATCACGAAGTAGAGTCACCATATCGGGAACCCTAATGCCACCGCCGAACATCTACCACGTCAGATCTGCTTAGCTTGTAACATTCTACATATGGTAATATCCAAAGATTTGTGGGTTTCCATTTATTTTAATTTATGTTTTTTTGTTTTTACATATATTTACTTTAGCAGATCTGAAGCAGCGGGGTGATTGGAGAGAAGTGGTGGCGCTGGAGTGTCTGGTGGTTCAATGGTGGTCCGGTAGTCAGGTGTTGGTTTCAAAGCAATGACCGGTGGCTATTTGGTGGTGTAGACCTAAGGCACCACATCTTCTCCCTCTTCTCTATTTGCAATTACAGGTAAACATTCCATTCCTCCCTTGTTCTACCATCTCCATCATCTCCTCTCTCTCTCTTTCTCCTTTCCAGTTTGTGATGTCCTTTTTCTTTTCCTCTCTTAATAGAAGTCGAGAGTGGATCTGAAAAGGTCGTTTATGTTTTTCATTGGTTAAGCATATGTTGATAGCAGATCTGAAACGTTTGTCTTCTTCATTTTCTCAAAGGTGAAGGTCTGTTTGTTTTTGAGTTATCTCAGGTTAGTAATATCCAAAGATTTGTGGGTTTCCATTTATTTTAACTTATGTTTTTTGTTTTTACAGATAGTTACTTAAGCTCCCTTCAATAGAAGGTGCATCAGGCGACTGTTCTTTAACTCCACCAAAATGTGTTAAATTGCTTCTTTGTGTCTTCTAATGTCATTCTAAACAAACTTATTGTTTCCAGGAATTGTTAATCAAACTTGATTTTCTTTTTCTTTTGTATATTGTTGAAGTTTTTAACTCACTGCAAAGTGTTATGTGTTTACTCAGGTTCTGGGGAACTCTGTCAATATGGATGTGGTTGACTAATACATGCAACTATCAGATATTATTTTATTGTTCAAGATGGATGAAAATAAAAGTACAATCAAAAGCTAGAATTTGACCTTTATTTCTTCAGGTATACAATTTTTTTAATTTCTGTTAGATTTTATTTTATTGTTGCATCTTACTTTTATTTAATTGTTTTTATAGCAGTTTACTTTCATATGAAGCACCATTGGTGTTTGTTACTGGTAAAGGACATGGTGGGCAGCGGTGATGGGCTGGTGGAAGGTGTTAGTAGCAGTTCAATAATGCTGCAAACACAAGCCTAATGTATTTTTGTAATTGTGACCAAAACTGCAAAAAAGTTAAACTTACTGGCCAAAATTTAATTTCCTCTAAAAAAATCTTTGAAAAAGTGGTGTATTAAAGCATCCTGCTTTCATTTAATTATTTAATATAGCAACCTACTTTCATTTAGTTTTTTATAGCAACTTACTTTTAGTTAAATCTTTATTATAGCATCTAACTTTAATTTAATGGGCCTGTGGAACTCCAAAGATTAGTTGTATTGTTCTAGAGTAAAATGTTATTATTATAACATCTGTTATATTCTTTATTTTGTAAATGGATTCTACTGCAACAAAAACACTCAAGGCTTGGTGTACGAGTAAATTTTAAAGGAAGTATCGACATATATAAAGTAAGTTGTAAATTTTTTGCAATATGCTGCAGCTCCAGGTTATAGCCTTATGCAGAATTGAAAAAAAATTTGGCATTAACTCAATTTATAAGTGAAAACAGTGGGACTTTTGCTTAATTTTGAAGCAGAAACGAAAAAAGGCATTTATTAAATTTTGAAGTAACTTGCTTCATACATTTATATCAATCATTCTTTCCATTTGTTTATTGATTAAGTATTTGTTTCAATTCCTTTCTCTATAGCACTTGGTTGACTTTGTTTCTTTCCAGCAATTTTAGTAATTATAAATTAAAATTGTACTACTAGCTCCTCAATTTGTTGTGAAAGTTAAAATAATGATAATTAAACAATTAGTTGAATTTGTTTCTTTCCAGCAAGTTTAGTAAATTTTAAATTATGGTTAGTTTGATTGAAATGAGAAAATATCTATTTTTATTTCGAAAAGATAATTTTATCTAAATTTCAACGTATAACACCGATGTATTTTTATTTTTAACCTAAAATATTAATTTATTAATTTGTAACACTAAACAATAATATAATTCTATTTTAGCCCCAAAACAACAAAATAAAATTGTTTTAACAAAAAAACAACACACAATACGCTATTGATATATTCTTTAGTCGTTATGGCACGACTACGCCTCAATGGCACACCTTGATCTGCGTTGTTGTTGTGCGCCATGCCTAACATTACCGCCATGAAGGTTTCAGGATGATGCAGTCACATCTCACTGAAATGGTGCGCCTTTTAGAATTATAGTCAACATTCAACAATTTTCGATAAAATCAATATGCTCTGATTGTTTGTATTTTTGTATGGATATGAAACACTCACTATGTAATAATCCACTTATTTATAACATATTTCTAGGAGCCATACCAAAATCTCAAGAACCAATGTAGGTTGTTCCAGTACGAACACTTTAACTCAAAATAGCAACGTACTTTATTTAAAACTAAAACAACAACGTATATTATCGATATACTTTAATAACGTATGATTTTTGGAGGTAAAGACATAAAAGCGAGCCTGAAAGAGGATGAATGAAATTTGCTAATATTCATGTTTTCAAGTAAGAAGTAGTAAGAAAAAAGTGATTTTAGAAAAGATTTGATTTGTATATTTTTGCTTAGTAGTTTGTATTGGACAAGTTGACAAGACCATTGTAAATTGTAATAAAATTCTTAATGTAAATTGCTAAAAATAGCAATCTACTTTATTATATTTATCAACTTTTGCAATTTTTTTATCTTTTAAAATTTTTATCAGTTTTTGAATAATTTAAAATTTTCTAAATTTGAAAATTTGAAAATTTATCAATATTTGAAAATTTTTCAAATTTTAAATTATTCAAACACTTGAAAATTTTAAAAATTTCGGAAATTCGAAAAGTTTGAAAAATCTGAAAATTTGTATGATTTTGAAAAGTTTCAATAATTTAAAATTTTCAAAATTTGAATGTTTTCAAATTTTCGAAATTTGAATGTTTTCAAATTTTCGAAATTTGAAAATTTTAAACTTTTCAAACTTTTGAAAATTTGAAAATTTTGAGAAAGTTGAATAATTTGAAAAGTTCGACAATTTTAAAATTGAATATTATTAAAAGTTTGAATAATTTAAATTTTGAAAATTTTGAAAAATTTTAATCTATTTAAACTTTTGAAAATTTGAATAATTTGAATAATTTTAAAATTTTAAAAATTGAATAATCTTAAACCTTTGAAAATTTTGAATAATTTGAATTTTTTTGAAAATTTTTCATAATACTATATAATTATAATTTTAAATACTATATTTATTATATAAATAATAGTAAATAAATTGTTTCAAAACTCAGAAGAGCTTATGCTTACCACTGCCAAAGTAAAGTACAATGTCATAATCATTTAAGTAAATAAATTGCATTGTACTTTACTTAAATGATTATGGAATTATACTTTACTTTGGCCCAAACTAAGCATTTACTTAGTTTTTTTTTCCGGATTATAGCTTTGTACTTTTTGTTTTGACAAAATTTGTTAGATTTAAGAATTTTTACAATTTTGGTCTGAAAAATTGTTTTGCCCTTTGCCCCTTTGTTTACTTTGTCTTTTGTTCAGATTATAGCATTCTACTTCTATTTATCATTTCATTGCAAAATATCTCCATAGTTCCAAACCGATTTCTAAAAGTTTTTTCCATTTTTGGTCCCACACTCTCGGGTATTTACTGTCCCTTATATCGTTGGAAAGGTAATCAATCTGCAAGAATGCACCTTAGTTTAAATTTATTTGTTGTAAGTAAATTATATTTTATTTATTATATTAAATATTTAAAAAAATTCAACAAGCATGTAAACTAACTCAGCACATTCTCTCTTTTAGTAAACTTGCTGGAATCAAAATATAGTCAGACCCGAGACCTAAGAACACGATTCTATATAGTTTTTCTGGGAATTATGTCATTCTCCAGACTTTGGATTCTAATTTTGGTACTGTTGTCAATAACACTGTACTTTGAAATACAATGCTATAGTGCAAGAAATATTGATTGTATGTATGGTTATGCAAGTGAGAGAGAGAGAGAGAGAGAGAGAGGATATACTGCGAAATTAATAGCTTGGGTGATGCATAGTTCAAAGAACTTTCATACTCCATACCCCCCCAGCAAATCTGAAACCTAAAACCTATCTCGAAGTTGCCGAAACGAAACAATATGCTACCGCCGCATTGCGCGGGTACGCAGCTAGTATACATATATATATATATATATATATATATATATATATATATATATATATATATATATATATATATATATATATCTATACTATACTATAAACCATATATAAATTACAACCCCCTTATGCACAATTGTCTTAATTTTTAAGACTGTACAAGTTGTAATACACAATACACAACTTATGATACCTATGTTACAATTTTGTTATGCACTATAAAAACTGAAAGGAAGGAAGCGGATATTTTTTATTGCCGGCGGGAATTCAAAATTTGAAAGTGAACCCAGGGCAAAGATGCGTGCCTTTTCTTGCAGCAAAGCATGAGCTGCTTTTTGCTTTCCCGAATCCCAATATATGCTTTGATCGTGTGTCTTTTCTTGGAGCAAAGCATGGGCTGCTCCTCCAAGAACCCTTTCCTCAATATAATAGATAGATATAAACCCTAACCTGAGCAACCATCGACTCTCCACATGGCTGCTGCCACTGCTTCTCTCATCACACCCCCCCGTTATTTTGTGCCTCCCCAGCCGATCCAGCCTCCACCAGGACGATCCACCACATGCTTACCGTTGTCGGACCACTCCCAATCGGTGCCCAATCGATGAACCGGTAACCGATCCAGCCTCACCATCTTCTGTTTCTTGTTTTGACTGCTCCATCTTTATCTTCTCCTCACGTTTGTATCGCGTTCAACAGCCAACCCTTATTTAACAATCTTGATGTTTGATTTATGTGTTCAGCTACCGGAAGAATGGCGATGGATCTGGATCATAGGTTTTTCAAAGGCTAGAAGAACGATAATGGATCTTGGATCTATTCGATCCCACCTCCTCTGCATCTTCCACTTCGACTTCTCCGCCATCACTACTGAGCGTTTGAGATCTGA
This sequence comes from Cichorium intybus, assembly GCA_023525715.1. Classification (NCBI taxonomy): domain Eukaryota; kingdom Viridiplantae; phylum Streptophyta; class Magnoliopsida; order Asterales; family Asteraceae; genus Cichorium; species Cichorium intybus. Next base: position 19,291,089 of record CM042012.1, read on the forward strand.
ATTACTCAACTATGCTTTGTTAAATTGCCTTGCAGTTCTCCTTTCTCTCATCCCGATAGTAAATTCTCCTTTCCAGACCACCATTAATGTCGACAGACACTTTCATAACTGCATCCTCACACAACCGCTGTACCTCCATCAAATCTGATCTGAAGAATTGGATCCAGTCATTGGGTAACGTTTTAAAAATTAATTTATCTATATCTTTAGTTTTTTATATTCCCTTTGCTGACCATCACCACCACTGTAGGGAAACCCTATGTTGGTCACCGTCATTTTTCCATTTCTCTACTTTATCTATGGATCATATCGTATCCCACCATCAATCCGTAAATATTCAAGCACCAGTGTCTCTCTCCCTTCCAATCTGTTTCCAGTAAAACTCAAATATTTCTATACAACCGATCAAAGACTACCATGACCAAGAAACACAGCTTTGGGGTTCTGTGGTGTTTGGAAGAGTTGAACAGATGGATTTTCTTTAACAAGGTGTTTAAAGGAAAGTTATAGCAGGTAAATAAAAACAACAGGCTATGACTTTAATTTTTACATGTATGGGTTCTAATTGCAAGATCTAATGGAATATTATTACATTTTAATGTATATATTGAATTAGGGATCTGTTTTGTCGATCTTGAATTTTTAAATTTGAATCAAAGATGCAACCATTGCAGCACTCACGATCAACAAAGCCAAGGTATCTTCTTTTCGTCATATTCATTTCCATAATTTTTTGTATTTTTTTTCTTGAATCGTTTAAGTTGGATTTTTGTAAACCTTCAATCAAATCTGGCTTAGATCTGTTAATTAGAGACTGTACGCAGATATTTAGATTTTACAAAAGTCAAAGAGATATTCATCTTCATTCTCTAGCGTTTTCATTTTGAATTTGAAATAGTTTTGGTTAGTTTTTTGGTGATTTCAGGATGCAAGATGTTTTCACCTGGCCCCTTTTCCTTATCATTCTATTTTATTTTGACTTGACAAAGAATTTGTCAAAAAATCCCTAATTTACCTTCTAATATGTTTAAGTTTAAGATGCGTTATATGTGGATGGACGAATTAAAATTCTGGAATTATAAAGGATGGAACACTATCCTTGCTTTACTTGGTTTATTTATGAAACTTTCACTGGTTGTGCTTCTTCATCATGTCCTCATCACTCATGTTATCTAGGTAAAGCTTCATTGACCTAATTTGGTTTATTATTGTCTTCTTTTTTATTTTTAGTAGTTTGACAGACACACAAATGTTACAACATTTGATTGTTTAAATGCCATCCTTTGGATATTGTTAAAGATCTTATTTTTCTGTAAAGAAAGGATACATTATTGCTTATTATTGTAACTTTTTTGACTCAGTTTAATTATCCGTAAAGGAAGGAAGTAATATTGCATTTTACCAAGAAGTGTTGAAATAATGATAAATGTTTGTAAATGGGATTATGAGGTCTTACAAGCTAAATGACTCAGTTCTTTTTTGATCTGATTTTTTGTTGTGTCAGGCTGTAACAACTGAGGATCAGGTTTGACTTTCAAAGCCTCACATCAGGTTCGTCTTTGCCTAACAAAATGCCTATCATGCCTGAAATATTTTTAGAAGAAAGAGAATTTACTAATTATAAATTTTACATGCATTCAAGTAACAGTATGCTGGTGGTGGATGCGCCGGCTACCGGGGGAGAAGGTCTCATTCACAAGAACATTTAGCCGGAGAGACATAATCTTCTTGCCAATGGCCTCGCAGTTACACCACCCATGGGGTTTGTCTCATCTCCCTCTTCAAAGCCATGAATTTAGATCTAAATTGTTCATCGTAATGGGTTTGTTTCAGGTGGAATAGTTGGAATCACTTTGGGTGTAACATCAATGAATCGATGATTAAAGAAACCGGTATGCCATTTCAGAACTGTTACCATCCTAATTTGGCATAAAACTAAAACAGATCATTCTAAATATATTTCTACTTTTAACCATTGGTTACTATGTTCAACAGCTGATGGTATTGTTTCTACTGGTCTTGCTAAATTGGGATACAAGTAAGTAAATATAGGTATGTGGCTACATTACCATTCACCATTCACCATTTTGCTTTTATAAATATATTTGTATTTTCGTTTTGGAATTATACAGGAGAAAATATTTGAGAAATCAGGGGAAACCATAGAGAAATTAGGAGTAATCTCTAAACACAGTTTAGAATTCCATATAGCAATAAAGGAAGGTAACGTATAAGCTGCTAAACTCATTCTCCACAAAGACAAAAAGATGGTAACATTTATCAACTCATGTGGTCAAAATTTGTGTTTATTTGCTGATGTTAGCACTGCTTCTAAGTTGTTGGCCATTGTTGATAAATACTTCTAATTCATTTTTATTAGCTAAAACAGGGCAGTTTTTTTGGTTTGGAATTTTAGATTGGCCATTGTTGATAAATACTTCTAATTCATTTTTATTTATTCCATAGTTGATTTCATTTTGTTTTAGTTTGTTAAAAGTTGGGTCGAGATTGTGTGGATCTAAATTATAGTTTGGTCTATTAAGGTCATTTTGTTTAACTGTTAATTTCATTTAGTTTGGTAAATTTGAGAAAAGTTGTATGACTGTTTATCCACCTTCATATTTGTTTGGCTTTCAATCTTTAAGGACACTTTGTTTCAAAAGTTCTGACTATGATATGTGGTAATTGTTGTTTTTTGCTTCAAAAAGAGCACACATACGGTTTCAAATGATAATATGCACATTGAATGAAATATGGTGACTCTTTTAGTATTTAGCGATATGCTCTTTATGTATTATCTTTATCTCTCAACATCAGATTATTTGATTTTGTTAGTTATATCCTTCATTTTTCGTTTTTGACATTCTTAATTGGATAATAATTTTGACAACATTAAAAAAGCATAACAATGAGCACTAAATTTTAGAATTATGATACAAAATGCTTCTATCTTTGAGAGTTATCCCACGTAATATGGACATTAATGCCTTTCTTATATGAGGGTGAAAATGCATGCGATTATTAAACAAAACAAGTTAATTAGTAAAAGTTAGTTAAGTTTTCAAGGTTTAAGTATAACTAATTAAGAAAAACTAAACATTATCAAAATTTTTAGTTATATAATACATAAAGATAAAATCACATGTAGTGAAATCTTTGTTGGTTAGAATATTGACTAAAAGCTTAATTTTCATAATGACACAAGGATTTTTCCGAGGTTTGGTTTTTGTAAATACCATCTCATCAAACTTCATATTTGGGATTCTCTTTTATTTTGAAACATATGAAGGAAACTTATATGTCAAGAATATAATATAAACTATAAATTCAAACATTAAAGGTCACATTAGGAGCTTATTTCAAAATACAATGGCCACAATAGATGTGTATATCAAATAAATTTGGGTGTTCGTTTAGTTATTATCTTTTCAAAAACCATTCGGTCAAAAAACGAACCAAAGTTAAGTATATTGCACTAGACATTAAACCATCACCTTAAACTCTATATTCAAAACCAAAACTCAAAGCCTAGAAGCCATAACCCCAGCCCAAATAGCAATCTACTTCAATTTTTAAACCAAAATAGAAATGTCCCAAGTAGTTAAACTATTCCTCGGGGAAAACAAGTTGATTTATGCTGAAAGGAAATTAATCGCCGCTCGAAAACTAATTGTCGAAACGAACTATCGTCACCCGCCGCATCTCGCGGGTACGCCGAAATCATTATTAATATATGTATTTTTCCTTCCACATCATTTATTTAAAGCTCTAATGACTTTTCAAACTCTTTTTAACTTTCATACAACACCTCATGCTCTCATACAAAGAAAGAATTTTCATACTTCCTTAAACCCCCCCCACCCCCCATGCAGGCAAATCTGAAATCCAAAACCTAACTCGTAGTCGCCGAAACGAAACAATATGCTACCGCTGCATTGCGCGGGTACGCAGCTAGTATATATATATATATATATATATATATATATATATATATATATATATATATATATATATATATATATATATATATATATATATATATATATATATATATATATATATATAAAGTGAGAGAGAGAGAGAGAGAGGATATAAGAAGACCCATAATTATTGTGTGGACGTAAGGACCAATTGTAGCGTGGAATCAGACAAGGGTAGTTTAGTAATATTGCTTGTAGATTAAAAAACATCCATATTTAAAATGCACCATCATCACGATCACCATCTCTATACACCAACAATTTTTCGGATATCAACAAATCAATAGGGAAAAATGTCACATCTTCATCGTTTATAACATGATTCTTGCTGATCAATTTCTAGAAACGTATCATTCTGTTCTGATTACATTATAGGGTCAAATATCATCTCATTCAGGCTAAACCACAACACCACTGTCGATCGACCATCAACCGCTGGCAACTTTATTCGTTGATCTCTTCTACGGGTGGAAACATACACATGCGAAACGATTTATGAAGAGATTGGTCGCAATTATTGTAGGTTCTGGGTAATTATTTGTGCATTCAAAACATTCAAGAAATAGAGAAGAATACATAAATTTGATTTCAACGCAGTCATTCTGACAGATGATCGTTCTAATTGAACGTCATTCAGCCAGAATGGATATTTTGAGGTTTTGAATTTATTATCTGTCATTATAATACATAGGGATACAAAGGATTTGATCAGAATACCTGTTAAAAGAAAATGTTTTTCCAGATGTCATTCTGCCGGAATAGATATTTCAGAATGTTGTTTTTTCATAGTTTTATACTCTTCGATATATTTTAGTTGAAAGAATGTTATTAATTTTGATGTATTTTAATTCAATTAATATTACCATAATAATGTTATTAATTTTTTCAGATGTCATTCTACCGATAATAATGTTTTTTTTTTTGGTTATCATTATGCCAGAATGGATATTTTAAAAAGAAATGTATTCTGTCAGAATGATCGTGTATTCTGTTAAAAAATCCGAAATTTGGAAGATGAAAAATAATAATTTTGTTAACAAAATTATTATTAAATTGATTTGATCAACTTTCCTAAAAATTAGTTAGTTTCCTTTTTTTTCTGTGATTAAAATGTCTATTTTACTCTTTCGTAAACGTTTTTATAAATCACTTAATAATATAATTGATAATTACAATTATGTCATTCTAATCTAGACCATTGATATTTTGACTCGTACGCACCAGATTTTGTCTTACGACCACACCATAATTGTGGTCCTTTATATATATATATATATATATATATATATATATATATATATATATATATATATATATATATATATATATATATATATATATATATATATATATATATATATATATATATATATATATATATATATATATATATATATATATATATATATATATATATATATATACACACACACACTAGTTGTAAGACCCGTGCATTACACGGGATGATACAAGAATATTATTAATTAAGAATATGTAAACATTAATAATTTTACATAAGAAATTTTTTTGTGTATCGTGATATCTTGCTTTTGATTTTTACTATTGCGACTTTGTATTTTGATAAATATAATTGATTATAAGAATGTCACTGGTACTAAAATCAAATTCACTATTATGATTGGAATCGTTCTTCAAAATATTATGACGTCAATTGTCTCTCAAATCATTCTATACATTAAAAAAATAGTATGATATTAAAAAACAATTAAATTTGAAATTGAATTATAACAATTAATTTTGAAATTGAATGATAATTAAACCGATCATTAAGGAGTTACAAACGTTTCAAATCAATTAGTTTTTTAAGAAATTTAAAATTATGAGAAAATGACATGTGGCAAATTCAATGAGAAGATGACATGTGGCTTTGAGTTACTTATTTACCAGGATAGGATAGGATATATATATATATATATATATATATATATATATATATATATATATATATATATATATATATATATATATATATATATATATATATATATATATATATATATATATACTAGGTTAAAACCCGTGTAACACACGGATGAGGATTAAATAAAGTATTATAATGAGAAAATTTTCGATTTTATATAGTTGGCAAGAAAATATTTTATTGAATTGTTTAATTTATTTTCATTCTAAGGCACATGTATATCTTCATATTATCAGTCATTAGTTTTTTTACGTCATATATATATATATATATATATATATATATATATATATATATATATATATATATATATATATATATATATATATATATATATATATATATATATATATATATATATATATATATATATATATATATATATATATATATATATATAGGGTTAAGTTATATTGCGGACAACAGTTATTGTGAGACCGTGCGGACACTACAATTTTGTGAGAAATAACAAATAAAATATATTTTTTATGGTAATGTAAATACGAAACAAACATATTCTCATAGAATTATTGTCATTAAATCATTTATACAGGTTATATGAAGTTTTTATGATTATCATTCTGTCAGAATGAGAATGAGTGAATCAGAATGTGTTAAACACTAGAACGAATGATAATGATTGAAAATACGTTATAATAGAAATAATTCTATGAGAATATGTTTGTTTAGTATTAATATTACCAATAAAAACATATTCTAATCGTCATTTCTCACAGAATAGCACTATCCGCACGGTCTCACAATAACTGTTGTCCGTAATATAACCTAGTTCTATATATATATATATATATATATATATATATATATATATATATATATATATATATATATATATATATATATATATATATATATATATATATATATATATATATATATATATATATATATATATATATATATATATATATATATATAACTGTTGTCCGTAATATAACCTAGTTCTATATATATATATATATATATATATATATATATATATATATATATATATATATATATATATATATATATATATATATATATATATATATATATATATATATATATATATATATATATATATATATATATATATATATATATATATATATATATATATGACGTAATATAACCTAGTTCTATATATATATATATATATATATATATATATATATATATATATATATATATATATATATATATATATATATATATATATATATATATATATATATATATATATGACGTAAAAACTAATGACTGATAATATGAAGATGTACATGTGCCTTAGAATGGAAATAAATTATATAATTTAGAGAAGTTGTATGTTCACAAACTGATAAAGATATATATAGAGTATATTACAAAAGTTTTTAATAAATAGTCGTACCGTTGGATATATCAGCTAACGGACTTCTAAGATTTGAATTGATAAGAGTAGATTGCAAGCTTTTATGCTGATATACACATGATCGAATTGAGTTGAGGGTTTGATTTTCAAATTGAATTCGTTGAGAGTTATTTGAGGATGGCAAATTCTGAGGTAGCATGCAAACTCCTGATACATAACATTAAAAGTAGTTAAATTTTTTAGAAAATCAATAAACATATTTAAGTAATATTAATGTTAAATAAATATAGTAACAACAAAGAAAACACTAATAATTACCGTTGTCGCTCATGTTTATTGTATATTCGCTTGATGAAGCTTGAACGGTTGATGTGGTTGGCATATTCGAAAATTTTTTATTCTCCAAATATGATTTCCGGAATTGTCTTCTGTGTTTAGCGTCAATAATATTGATTGACCTTTGTGTATCTACAAACCAATATTAGTTACTAAAAACATAACATTTGATTGCAATTATTATAAGAAATAAAACAAATGAAATACAATTAGAATATTACCTTTACCAACCAAGTCAAAAACGTGTGTAGTAGATGAATTTTCACATGTTTGTTTATTAAAATTGTGATTTATTTTTCTATTATCGAGATATAATTTTCTATATTTTCTTCTATCTTTAGCGTGATTATTTTCCATAATGTGTTTTCAAATCTGTAAAAAAAAAAAGATGTTGATTATAATTCAACGGAATATACAAATAATCATAATAGTTAGGAAAGTTTAATAATATAATATTAAACAGGGATGAACACAAATGAAAAAGAAAGTTTATTTTTATTTGATAGATAAGTTAACACAGACAATAAAGAACATAAAATTAAAATTGGATGATCAAGAATTTTTAATATTTTTAAAAAATAATGTTAAATAGTTTATTATACTTAAACAATTAACTAATAATAATAAGTCATGATACGCTTACCAGGCAGACAATTACATTATATTATTTTGCCATAACATCATTTAATTTTATGAAATTTGTATTGAGTTTTTTTTTTATTTTAACACAATTTCTTACAAAATTGATTTTTGTTTGATGTAAAAAATAATTGTAAAAATTAGTTTTTTTCATTTTTTACATAGTAGATAGTACGCTAACATAAACTTTGAAATACTTCTTTATTTTATAAAGTACATAATATAATTTACTATAATTTGTAAATTAACATCAGGATATATAATATTATATTTTATTTAGTTTTGTTTTATTTAGTTAGTCTTATTCAATTCTACAGACAACAAACATCTATTCGTTATACAAAATTGCATTTCTGAATAAAATTTCAAATATTTCCAGAAAGATATAAATTATAAATGTTGTTTAAATAATTTTTATAAATAATGTTAAATACTTTATAATAAGTCATGATACGCTTAGCAGGTAGACAATTACATTATATTATTTTGCGATAATATTTTTTAGATTTTATGAAATTTGACATGAGTTTGTGTTTTTAAATTTAAAATAATTTGTTACAACATTGTTTTTTATGTAAAAAATAATTGAATACAATTTTATTTTTTATACTTTAAATTTCTTTATATTATAAAGTGCATTATATAAATTACTATAAATTGTAAATTAACATATCGACATATAATATTTAAATTAATCTAGTTTTATTTGATTGGATTCGTCCTATTAAATTATACGTTGAATAAAAAACTATTCAACATACAATATTACATAAATTATAACATTTCGAAGATATTATAAAGTTTTGATTTATGAATGTTATTTAATAATTAACATAATTCGTATAATAATTTTTTTTGTAATAATTACAAAGTATGACAATTATAAAATTGTAAATTAGATAATTATTTTGTAATTATACAACGAAATTTAAGTATAGATATTAAAGTTTTAATTCAAAAAGACAATAAATTTTGAATATTAAATAAAAACCTAAATAAAAACATTTAAAACAATTGAATATAAATAAAAAGAATTAAATATAAAAAGAGTAACATAAATCTTAAAACTCCTGATTAGCGAATTATAGGGTTCCTTTTCAATATTCGCGAACACGATACCACTTCGTCTCCCACACCCCGTTGACGATCCAGAATCTGCTGCACAATTTTTTCGATTGTACGAATAAGGAAGAAAGCGGATGTTGTTTATCGGTTATGAATGGTGAACGTCGATCCGTTAAGGATAAGGAAGAGAAAGCATCGTCTCCCACACCCCGTCAAAGAGGTCGAATCAGAGATGTGGACTTACCGATTAGAGAGATGGACAACACGGACGAAACGTTGGTCGGAGATGAGGTTCACTGGAAGTTGGAATGGAGAATCGAGTCAATCTGATTTCAAGAAATTGCGTTGGATCGGTTGATTGGAAATTGCATAGGATCTGAAACGGAAGTTTTGTGGAGAGTTCTTTGGGATCTTTTGAAGAACATAATTAAATGTAAATACTCGGTGTCTTATTAGCCTGGCTTATGGTATGTGCATAAGTTAGGGAATTGGGTTGGATCAGGAACGGAAGTTTTGTTGCTCTATGCAAATACTCGGTGTCTTATTAGCTTGGCTTAAGGTATGTGCATAACTTACAGACTTAAATGTATAATTCGAGTTTGGTTTTAGAGTTTTAATTACTAAAGAAATTCACTAAAATTCAACATAATTCCATGTAGTGGAAATAGCAATGTATCATCTCCTTCAGCAAGTCTGATGCATATCCTTCAGCCTTATGCTAACATGCGACACTCCTACATCTTCAAAATTAAATCTAGATATCTATATATTAGAAAGGCATAACTCGATACATTGAAAATTATCAAAAACAACAATCTCTTTATGCCATTTGTTTCATGTGTTTATAGTTTTATACTTATATAAGTTATTTTAGTTTTGATTAGATTTAGTTAGATTATCAAAGGCAATCAATCAAATTAGTGTAGATATTTTTAGTAGAGACGTGCGTTTTGATTGGAAAACCGAACCAACAACGAAACCAAACCGGATGAAGGTCCCATTATGTTTTCTTCAGAAATGTTTCGAAAACAATTTTTGATCAAAGAATCAAACTTTCTTGACATAAAGATTGTAATTGTAATTGTTATTTTTATTAATACAGTTCATCTCTTAAAGACCTGAGGTTTTAAATAAGAAAATAACCTATTTTTGTCATTTGAGATATGCTGGAACGTATCAAAGCTATTCATTGGGGGTAATATTGTCAGAAGAACATGTATGTGGTTTAATAACTTGTAAATTTTCTCAAAAGCAGTTACATCCTATAACTGGTTAGTCTTTTGGTTATTACTTTTGGAGTATCACGTGCTGCATGTTAATCATATATTTTTACTTAAGAATGGTCACTCTAAAAGTGGTCACATTAGCAATTTGTAAAGAAAAAATGAGCATGAAAATATGGGCCTATGGGGATGTTTCAATTAAAAGTTTTCAGCAAAGGCAGATTCATTTATCACGACATACCCTTGTATTGATTATTGTCAATTTCATCAAAAATTTTTTAGGAAAGTAAAATTTCTTTATATTTCGTCACTATTAACTTTAATTTAATTTTGAAAACTTTTCATTTATTGCAGTTGCACACTGCAAACTGTGATTCGTGAAACTGCAGAGACATTAAATCATGGGCAGTCAGCCCTGGTGGAGCTGGATGGATTTTTGGATCTAGAGTTACATATGAGGTAAAAATTACGTTTTTACCCTTTTCCAAGCTACTTGTTAATGCAAATTTACATTAAGAAGCTCTTGTATGTTCATCTTCATGTGGTGGCTTCAATCTTCATAACTGTTAATACACTTACATTTATCACACACACACACACATTGCAATTCGGGTTTATAATACACAAACACACACTCACAGGTCCACGGACGAAAATTGAAAAAGAAATGGAAGTACACAACCAGCACACACACACACACACACACAGTGCCCCACACACAGGCGAAAACACAGTCAAAAGGGCGAAAACTATAAAAAATAATCAAATCCGTCAAAAGAACCAAATCTATCGAAATAACCAAATCTGTCAAAAGATACCAAAACTGTAATAAAAATCAATAGTATATTAATTGATAGAATAATTAATATAGATAAAAACTGTTTGAACAAACCATAAAATAAAATACCTTGTGAATCATATTCTCTCTAGATTCAGAATCTAACGGTATTAGATTGAAAGAATCAGAACCACCAACCTAAATAAAAACATAATAAGTAGAATTGAAAAAGAAAACCAAATATTAGTAAGGATATATAAATTTATTTACATAAAATCTATAACAGATTAATATAGAGATATAATATTTCACCTGCAGATAAGGACACTTTTTTTCCAATTCAACAAGTATATTTTCATCATCTGTTGTCCGTGATATGGAGTATACAATGCTACAGTTTTGGATATTATATCTTTTAATCTGAATTTTGAAAGTAGGATGTTGTAATCGAGATAGCAGGTAAGATGCAGTAATAAACAAATGAGTGGAAGTACATTGATATGAAGTGAAGGTAATAGCAGGTAATAAACTTATAAACCCAAAAACATTTTACACACAAACTAACATAAACTTACATGATTTTATCTTATTAAACAGGACGGATGCAAAAGAAAAACACCAATGAAAAAGAAGGAGCCGGATGAATGAAGATGTAAGTTGCTGTTAAATAGTCGGAGGTTTTCAGTTCCCTCAAAATTAGCACCAGAGATATTCTCAACATCCCTCGAAATTAGCACCGGATGAATGAAGATGTAACTGATGTAAGTTACACTAAAATAGTCGGATGTTATAGGATGTAACCGATGTAAATTTTCCAGAATGGAAGTGGTTATAGGTTGGAAATGGTTTTGTTCAGCCTTGATTTATGGCATACGATTAATTAATAGGTGGCATGTTAAAAGTGAAACTGAAATCTAAGAAACGAATGTATTTGTCTAAATATGGGACAAGAATGTAATTAATGTGATTGTATTTAAATCTTCCAGAATTTTAGTTACGGTATAATTTTGTGGAAGAAAGTATTTGACTAAATATGGGACAAAAATGTAATTAATGTGATTGTATTTTAATCTTTCAGAATTTCAGTTACGGAATTTCACTTATAGATTGGGCGAGAAAATAAATCATGGAACTCCCAAAGAGGTGACACGTGGCATAAAACTCATCTAGAAAAAGGACATGTGGCAAGTTTAGGATTAGTTTATTAGAGTGTGTGTGTATATATATATATATATATATATATATATATATATATATATATATATATATATATATATATATATATATATATATATATATATATATATATATATATATAGAGAGAGAGAGAGAGAGAGAAGAGAGAGAGAGAGAGAGAGCGCTACGATAATATGTAACAAGATAAATATTGTATAACCTTGTAACTCAAACATTCTTATAATAATCGATTTTTTTCTTCATCAAGTCGATCCAGTTTTAGCTAAATGTATTCAAACATTGTTTTGTCGATCCATTAATGGAAAAATCGATTAAAAAACAATAATTTTCTTCAAATCAAACAATAAATTTTAAAAAGTAATTATGAAAAAATTCATGCAAGAATGTATTCTTGACAAAAAAATTTCTGGAAAACATTCTTAAAATAATGTATTTCAGAATTTCTTTTGCCAGTAGTGGGTCGATTTACACCAACAATTGTTTATTTAATCGGTTTTGCCAACAATGAATCGAGAAATCAATGTTCGAATGCTTTTTTTTTCTCAAAAATGGATTGATCTGATGAAAAACCAAATTCTAAGGTTTTAAGAATGTTTGAGTCATAAGGTTACACAATAATTAACAATTACATTATATATTAGCCATATATATATATATATATATATATATATATATATATATATATATATATATATATATATATATATATATATATATATATATATATATATATATATATATATATATACACACACACACACATACATATATATTCAAATAAAATATTACACTATATGTGTAATATTTTTTTAGAATGTGTAATATTCCGGCTGTAATATTTTTTTATTTTTATTATTTTAAAAAAATGGATCTAAAAACTAGCGAAAATTATTATAAAATTTATTTTTAAAATTTTTCTCATTATTTTTTAAATGAATATGTTATAAAAATAGTGTAGTTTTAAGCAAAATGATTTAATTTCAATTTTGAGTCAAATTATGAAATGACAAAGATAAATTATATAATTTTTATCGTAGAAATCCATAAAAGTTTGTAGTGTAGAATATATATATATATATATATATATATATATATATATATATATATATATATATATATATATATATATATATATATATATATATATATATATATATATATATATATATATATATATACATACATACATACATACATACATACATATATACATATATATATATATATATATATATATATATATATATATATATATATATATATATATATATATATATATATATATATATATATATATATTAGAGGAATCTACTAGGGCAGCACCACCCTTCGCGAAGTAGATATCCTAAATATGGAAACATGTTAGAATGAACTGATTGTGTTCTTTCCATTCTAGTACAGACTTGGGTAATCATCAAGAATGATTCTGGCCCGCAGTATAAAAATTCAGCATGTTAAGATATACCAATCATAGCATGTGATAAGATGTTGAGGTGGTTGGATATGTTCGTACCACCTCAGTACAAACTTGGGTATCACCAAGAGTGATTAATGCCCTAAGTATAAAAATCAACTATGCTACGATACCAGTCAAAGCTAAATAAATGAAAATGAAAGTTTTATGAAAGAAATATTATTACCTGATTTATTATGAAAGGCTTTAAAAGCAAATGCTCGATATATGCTCAATTACAACGGTTTGACAGCAAGTGTCTTTATATGATATGATTATAAATGTTTTGAAAAATGATTTGATTATGTTTATAAAGGTTTCGTGTCCAAACCCATGTAGCTCACGAGCTGTTTTCGTCTTACGTATTTTATTTTATCCATGTATCCCTGGTTCTAGACACGAGGGATAGAAGCAACAACATGACCCGAGGAAATTGAGATTTTAGAAGGAGTGAGCTTTGGCCAATGTAACGGTTTGTATCCTAACTTGATTTCTATGGTATATTATGATATGGAGTTGTAACCCCCAAAGTTGTTTAAACATTTTTAAAACTTAAATGTTTTTGTTGGGACCGAAATTTTAAGACGTGACTCGACGTCATGAGAAAAGTTTTTTTTTTAAGTTGACATTTTGTCACGTAATGTTTTTATAAAATATTACATTTCTCAAAGTGTATAAAAGATCGGGGTGTTATATATATATATATATATATATATATATATATATATATATATATATATATATATATATATATATATATATATATATATATATGGTCTGGTTCAATAAAGGACTAAAATTATTCATGGTACCAACGGACTAATGTCGATCGTCGGAATCAAAATCATCAACTGCTAAAAAATAGGTTGTAAATTTCTTAAATCGTCACACATGTAAAGGATTATAACAAATAACTCACTTCATTGTTTTTGTTTTTTTTAATTTTTTGACATTATTCTTTTTTCAAAACTAAAAATTGAATATAGCAAAAAACTCAAAAACTTTTGTCCTCTACAAATAGACATACATATTGATGTATAAAAAATAATTTTTTTCTTAAGTACAGCTCGTCTAGATTCATAATGTGAATCTGAACTGTAAAAATTTGATTATGAATAATTATTTTACTTTTAAAACGTTTATTACTTCAATATTATAACCATTTATAAGTAATGTACTTGATTCACAAGTGGACTTACTCATATTTATACAAAAATTGACTCATATTCACATATCAGCATCATATAGTATTGAGAATTTATTTAAAAAAAATTTACTACTTCAATATTTTTTAATTTTATAATGAATTTACTCTGATTCACAATTGAATTTACTTACATTCCTACAACAAATTACCCAGATTCACATATCAATATCATACATGGCAATATCAATGGCATTGTGAATGTCAATAGTGAATAACTGAATAATAATTCAGATTCACATGTGAATCTCAACTAACGAAAATTTTGGAAAAAAATAATTTTTTTGTATATCAATATGGATGTCTATTTGTAGAGGATAAAAAGTTATAAATTTCTATATATTAATTTTTTTGATATAAAATAAGCCCTAAAAATAAAAATAAAAAAACGAAGTGAGTTTTTATATAATCCGGTAGATGCACATCCACCGTAAATTATATAATCGTGTGGATGAGATTAGTCCATTGATACCATGGTTTATATTAGTTTCTTGTTGGAGTATTCCATATATATATATATATATATATATATATATATATATATATATATATATATATATATATATATATATATATATATATATATATATATATATATATATATATATATATATATATATATATATATATATATATATATATATATATATCATAAAATGAATTATTTTTATTCTATCAATGTCAAATAATATGTTTATCATATCAAATAATCTAGAGTAAAATGCAAATTTGGTCCCTGTGGTTTGCCCAAAAATGTGGATGAGGTCCAAAAAGTTTTCAACTTGCACCACTATTCCAAAATTGAAAACCTATTGTGGTTTTGGTTCCTGAAAAAGTTAAAAAGACTGTTTTACCCTTTTATTTTTCTTTTTTACATTATCTTACAACTTTCTTACTATTTAAATAATTATACAAAAGAAAAACAAATAACAATTCACCGCTTCCACCTTCATCGTACGTATGTACCCTCCCCTTCTTTCTCTCTCCCTCTAAATCAATTTAATGGTCTGTGAATATCCCTTCTCCCAAACCCACATTGTTCTCCAATAACACCACCACTCATCCTCTAACCTCAGACGCCAACACCGTTCCTCTTCCAAGGGTGAGACCACCAGTTCGACTTACACCACCTATCCTCACCATACCTCCGCTGTAAACAAAAAACCTGGTGCAAAATTTGGATTCACATGGAAGAAACGAGAAACAAAGGAAGAAATAAAAACTTTGCTAATGAATTTGCAAACTTTAACAGAGGCAAGAACTGGAAATCGAATTGGTGGTCTGAACGTTGTGCTAAAAATCTGAATTACGCCAACATCCGCCTCCCCTTTTGGTTGTTAAGTACTCATCACTTCCTTAACGCCCCACCGCCCCTTCTTATCGGTGAGTACCTCCCCTCCTACTGCCTCCTTTCCCCTTCGCCTCAAACCATTGTCCTCTTTCTCCTCTTCTCTTACCCGCAGTAGGAAGACTTATCGTGGGTAAATGGAGATCGATCAGTAACCCTAGGTTTTTTATTCAAATTCAGATGGGTAAGAACGTAATCGGTAATCAGTGCCAGAAACAACAAGCCATAAACTCCTCTTTGTTCATCTATTTTAGCCTTCGAGCCATTATTCATATACACAAACAGTTTTTATTCAACTTTAAACTAGTTGTAATGGTGGTGTATGTGGTTGCCGGAAATCGCCACCGCCATCGTCTCTTCGTCTTCTCTTCTCTTCGACTTCCGCCACCGTCTAAAAGCCCTAACCTTCATCTAGAGGATCGGTTTCCAGAACTCGATCTTTACCGGAGAGGGGGAGAGATAGAGGAGAGATGAGAGAGAGAGAGAGAGAGAGAGAGGAAGGATACGTGATATAAAAAGAGAGAGGGTATAATCCATTTGTTTTTTAATAAAACATTAAAACAAATTAAAGAAATATAAAAAAATATATAGAATAGAAATCAAAAGGGTAAAACAATCTTTTAAAGTTTGATAGGGACCGTAACCACAAAAAGTTTTCAATTTTGGACCACTGATGCAAGTTAAAAACTTTTTGGACCTCAGTCACATTTTTGTGCAAACCGTAAGGACCAAATTTGCAGTTTACTCAATAATCTATTTACGTATAACGTCACGCGCGTCTTTATTCTTAAAGCCATATTTTTCAGGATAATACATAAAAAATTGGTCTCATCTATCCATTAAAAAAGAAAAAGTTAAATGATTAACCAAAATGCCAGCAATGTATGTGCTGATAAAAGTTTCTAATGTGGGAAACAAAGAGAGATAGGCCGCATGTGATGATAAGGAATCCCTAGAGACTGTGGAGCCATGCGACGTTCATTTGTCATGAACTTTTAATTTTCTTATCCAAAGACTAAATAGGTATGTAAGATTATTTGTGGAAGAGTAACTTAGAATGGTTTTGTGTTTATACGTAGGGGCGGAGCCAGGAATAGAGCCAAGGGGTGCCAAAAATTTATCAACCGGGAGCAACGTTATGTAAAAAAAAATTCCCGAAAAAATTTACCCTACGTGATTGGACCCAAGCGGTAGCCGGTGCTACCTTGGGAACCCCTACCTCCGCCTCTGTTTATACGGTTTCTTTAAATCAACCAGTGGTAGTGGTGACTCTCGTGTTTTACAACGGATTTATTATTTTAATACTTCTAATTGAATAAAATAATATAAAAATAGGTATGTAAGATTATTTTTATAATTCAAAAAATTTAACATGTTTATTAAAACAGAAAATAAGTAATTATTAAAATCATATGGACCCCAATTGTAATTTAGTCTTCTATAAAAATATGAACTAAAATGCAAAAAGTTACAAAAACCGTAGGGAGCAAAAGTATACTCATTCATTTTTTGCAAAATAAAAACTATATGGATCAAAGATGTAATTTTGGAAAACTAAAACTATAAAAACCGGATATTCAAATTATGCAAAACCTATAGATACCAAAAATATAATTAATGCTCACTAAAAATTTCATGGACCAAAAATGTGATTCTTAATTTAAAGTTATAGCAACCAAAAGTGTATTTTGCTTATTCCTTGGTTCGAATTAAAAGATACGTTAAGTAAAAGTGTAACATCGAAATTTTAAAACTACATAGATCAAAAATGTAATTTATGTAAATAAAAAATACAATGACCAAAAATTTTAAACCATTAAAAGCACAGAAGACCAAAAATATCATATGGTGACATTTTCTAGCAATTTAAGAGGTATTTATAATGTAAAAACTTTCAATTGTAAGTCTATTCGTCTTATGGTATCACTAGGCGAATATTCATGAGTTGCAGTGATTAAGATTACATAATTTATTTATAAATATATACTATTGAAAATTATTATTCACATTAACTATAAAATTAAAATTATTACAGTAAACTTAAATATAAAACTTTAATTATTTTGAACGATATGATTATACACACACATACACACACATCTATTGTAGTCATATAACTCGACATCTACCCGTGATTTGGTCGTGAACAGAATAAATGTAAATCTTAAATTTAGTATTACCTTGATTAATTTATAATTTACTTATTTGACTATTTTTCTAAATTTTGATCACGATGATTATCTAAATATCAACCATTGTTTATAATGCAATGCTGTATAATTTATAACTTCATTATATTATTAGTTATTATTGTTGATTTATTGTAAGATCACTTATTACTATTACAATTTATAAAAGATTATCCTTGTAGAACGTTTTGGTATCACATAATATATCAATTATAAAACCATTTACTATATTATTTAATATTGTTAACTAATTTTAAAAATCATAAATTTATGTATAGGTAGAAAGTTTTGTTTTTTGCGCTATTTAACCTCAATTAACAATTTATAATCATTATTAGAAAAAAAATTGAAAAGTCATGAAAGTTTGAAATGAATATGATGCAAGTGAATTTGCTACGTTTATTATATATATATATATATATATATATATATATATATATATATATATATATATATATATATATATATATATATATATATATATATATATATATATATATATATATATATATATATATATATATATATATATATATATATATATATATATATTTGCCATGACGATCCTTGACCAACATAAAATGATCAATTTGCCTCTAACCATATTTTCTATATTTTATTGTTTGATTTCATTTTTTTATTTTGGAATTTTAGTTTTCTTGAAATATATAACTAATAAAAAGAATATATTTTTGAAAACTAAATTTTATTTTATTTTATTATTATTATTTTTTTTTGTAAAACTATGACTAAAAACACAACCTAAAAACTAAATGCAACCGCATATCCCTCCCCAAGCTTAAAATCTAGGATCTTCCTTGATGCTCGGAGAAGGGCGGGACAAGAATCTAAACTGGACCTGATTCAGAATCTAAAGAAAATTATTAAGTTGGAAAGAATTTACTTGGTTTGAAGACCAAGTTGCTTGATTTTTGTAACGTCCCAAATTCCATAATAAATTTTTCGTTTTAAAAACGGGTCAAATATACAAAACGGGTTAACCATTAAAAACCATCCAAATTAAAATTAGTATTTAAAACATTTAAATCGTATTTAACAATAACATTTACAAACATTATCCATCGGAAGACTTGATTATAAAAACCTCAGATGCGGTACGGTCGCGCCGTGCTCCAAGCTCATGCCAGCAATTACCTAAAAAACAGTAAGGGTGAAAGAGTAAGCACAAAGCTTAGTGAATTCCCCAAAATTTCACACGATCCATCACATAAACACAATCACAAAAGGTCATCGAGCTCGTCCCGATCGACCTAGCTCTTAGGCTCGCCCCGATCCGCCTCGGCTAAGGACTTACGAGTTCCCCCTGTTCCATTTGTCACCAAATCAACTCATTATTTGACTCACGGGCTCGTCCCGATCTTCTCCAAACCAAGGTTGTAAAAGTCGCTAGGCACTAGTCGGTCGGTCGACATGGGACTAGCGATTAGTTAGACTAGTCGGGGAGTAGTCGGGGACTAGTCGGACACCCTCAATTGTAAAGAAATTAATCTTAAAAAACTAAGTATTACTAATATTCTAAGAAAATATGCAAATAACTATAAAAAGTAGTCATTTTCAATTGTTTGAATACTTATGTAACCAACCATAAAACTATAAGTCCATAATAAAATTGATAAAAACGTGTTTTCAAGTTATGCATCGTCTTCTACTCTTCTCCTTTTTTTATTTCCATTAAATTAACATTAATTTTGAGTTTTTTTTACTTTTGTTGACATTTTGACAAATTTTTGTTGCCTTTTTGACAAATTTGACTTTTTCGCCGACTTTGACCGACTAGGCCGATTTGGACCGATTTTTACCGACTTTTACCGACTTTGACCGACTTTGACTGAATCTGATTTTTTTAGCTGATTAGCTCTAGTCCTACTCAGTAATAGGCCGACTAGCGACTAGGCGCCGACTAGTCGGCCGACTAGCCCGACTTTTACAACACTGCTCCAAACAGCACTCCTCAAGTGCATGCACTGATCCGACAATGCGAACTTCCTAACAAGATAAACTCTACTCAAAACTTCCTAAATCCCAAATGGGATAATCCTATAAGACCGTTGGCTGAAACCCTTAAGTTTGACCCAAAGTCAAACTGGTCAAAAAAGTCAACGGTCAAAGGTCAAAGGTCAAAGTCAACAAAAGTCAACATATACAGTTAGCGCCGCTAACTCCCTAAGTTAGCGTCGTTAACAATGAACAGGTCCAAAAGTCCATTAAGTTCTTAATCCATTTAGCCAAGGTCTTAATCCTTCCAGGGACCTTCCAAACAATACAAAATCCATAAAGATCCTAACTTTATTCTCCTAAACATCACTAAACAATATTCAAGTCCAAAGTGATCCAAAACCAACCAAAATCACCATAGAGAGTTTGGCTTACTCTCTAGACCATCCTAAAGGCTCAAATCAGAGATTTAAGGCATAAAGTTTCCAACTTTATCCTTCCAAACCATAGAAAAACACTACAAGGGACCATTACACTTATTCAATCCATAAGAACATGCTTAAATCATAATAAAAACCATAAAAGTGCATAAAGGTAAGAACTTGACTCACAAAGGTCTAGAAACAAGAGCTTTTTAGATGATTCTCACAAAAAGAAAGCCTTCTAGCAACACCAAGCATCACCAAACATCATAATCTCTTCAACAACACCTTCAAAGATCATTAAATGAGCCAAGAATCCTCCATGAGAGCTAAAGAGCGCAAAAGGACGAGTTTGGGCTGAAACAACTCAAATGAAGGCTACCCTAGGGTTCCCCATCCATAAATGTGGCCCAAACATGAAAATCTAGGGTTTTAGCCCAAACAGGACAATTAGCACCGCTAACCCTAAGGTTAGCGTCACTAACCTCGATCGTGCGAACCCACCTCGACAGCTGGCAATTAACGACGCAAAAAACGAACATTAGCGACCACAAGCACCATTAGCGTCGCTAATATGATCATTAGCGGCGCCAATGGTCATTTTTCTCGTTTTTTGTTTGCTTTGCTTCCGATTAGTCCGTGAACTTGACTCTTTAAAACTCGTAACTTTAATTAGCGGGATTAGGGTCTTACAATTTTCTTGTGATTGACGAGTCTTATTGCTTATAATCAACTTCTTTAGACTTGAATATTGGAGCTTGAAAACTCATTTGGAATTTACAAAGAGTTACGTATTTGTAATAATTGAAGAGAAAACGAAATGTAAAAATGGCCCCGTTGACTCCTGATAATCTTTCATAATTCTTCATCGGTTCTAGTTTTGGTCCTTTCTTCTGTGTATGCTTGAAAGTGGCGACTTCCATCAACTCCTCTCCAAGCTTGCACTTCTTAGCAAGTTATTTTATTGCATCTTCATTGATACTTCTTTTTTATGCTAAAACTGGAACATCATGGTTTGACAACTCAAAACATTCATCCATTATTGGTTCAAACATTCAAAAATTTCACCGATGAGATGTCTCTCGGGTAACCTATAACAACATAAATATTGAAATGTATGACTTCCCTGTCAAAATCCATAGAAAGAATACCATGATAATTTTCAATTTTAGTTTTAGCAGATTTTAAAAATGGTCCACCTAATAGAATGGATTAAATTTTAAGGCATCATCATCCCTCACATCTTAAACATAAAAATCATTTGGGAATACTACTCCATTCACTTGAACCAATACGCCATCTAACACATCTTTTGTGTCCATACAAAAACTTATGCATGAAGTACATTATTATCAATCGCCTCCCTATTTACGAGATGATAACATATTTCATTTATTATTACTTTCACCCAAATGAATTATGAAGGTTCCTTTTTAGATAGGATGAGAAAGAAAGTATGATGTTTATAAAAAACGAAGGGATGTTGTGAAAAGTAAGAAACAAAAAAAGGATTTTACTTTTTCCTTATGGAATCATATTTGTGATTTGCACATACAAATTCTATATATTTTGAAGAAAAAAGCTATTTGCATCTTAAGTACCTAACACCAATTACATTACAAGTTTAAATGCTAAAATATTTTAGAGTTCGAGCTTACAAAAAGGAATTTATATGTTCCTTTGAGAGATTGGCAAGGCATCAAGAGCTGTTTTAAAAATAATAATATGTGCTATTAAGACCTGGCTTTTCTAGTATTGTTGATGAATACTTCATTAGTAACTTTTCTCCATATGAAGAAGAAGTTAGAAAGGACGTTGTTTGAATCAAAACATGAATAAGTACATCCGTGAAACTAATAGGTCTATTAGGATAGACTTCAAGCGTTCTAAACCATCTCAAATTAACTTGTTAACAACTGTGAAAATAGGATTACATATGTACATAATATTTCAATGAAAACGAAATTTTGGTGGCCAATTATAACATCATAATTTGATAGACGATATAAATTAGACCAAGAATGAGATTAAGATATACAATTTGAACTAATTTACAAAATATGGCCCTAACCAAAATTACCAAAAATCATAACAAAACCTATTAAAATTAAACACTTATATAAGTAAATGGATACAATTATAGCAAATTATAATGAATAGCTTCTATTAAGTAGGACTTTCTTTGTTTATAGGAAATTGAGAAACTTGCTCTTTTCGTAGAACTAGTTTGACCTCCCATACAAGGGCTTGTGCCCTAAGATCTTCATTTGAACATCTTTGCCCTTTCCGGGTTTAGGGTGTTATAACCCTTATTTATTGAAGTGAATAGGTTTTCCCTCAGTTGTGCTTCACAAATGAAATCGAGAGACTACAAAACTTGCAAAAAGCATACATAATTAAATGCACATTGTACGATTTAATGAGAAACAAAAGGATATAAACTTCTCTCTGTTTGTCAAGTAAGCAATTAACAACACTAGGGGCTCCTTGAAAAGCTCTTCTACTTGTATGAATTCAGAATTCCAAAGTACGACTAGATTTTTCGGAGTACAAGCTTGCATGTTGTAGATTTAAAGTAAAAAATTATCACCAAATTCTTCTTTGGATTATGCAAAAAAAATGAAATAGCATTTGAACTAAACGTTCAGAGCCCAAAATCCAAGCCATTGATAGTAGAAAGAAATCGAAGGGGTGCAGTGAGACCAACAAATAGTTATTGAGAGGTTGGGGTGTACTCGGAGAGATGCAGCCTCGGTCGTATCAGACTTTATGTTGGAGGTATTTCAAGAATTCTAGGAGTTAAAGGACAATTGAGCATAACTGCTTCCAATATGTAACACCCTTTAAATTTTAGTTCCAATATTACTTCATAAAATGTCTCTTTAATCTTTAATATCAAAACATAGTTCAAGATAATCATACAACACATGGCCTTCTAAATATCCATATGTCTCTAGCTCTCCGAATCATCAACTGCAGATACATGACAAAATACAATAAGTTATACTAGGGAAGTCTACTGAGCAAATCCAAGATCTTGAATTGGCAAAGAATTGGAATAAGATTATACATCCAGCCCCAAATCAATTCCCCAAATGTTTTATAATAAAGTGTCATGTATGATCATAAGTTTGTAAAAAATAACAAGTAATGAATGATATGTCATGCATATGCAACTAATCCCATCCTAAGTTTTCTACACGTACAAAGTTACTTCCAAACTATAATCATTAATGGATAGTTGGCTTACCACCGAAATGAGTATACACTCAATATATGTTGCCATTGAATTAACCAATATGACCAGTACTAACTAAGGTGAATTTAGATATATATGATACACTTTGGAATGGATTATAGAGGCCCATTCCAATAACATTTTGCTAACATGACCACTAAGGTCCAAAAAATGGAATAAATTCCATGAGTGCCCATGCTGCACACAAGTCCAGACCCACTCTACATGTATGAAAATGAAGGATGGATGTAATGTATGCAATAAAAACATAAAATATTCATTCCGTAAATATGTCACAAATATAAGACAAGTTTATAGCATTTTATCAAACCATCTGTTGATAGTACACGTATCCTTAGGATAATACTTACCTCTTAAGCTACTCAACCTTTCTCACTCCTCTAACACCTCGTGGTAGTTTATGGTCACCTATAAAGGTCCAAGAGCTAACTTATAACCTTTCATCAATCCATTAAATTATCCTATTAAGTTATTATGGGTGAAAATATGTTTTCTTTCCATTTATATCATCTCCATAATCATTAAAAAGTATAGGAAAAAAACTAGACTTGATTTGAACATCGTATGCAAAAGTTACAAAACTGAACCCTTCCTCTTAGAATGTTACTTGACCAAGTAACCCTAACAAGGGGGAGTGGCTTGACCGAGTCACCTTTGTACATACTCCAAAACGTGATTTCTTCAATTCCAAATCCTATACACTTGTACATATCAATTTTAAGCTTAATATATTAAGTTCCAATGACCTAAAGTGATCCAATATCAACTAGAACTATTGAAAAACATTTCTAACATCTTTAAATCATAATTTATATTTCATTTTTTGATGATTTATGAACATTTATCCAACATTTTATACAACATGAAACTAGTTAAACAACATAAGCTTGATTCAAGTCTTTTATCATCATTAAAGCTTATATTCTCATTAAATTGTACAAAAATAAACATTTTAATACTGTAATAACTTGAATTTGAATATATTCATGGATCATTATTGGTCATTAGCTCATCATACTTCAAGTTATGACTAGAAACCTCTATTGGAGCTAGGTCATAACTTGAAGTTCATGAATGAGTTCAAATCATGAAGAAATCATGTAATAGTGTATTCATTAGTTTAGAATAGTTTAGAATCATTGAAAGAATTTTGGAAATATCACAAGTATCCATTTTTTAATATCAAATTCGATTCCACCATCAATGGAGCTTCAAAACTTTTCAAAAACTCATTTAGCTCATAATAAGTCAAGGATGATAGAAATGAACGTCATATAACCACAAGATGGTTACTTCAAATCATCCTAATATTTAGATTTCAAAACTTAGATATAGGATTTCAGGTCTAAACCCTAGATTTTGAAATTTAGATGCAAAAAGAGAAGATAATACATTGTAAGAGCTTGAATCTAGAAGCTTAAACTGGAACTTGACCTAAATTCCTCTGATCTCTAGTCTATCCTTAAAATCTCCACTCAAGCTCTCTCTCCCCTCTCCAATTCATGTTCTTCTCCAAATAGGGAGGAAGATGACTATTTATTTCTATAAGTTTTCTCAATTAACAACTTAGGTCCTTAATGTTCTCATTATCCTCATTTTCCCAGTATTTGTATTTCCCCATACTTTAATTCTAAGTCTAGGTATCGATATAATAGTTATAATAAACTATTTTCTTAACAATTAAGTCCCTAAGCTAAGTCAAATTTCTGCATTTTTAGTCCTGATGTTCAAATTTTCACTAATTAGTTTTAAATCTTAGTTTCAATTTTGGCATTACATATTTATACTTTCGAATATTATTTTCGTAACTTTTAAGTTTTCTTAACTAATCCAACTTTAGTTTACACATTTCTATATTTTGATTTTAAGTCATTTTCCTAATGAATTTATCTTTTTAGTAATTTTCTAATTCTTTTAACATTTAAATAACTCCGTACTTCTGTTGAATATTTCCTTTATTTATTTCCAATTTTATTCTATTCATTTGAGTTCAATTTAATTTATTTCTATTTATATTTTATTAGTTTTTTTTATTTTTTCTATGAAAATGGTCAAAACTTCTTGGTCTAATATACAAATGTTACACGATATCATATATAAACATAGAAATGTTTTACAATTCAACGAAAATTAAAATTAGAAACAAAGTTGCTCATATTGTTTCTTAAAGTTCTTTTAATTTATGTTTCTTGTTCTTGAATTGTTCCTCGTAACTTCGGCGTTCATCCAACTTATCCTATAAGTTTCAAATAAATGATATAATGTAGAGGATAGAGGTGGTATGAAATATGTGTCAGACCAATAAGAGACGCATTAGTTTAGATAATGGAGGCCGATGAGGGCATAAAGATAAGACTGAGAAACACATTAGTTGGTACATAAAGCTAAACTATAATTTCGTCGATTTCACTATTTCAAAGCAGATTTCACTATCTTTAGTCAACATTGTTCAATCAAGGTGTTGTGTCTTTGTAACAGAAGTGAGAAGTGGTGAGTGGGGTAGATATATGATCAACATTTGGGATTTTTATAAGAGGAGAGGGTGGGTTTTCTACGGGACGTGCCAAGATTTCAATATATCAAAATTGAATTGGTGTAGGGAAGGGACCGAGATTTATATAAACTGTGATTCAAAATTTGAAAATCGGGATACACACACACAAAAAAGGAAAAGGGAGAGGATAAAATGGAATCGACAATTGAGTTAGAATTGAGCAATATGGGCGGGAAATAAGAAATCGGGAACACGAAATCATGACACGTGTCCCCATTGATACTCTTTTATTAGAATGTATAGATAGATTTTTTTATTTAGGATCACAAATTAAATCTCTAAATCTTTTTCAAACATAACTTCGACAAAAAGAGACGTGTGAAGTTGAGTTGTGACTTTTCCTTTCCGACTTTTAAAGATTACCACATATTCCTTCTTATAGAAAATTGATTTATCTCATAAAATTAATCCCTATAAATAGCAATCTCATCGAATGTCTTTACCGACTTATATTTCGTTGATGAAATAAATTTCAAATCTCGCCAGCGAGGCTATCATGTATACATACCACAACAAGGCTATCTAGTATACATATCATACAATCACATTAAAAGTATTGTTATATCAACATCACATCAACACCACTTCCCCATCATTCTACCAGTTTTATTTTATAGCTATTTATAGACGTGAAAGTAATAGAAATAAAATTTTAAAACTTAAAACTAAAAAAGTTACATAAATAAAACTGAAAATTACATAATAAAATTTAAAATTACTCGTTGTCGTTGCCCTCATTTATTAAGCAAGTGTGAAGCCTAATTTAGACCGGAGAAGTCCAGATAACCAAAGAGGATCAACTGTCCGAGGAACCAAAAACAGAGGCGAAGGCAAGCCAATGTTGTTGAGGTCTATACCTCGGACGAACCCTCAGTCCTCGGTCAAGGAAGTTCTTTGCTTCAGACTGACTAACCGAAGCGGATCGACAGTTAAAAGAGGTATCACGAGTCAAGTGCATCTCACCTAGA
Source organism: Cichorium intybus (assembly GCA_023525715.1). NCBI lineage: Eukaryota > Viridiplantae > Streptophyta > Magnoliopsida > Asterales > Asteraceae > Cichorium > Cichorium intybus. The sequence continues at coordinate 19,318,956 of CM042012.1, forward strand.
ATTATAGAATTAGTTATCCAAGTAGATTAACAGAAGGGTTGGAACCGAAGAATTTTGAATCAGCAGGACTGAGATAAGTCACACCTCGTCCGAATCAGAAGATACTTCTTGGAATGGCATGCAAAGCATAACATCCAATATAAACATCAAGAGATACTGGTAACCAAGGAGGTCTTCAGATCGAGGAGGTTACCAGACCAGAGAATTGTGACAAAGTGAGAACTCCATCTCGGACCAAAGAGTTGTGTCAGAATAAGCCAATCATCAATATCCTCTATGGACCATAGTTCACTGTAACAGTAATAGCTTAGCTACAATCACATGAGTGAATGCATCAGCAGTAGAAAAAGATGAGACTACAGTATCTTCAAACCGAAGTTAAGTTCAGAGCAAAGAATTTCCTCAAGCAAGGAGCTAGCCTCAGTCCGAAATGTAGTACGACAAAAGTGCAGAAGCATAGTCAGACAATTACACAGTCTCGTCCGGGGGCATGTCACTCAACCACAGTTCAAGTGGGGGTCATCCAACCGAAAAAAGAGTATTTCAGTTGTATCATGTCTTGGTGTTGTCACATCGACTATTAGATTACCTTGGGAATACATGTGGGCACAGTCTCAATGTGTCAGGGCAGCATGGGGAGCAATGTATGGTCGCTATACATACTATAAAGCGACTAGGTGTTTAGGCCTAGTTTGGCGTTCCCGCCCAAGACCATGCGTATTTGGCATTCTATATTGTGCTATAAATGGATCTTATTTCACTACACAATGTGATATGTCAAAAACATTCAATGTTCAGATTGTGAACATTTTGTATGTGATAGTCTTAGTTTTTCTGTTGTAAATTATTGAAGTTTATCACTGAAAACCTCCTGTTTCTCATAGCGGACGTATCTTGACTCATTGTCAAGTGAACCACTTTATATCTTTGTGTTTCTCAGCTTTATTCTTGGTATTCATCTCTAGTCTAGATAGTTGTGTGTGCTTTGCTCATTTGTTGAAGTGTTTAGTCGTGGTTGATTGGTGCCTCTTCCGTAGAACTAGTGCGGCTGTGTACCAATCCCATCATCATCATCATTGAGATGGTTTTTGTATGGTCTGTTAGATATTGTCGAAGATTGTTGTGCGTTTCACTTAAATTTATTTTTATAACTCTCAACAAGTAGTGATCGGTACCAGATACAAGTTCTTCATGAATATGAAGTGCATCATACGTTTAAAAAACTTGAATTTTTTTAAATAACGGTTGGATTGAATGGGATAGGACAAAGTTGGTGTTGCAAATCGTGGTCCGGACCACATACAACCATGCCCAAGAGCTTCTATGCCACAATGTGGTGATATTCCCGCCCTGCCTTTTGGATCATATCATCACCATGTCACCTAGACATGAGCATGCGTCAGTTTAGGTAGATTTTTGGCTAAGATCGAACCCAAATTGATAAAGTCGGTCTTTTTGGTGCAAAACTCATATAGGTTCGGTTTTTGATTTGTTCAGTTTTACGGATTTTCGATTCAAGTTTTCAGTTTTTCGGTTTTAAACCGTGGATTCGTGGGTTCACGGTTTCCGAGTTTGAAACCATGGGTTTGTAGGTTCAAATCCACTGAAAGTATGCTGCTATGAATTATAAACAAGTTTGTGGGTCCAAACTCATTGAAATCATGGGTTTGTAGGTTCAAACTCACTGAAAATACACTGCTATAATGTATAAATGGGTTTATGGGTTCAAACTCACTAAAACCATGGGTTTGTGGGTTCAAACTTATATGGATCGGTTTCGGTTTTAATGAGTCGGTTTTCATACAAAAACAGAATCGAACCGAACCGAACCATAAAAGTCAGTTTTTTAAAAAATTCAAACCCACACCATCAGTTTTTCGATTTTTCGGTTTTCTAGTTTGGTTTCTATGATCCCTAACGCCACCAACTTAATTAACTTTTAATCACACGCCACCTTTTTGAAATATGTTTATTTGGAGTCCGGAGATAATATGCTTCTCGTGGCAATATCCGACTTTTAAAATTGTAATGTCGTTATTTGAAACTTGAATTTGTTATATGATATTAGAAAAATACAATAAAACTGTTATATTAGAAAAATAAAATTTATTTTTTCATCAGTCAAACCATCTAAACAACGAGATCAACAAACGTTATGATACTCATAAAAAAGCAATATTTTTTTCACAACTGCGAACTCGAACCAACAAAGATAACGAATTTACTATAATACCCTTAATAGCATTCACTTGCTTTAATTTACACTCTTATACGAAATCGAAACATAAATATGCACATTTTAGGCGATTTGCTCGGCAAAAATATAGGAAGACTGATATGTGCATTGTGCCTTTACATGAAGATTTACAAGATAAACGGCGTCCTTGAATCCATTGGAGTAACATGATGATATTATGATAAGAAAAAAGGATAACAATAATGATTTTAAAATTTTAATATTGATATTATTTTCAAGATAAACGGCAAAGATAATGGACACCACTACACAGATCCAACCGCATGTGAAGCACGTGCTTTTGTTGTCAGAGGCGCAATCCAACTTTGGGCAAGTCACGTGCATTGTTGAACCATACACATAACACAATATTGATTTTAAAATTTAATATTAATATTATTTTCCAATATATGTATAATATTATTATTTTGAATTATGTTAAATACAGTATTACTCGATGTTTCTGTATTCAAATTTATCTATTATAGCCATCATAGTCATTACTCATTACGATCAAGATCTTACAGTTGTGAGATGTAGTTATAAAAATATTCAATTATACTTTTAGAATGGTTTTAAGCCATTCCAATGCAAAATACATGTGTTTTTATATAATAAGAATTGTAACTATTTTTACAATGTCTAAATAAAAATTTAGTGCAAAAGTATTTTGCTCATGACTAAGCGCCTAGAATATTCATTATCCTAACAAAATAGAAAAAAAGTTATAAAACGAGACAAACTTCATAAATATTTTGGATTCAATATCAATACATAATAAACATCGACAGCCATGGTCTATTGACATAGAGATTGACCGTAAGTGACCATCATCATATGCACACTTAAAATTGTAGAATGGGCAAACAAAAGAAAAGTCAATCATAATGTGCAATAGGACATGAACATGTGTATTTTGCAAGAAGTTTATAAATATGAGGACCTGTAAAATGGGGCAAAAAGAAACCATGGGAAATAAGTGATAGAGACTAGTGAAACAATACATAAATAACAAAAAACTAACATAATAGCAGGAAACACTGATCGACAATAAAGATCCAAAAAACAATAACATGCAATAGGGATGAGAATCGGTCCGGACCCGGACCGAACCGGACCGAGAACCGAAGAACCGAGAACCGATTTTATAAGAAACGAAGAACCGGGAACCGAACCGAATACCCCGGTTCCGGTTCCTACCGGTTCGGTTCATGTCCGGTTTCGGTTCCGGTTCGGTTATACAAGTAGTATGCTATTAAGAAATGTGTTCGGTTCCGGACCCGGCCCGAACCGGACCGAGAACCGAAGAACCGAGAACCGATTTTGTGGGAAATGGAGAACTGAGAACCGAACCGAATACACGGTTCCGGTTCCTATTCGGTTCCGGTTCCGGTTCGGTTCCCGGTCCGGTCCGGTTCTCCGGGTCAAAAGCTCATCCCTAGGCGAGACTATCCATCAACTCTAATGTTTCGCCTATAAACTGCTCTATCTGATGCCATGGCTTTAGTAAGAGCAAGCTCATCCACGTCAAGCCTTACACTATCCTTTCACTTCTTTCTCGGACGTCCTCTCCTCCTCTAATTATCAATCACCAATTACTCTACCCTCCTTACTGCACCTGACGATAGTCTCCTAATAACAAGTCCATACTATCTCAAACATCCTCCCCTTAATTGTTTTGTTGATTCATGCTAGTACTCCCAATGAGTTTTTTTATAGCTCCATTCAGTATCATATCCAACAAATCCACCTCAACATCCTTATTTATGTTACCTTCATTGTAACACCCCACTTTTAAAGAAAACATCTTTATTTAAATGAATATCAATAATTAACATTTTGAAAAACATTCAAAAACATTTTACATCGATTCACAGCGTAGATCCTCAGATAAGCAGCATCAGTGTGTATCCGTCATGCCTAGCCGTCATTTTCACCTGTATACCTGAAATGATAATTTAATAGGGAAAGGATAAGCACACGGCTTAGTGAGTTCCAACATCTACGCAGCATGTTAATCACATATACTCAACCCTTATAGGAAAATACAGCTATTTATCACACATAACCTGCTCTACCCAGTACGTCGAATTATAGTCTTTTACTCAGTCATTTCGAGCTGCGCATACTCTGTACATCGAGTCATGCGTATCTGCTCAGTAAGTCTAACTCCTCTGCTCAGCCCTTAGAGCCGCGCATATCCTGTACGTCGGGTCATGCGTATCTGCTCAATAAATCAAACTTCATTGCTCAGTACGTCGAGCCACCCTACATATCTCAATTTGTCACCCCTATATTATCCACATGCTAGACCTAAACATGTCTAGTACTAACTACAAACACCATATCCCAACCCATACAGCTATCACAGGAAAGTGTATTATCAATAAAATACATACAGCTTGGTATTACACATAAACATCTTATAAGCACACAACGCTACAGTAAAGCACACATAACCTCCACACAATGTAGTGAGAAACTCACCTGGCTGTAGTTGACTATAGTGTTTATCTTTGCTTTGTATTCCCTCTTTAACTGTTAACAAAGTAAAACACTTATCACTCTTTAACTCTTAGAGATATCATAGTTGTATTATTAAACCCTTCCATAATTCCAATATGATACCTCATGATTTATCAAATAAAGAATGGCCAGGTAGAAGATTAGATGGGGTGGCAGGATCCTTTCAGCATTTTAGCCTTTCGGAAAATCCAACAACCAGATCCCATGTAATCGGCCTAGGCACCGCCCTCGTAAGTAAATCATATGGTATAATTTCTGGAATTACGAATAGTATAACCTCCACATTTCATAGTTTAACATTTATAAACTATTAGGGGAATGTGATAACGATTACTCACTTAAGATTGATGCTTTCGCAAAGCCTTGACACGCTTCCCGTTCCGCTTTTCCAACACTTCCCGGGCACCTCGTTACTAGCTACCGCTCGCTCTTAACTCCTCCCGACCTATTTTTCATTACCAGAACACTTCTCGATATCGTAAGGTTGTTTGGTGTTTGTTGTGGGTTGAAATGAAGAAGTTGGTCCTCTATTTATAGGGCTTGAAAACACTATTCATGACGTCATCACGACATCATCGTCACTATTCACGACGTCATCACGACATCATCACGACATCATCGTCACTATTCATGAGGTAAGCGATTACTTCATTTCTCGGGTACTATTCACGCCGGAGTTACTATTCACGCCGGAGTTACTATTCACAACGTTTTTTTTTTTTTTGAAAAACGGTCGTTACATTCATCTTCTTCTCATGGTCCTTGTTGGTCGGCCAACATTCGGATCCATACAACATAGCAAGCCTAGTAGCTACACTATAGAATTTCCGATTCAAATTCAATAGAACATTCGTGTCACACATGATTTCTGAGGTCACCTCCACTTTAACCAACCAACCTTCATGCGATGTGAAACATCTACCTCCACATCTTCTCCTTTATGGATCAAAGAACCTAGATACTTGAAGCTCGCCTTTGGGGGGAAGAGTTAACTCATCTAAACTTACGTGTACCGCATCTTCATTCACCTCCCCACTAAAATTGCACCAAATATGCTTTGTTTTAACATTGTTGATTTGCAACCCTTTTTGCTTTTATGTCACCCTTCAGGTGTCCAGTCGGACATTTACCTTAACCCTCGACTCGCCCACCAAAACATTCGGCAAAAGACATACACCAATGCACCTCCCCGAGATCTCACTAGACATCTCATTATTAAAATTTACGATTTGATTAATAATGCTAATTTAGGTCCATAAGTTTTTTTAAATTTGGTTATTTCTATGAAATTGTATTCAATTACATTACATGTCAAATTATCAGATCATTTGTAAATAAAATAAAATAAAACATTAACAAATATATACCTTATAAATAAATATTAAATTACACGTCAAATTATCAAATAATTTGTCAAAATTTCTAAAATCAAACGTTAACAAATATATACCTTATAAATAAATATTAAATATTTCAAAGGTAAAGTTGTCTTGTGATATAGTCAATTAGATCGTATTTCTTTATTAACGCTAATTTCGACGTCAAACTCAATAAATTATATAATTAAAAAATCACATGGCGGATAATACTTTTATTATTTTTTCCTCTTTTTTCTTTTATTTAATAGAAATGTTTAATTTCAAAACAGTTAGATCTATGAAACCCATAGAATAGTATTATAACTGTTTTTTAAAGGATAAAGTGATTATGAATAGAGAACATGCATTCATCCCATGATTTTAGTAAACAAATGTCTTCTTTTTCACGAAATATTCTTTTTTGGGATGTGGAAAATAATAGAAAAATGAGTAAATTTATGTAAGACGTGTTACGTAAACTCGATGATCGAAGTCTCGATCTAACGGTGTTGTGGATCGATAAAAGCATAAAGATTTGATATCCCTTTCAAGAAAAGTCGATAATGTCGAGTTGTTACTCCAAAACAGTCTTTACAACAAGACGTAGGGCGTGTTCGGCACGCAGCTTTTGAGAGCTTTTGGGAGCGTTTAGCGTTTAGCTTTTAGGAAAACGCTGAAAAAAATGAAAAAAACCTCGTTCGGGAGCAAAAGCTTTTAGCTTTTATTTTTAACAAAACGCTCATAATCCAAAAGCTATTTCAATTAGCTTTTGAGAGCTTTTAGCGTTTGGCTTTTGATTTTTATATTATTTTACATTTTTAAAAGCTAACAGCTGCTTTTGCCGAACACTTCTGCAGCAATAAAAGTCACAGCTACCAGCTAACCGCTAACCGCTAACCGCTACCAGCTTCCAGCTAACTGCTAACCGCTTACAGCTAATCACTACCAGCTACCAGCTAATTTTGCCGAACACGCCCGTAAGGAAAATAAATCACCAACTTGTGGGGCATTTGTTAGCAGATACAGCAAGGTATACAAGTAACTACCAAGCGGTTCATATATAACATGATGTGGATGTAAACTTTTTCGTGCATTATGTTATTGATATTCAATATTTTTAGTAGGGATGAAAAAATCGAACCGGAAAACTGAAGAATCGACAAAAACTGATAAAACCGAAACCGAAAAACCGACGGAGTGGTGTTTGAGTTTTTGGAAAAACTGACTTGTACGGGTCAGTTCGGTTTTGAACCCACAAACCCACAGTTTTAAACCCATAAACCTATATGGGTTTAAACCCGCAAACTCACGCTTTCAATGGGTTTAAACCCACAACCCTATTTATACTTAATAGCAACGTACTTTCAGTGGGTTTGAACCCATAAAACTATGGTTTTAAACTCATGGTTTTAGTGTGTTTGAATCCACAAACTCGTTTATACTTTATAGTAGCGT